>OU015503.1:18610316-18619045 GCA_907164885.2 Dolomedes plantarius | reverse complement strand
CAGGGAAATGTCTTACGTATTTAGTAGTAACTGAAAGTAAAAGCTGAAAAAAAAATTCGTTTGAAATAAATAAATAAATAAATAAATAAATAAATAAATAAATAAATAAATAAATAAATATATATATATATATATATATATATATATATATACTGTCGAACCTCCATATATCGAACTTCCCTATATCGAAATTTTCTATATATCGAACTCTTAGCAAATCTCCATGTTCATTACATAGAAAAATTGTTTCTATATATCGAAAAAATCTCTATATATCGAAATTTTTTTCAAGTCAAATTGGGAGATTTTATTTCACTTTAGAATAAAATCTCCCAATTTTTCGCATATGAAACAATACGTCGTGGACTTCATTCAATTCGCGGAAAATGTCCCTGATAAAGTTTTTAGTGGACTGAATAAATACGAACATTTCTTTGAACTTTCCGCAAAATTAACTGTTTAGCAAGATATTCGTAGTTTTTTTTTAAAGAATGTAACTGTGATCATTGTAACCACTGTCTGCATTATTGTTTTTTTAAAGATATGTAGTAATCAATAAATCTTTTATATTAATTCATTTTTTACTTATTAACTTTCATTTCATGGGATTCGCATATAAATTAGAAATGGAGTTTCGTAAACGAAAATTAGCTTTAATTTTTTTTTTTTTAGGAGAATTGTGGTAAGACTAAGCTTAATTCTATATATCGAAATTTCTATATATCGAATTTTTTTCGCGCAATTTGCTACTTCGATATATGGAGGTTCGACTGTATATATATATATATATATATATATATATATATATATATATATATATATATATATATATATACAGTAACCACCGCTTATAGTGATCAGTGGTTATAAGAATCAACCGGAATGGTACTTTGACGGCCCGAAGGTATGCAGACGAGATACTCAGACCTCATGTCATACCTTACGCTGCAGCCATTGGAGATTCCTTTGTTTTCCAGCATGATAATGCCAGACCGCATACAGCTCATCTTGTGTAGAACATGCTTGAAACTGAAACAATAAAGCGTATGGAATGGCCAGCGTGCTCTCAGGACCTGAATCCAATCGAGCATGTTTGAGACATGCTCTGACGACGCATTGCTGCTACCCCAAGGCCTCCTTTTACTCTCCGAGACTTGGAGATTGCACTTCTTGAGGAGTGGAACAGTATTCTCCAAAGTCTTCTCGATAACATCGTCGCATCCATGGAAAACAGGTGTGCAGCAGTCTTAGCTGTTCGGGGAGACCACACACCATATTAAAAATCTTGCATCATTTCTAAACAATACTTTTTTTTATCGTTTACATGTAACCTAATTGCCCTAAATCATCTTTTCATGTTTTTTTCCATATTTTCAAGGAATTAAAGCTTAATCACAAATTTTTTACGACTTTTTGTCTGTATTGCGCATTGATACGCGTGTACTATCCATTTTAAGCCAATACGTGGCTGTCTCGCACGGTTTTCTTAACTTCTGTGCTTGCTCCCCTAATTTTTTTGAGCAGTGTATATATATATATATATATATATATATATATATATATATATATATATATATATATATGTATATATATATATATATATAGATATATATATATGTATGTATGTCAGAATTTAAATGGGGAAAGAATGATTACTCTAAATTTAAAGGGAGCTTCGTAATTAATTTATTGTCGTGGCGTAATTCTCCACTATTCTCATATCTTATTTCGAAATGCATCAAGAGAAATCGGGGAAATTCCCTTTGGATTGATCGACATCCGTGGTCCATCTCCGGTGCATGCGTCTCTTGTGGGCATGCGCGATGGCTTTAGATGGCAAAAACAATAGCGTTTAATCAAACGGCGGGAAATTCTTAATTGAGACGGTCACGCATCGCGCGGGAGCTTGATGATTCTTGGATTTAAATTCTCAGATTGAATCAGGTAGCTAAGATTTTGGAAATAAACGATGTTAGATATATTAATTGTAGTTTTTTGCCACTGGACTTTTAACTCATTGACTGCTATAACTTTAATAAATATATACAGATAGATTAAGAAAGAGTAAGTTTGGATGTAAGACGACGTACTGGGAATGATGTAAGTAGATTACGTGTCATATATACACTCAAGAGCCAAAACATTATGACCACCCCTACATTTTGCAATGAATTCGCCTGGATGACGTGGAAGGCACGTGATCAGGTGGAAGTGGTATTTAACTGCTGCTGGAGAGTCTGAAGAATCATTCTTTCACTTACTTCTGTGTGTGATGGGAAAGGCTGCGGATCTAAGCGACTTTGATAGAGGGCAGATTGTAATGGCTCGAAGGCTCGGAACAAGTATTTCCGAAACTGCACGACTCGTGGATTGTTCGCGACCTAAAGTTGTTAGTACTTATGCAAAGTGGATGAATGACGGTGAAACCAGCAGTAGGCGACATGGTGTTGGACGTCCACACGCTATCAAAGAAAAAGGTCGTCGGAGACTGTCTCGCATGGTGAAGCAAAACCGGAGCCAGACAGTGGCTCAGCTGACAGTGTTGCGCGCCAAAGGTGGGCCAACTCGTTATTGACAGGTGGTCATAATGTTTTGGCTCTTGAGTGTATATATACACTCAAGAGCCAAAATATTATGACCACCTGTCAATAACGAGTGTGGCGCTCAACACAGCTTCAACCCGCCTTGGCTTGGATGACACAAGTCCTTGGTAGATGGCCGGAGACAGATTGTACCAGATGTTTAAGCAACGGTCACGCAAATCCGAGATATTGCGAATTGGTGGTCTTTGAACTCTGAGCTGCCGTCCCATGACATCCCAAATGTGTTCTATCGGATTGAGATCCGGTGAGTTAGGTGGCCAGGACATTAACTGGAATTCAGCATCATGTTCCTGGAACCACTCCAAGACAATTTTAGTCTAGTGACACGGGGCGTTGTCCTGTTGGAACATTCCATTTCCAGCTGGAAAAACAGAGGCCATGAAAGGGTGCAACTGGTCCGCAATGATGTTCAGACACCCTGTAGCATTCATGGTCTGCTCTACCACAACCACGGGTCCCAGAGACGCCCAAGAGAACGTCCCCCAAAGCATAATACCGCCACCACCGGCCTGTGTATGACCTACTGTACATTGAGGGAGCAACAGTTCGCCTGGAAGACGGCGTATCCTGACACGGCCATCGGCGTGATGAATGACAAACCGTGATTCATCTGACCAGGCAACTCTCTTCCTCTGATCCATGGACCAGACGCGATGTTCCCGGGCCCAGCGCAGGAGCAGTTGGCAATGACGCTTGGTCAGCAAAGGCACACGAGTGGGACGTTTGCTGCGTAACCCCATATCCTACAGTGTCCGCTGAACAGTGTGCAGCGATACTATTCTACTTGGCCCTGCATTATATTGGGCTGTCAGCTGAGACACTGTCTGGCTCCGGTTTTGCTTCACCATGCGAGACAGTCTCCGACGACCTTTTTCTTTGATAGCGTGTGGACGTCCAACACCATGTCGTCTACTGCTGGTTTCACCGTCATTCATCCGCTTTACATAAGTACTAACAACTGTAGGTCGCGAACAACCCACGAGTCGTGCAGTTTCGGAAATACTTGTTCCGAGCCTTCGAGCCACTACAATCTGCCCTCTATCAAAGTCGCTTAGATCCACAGCCTTTCCCATCACACACAGAAGTAAGTGAAAGAATGATTCTTCAGACTCTCCAGCAGCAGTTAAATACCACTTCCACCTGATCAAGTGCCTTCCACGTCATCCAGGCGAATTCATTGCAAAATGTAGGGGTGGTCATAATGTTTTGGCTCTTGAGTGAGTGTGTATATATATATATATATATATATATATATATATATATATATATATGTATGTATATATATACACTGAAGTGCCACTGAATTAGGGATAGCAAAGCCTATGCAAATTGTGTAGCGCTGCGCATCATGTATGCGCAAGTGAGGGCGCTGTGGTAACTGCATATATAGCGCGTACTGTGGTTGTTCTGAATTAGTTGTTGGAATTGCCAGTATGGGTAAACTGCCTAATTTAGACGCCTTCGATCGCGGACAAATCGTAGGTGCGCGACGCATGGGCCATTCAATTTCCGAAATCGTCAGACAGCTAGGATTTTCAAGGTCGACAGTGTCAAGAGTATACCAAGAATACATGGATGGTGGAAAAAAACTAGCGATCGGGCAAACTGCAAAGGACAATTAGCCTTGACAGTGCGTGGTGAGAGACGGCTCAGGCGTATTGTACGTAGCCAGCGAAGCCAAACATTAGCTCAAATTACCACCCTGTTTAATGACGGTGCCAGTCGTACAGTCAGTAAAGGGACTGTGCAATTATAGCCAATATTGTGCAGCTTTAGCCAATATTTGGCAAGCCATTCCAGTGGAACGTTTCCAGAAACTTGTTGAATCTATGCCTCGTCGTGTGGCAGCCGTTATCAAGGCCAGAGGAGGCACAACTCGTTACTAGGTAGGTATCCCTAATTCAGTGGCACTTTAGTGTATATGTATATATATATATATATATGTGTGTGTATATATATATATACACTCATGGACAAAAAAATTAGCGCACCAAGAAATAATAGCGGGATCGTAACGAAACTTGCAATGAAGATACATGTCGGGGAGATATGCAAATGATTAGAAATGCAGCGTGATTGCGCATTAAGTATAGCCGATAGAGGGCGTTGAAAATCGTACTCTGTGGAGTATAAAACAGGTAACCAAAGCTTGTTTCAGTGTGCTGAATCATTTACAAAGGAAGAGCTGAGATAGACATGCCATTACGCCGTGTTCGAAGACAATATAAGCAGTTGTCGCAGTTTGAGAGGGGGAGAATCGTCGGGATGATGGAAGCTGGGTGGTCAGCTAGGCGAGTAGCTCGTCAATTAGGCCGCTCTGATTGTGTTGTGAGGAGGTGTTGGGACCAGTGGACCCGAGAGATGTCATGTACACGAAGACCAGGCTCAGGACGCCCTCGACAGACCAGTCGTCGAGAAGACCGTCACATCGTAAGAACTGCACGCGTACAGCCAACTGCTTCATCGGCCGCCATCCAGGCACAGGTAGCACCTTCTTTAGGGGCCTCTGTGTCTTCTCGAACCATACGAAGGCGCCTGGCTGAAGGACAGTTGGTATCGCGGCGCCCATTACGTGCGCTGCCCTTGACACCCACCCATCGACGCCTCCGTTTGGAGTTTTGCCGCGCACGAGGAAACTGGACTGCAGCGGAATGGAACCAGGTCGTCTTTAGCGACGAATCCAGATTCAATCTCGGCAGTGATAACAATCGTGTTCGTGTGTGGAGAGCCCGTGGTGAACGCTTCAATCCTGCCTTTGCTGTACAGCGACACATCGCTCCCACAGCTGGTGTGATGGTATGGGGTGCCATTGCTTACAATACACGGTCACCCCTAGTATTGTTCCGTGGCACCATGACAGCCCAGCGGTATGTTCATGAAATCCTGCAACCACATGTGTTGCCACTCATGCAACGGTTCCCAGGAGCCATTTTTCAACAAGACAATGCTCGGCCTCATACGGCAAGGGTGTCAGAAGACTGTCTCCGCACTGTTACTACCCTTCCTTGGCCTGCCCGATCCCCAGATTTGTCTCCAATCGAGCATATCTGGGATCATTTGGGACGACGAGTTGGGCATCCCACGAGTTTGAACGAACTAGAGGCAAGGTTACAGCAAATATGGAACGAAATGTCTCAAGACATCATACAGAACTTGTATGACTCAATGCCCGATCGTATCGCATCGTACATTCGCGCTAGAGGGGGTCCAACGGAGTATTAACTCCTCCGTTCTTTTGCCTTTTTCTCTGAAATAAATAATCCTTTTTCTTTGATTTTCTTATCATTTACTTATATCAAAGTAGCCATTACGTATGTAAAATTTTGTTTCATGTTGACGACTCCTTCTTGGTGCGCTAATTTTTTTGTCCATCAGTGTATATAAAAACTTAAACTCATGGCGCAACAGCCCGATGTGTACCAAGGCCGGCTGTACCCATCTCCGCTTTCGTGACCGTGGGCTTGGGGTGCCATACAGCATATGTCTCAGTCAAGTGGTCAAAGTGACGTGGGACCCCCAGAGTTTAGTTCCCAAGCATGCTTGGTCTTCATTTTATCGACCCACTGAAGGGATGAAAGGATATGTGTGTGTATATATATATATATATATATGTATATATATGCATATATATATATATACATATATATATATATATACATATATAAATATGCATATATATATATACATATGTATATATATATATATATATATATATATATATACATACATATATATATATATATATATGTGATAATAATCACATTTGGGAAATTTAGATGCAGTCGGGCACGAGGAGTGAATCATCTAGTAAATCGCTGCGCACAAATTGGAGAGATGCAGTCGGGCGTAGTGTTGATCCAGGAAAGCACTTACTAAATTTTGTAGATAAACACATGGAGCCATAGAAGAGAATCACAGATTGCACGATATCCAGGAAATCACCTTTATTTACTTATGAAGCATCGCGAGGGTATTAGCTGCAGTGGCCACATGACTTGTCCGGCGCCTTTGCCAGGACGGGATGTAAAAACATACAGGAGCGGACCGCAGGTCCGACAGCAACAACAGTTAGAAACGAAGAGAAAGAAAAGTCTTGCGTTCATGCAATATTAAATGGGTGTTTTGCGATATTTTCGCCAGAGGGCCTAAACTACTAAATTTTTAATTGGGCGACCTAGATTCGTGGAGTTCACGTGTCCACTTAAGTTTCCCGGGGACTGATAAATTCCGCGCTTGTTAGAGCTGAGACCTATGGCCTGGGCATAGGATAAGTGGCCATAAGTTCTTGCAAAGTGGGGTTTTTTGACGTTATAGAGACATAAATTCAGAGTGTTTCGAGGGCTCTTCAAGAATTTTGACACTATACGGACATTCGGAATCTCATAAACTTCGAACACTCATATCTGGGGATGTTATTGAGTTCCGATACTTCACATGCCTGCTTAATGATCTGCAGGGCTGCGATAAATTATACTTACTTTACTTTTAGGTCGCAATTTTTGGAAAAGGGGTCGTGCTTTATTAAAAAGAGAATTTAGAATACGTTTTAAAGTAAAGTAATTTAGGACGACGCGTTTTCTTGTTACATATATATATATATATATATATATATATATATATATATATATATATATATATATATATATATATATATATATATATATATATATATTGTACCAAAATCGTGGTACGGAAAGTTCTTTTTTTTTTACAAGTGCATTCAACGAAATGAAATAAATATGCCAGTTACCACAAATGAGAAACAGAGATTTTTATAGACATCAAAACTAACATAAATCTTCTTTTTACAATCTTCGCTGGACTTCAACAATCGCCAGCCTCTAGGTAGCTTTCTCGACAAATTGTGATTTAAAAGAGCTTTAATTAATAACACATAAAAAAAAATCTAAGCAAGTGAAATTATACAACCTTTCACAACTAAATCGAGGCCTCCGAAATCTAAGCCAAGGTCTCACGTTACATCCGTCACGACAAACTACCTAAATTAATCAATCACCTATCTCGTCAAGGATATCGCTTCAACTCCATTGCAGTTCTAAAAACCTATTTTATATCGCAAAACAAAACCCGCATTGCCAACTACACAACCAAACGATTTTCCAACAATCAACCTAAAATCCAGATTTATCACTTACTCCTTGGTTTTAATTCCACAACTCCCGAAACATCGCACCTTGGCGATAAAACGCCAAATTGGCTCCCAAACATGTAACATTGCCCCCCTCCTCAAAAGACTGGACGTCCCGGACAGTCCTACACTAACAACAACGGTCCTAAAAATACTACAAAATACAATTTCATAAAAACACAACACATATACCATTACAAATTAAATAAATAAACACATAAAAACAACAGTTGCAACATTAGTATATAAAATAAAAATAATAAATAAATAAATAAATTGGGTAGCCTGGATCTACTTAGGAGCAACAGCCTACGAGCCGTGGCTCGGATATCCTCAAACTCTTCAGGACCCACTCACGTCCCATGGAAGGAGCGAGCCGGTCGTAATGTACGACCTTCGCTTTGCTGTTCGCAGATTCGCGAATCCGTACGACGATTGAACCTCTTCAGCGGAACTGGAGCTTGGGAAGTACACCTTCCCGGCGAACGGGACTCCACAGTCGAACTTTGGTTCCTTCCTGGAACTGGTGGTCTGTCGCTATCACGTCGTAATGTCTCCTCATTCTGTCGTTGACCACGCTGACCTTGCTTCGCCAAAGGACGCTGTCGCTGACCACGCTGACCTTGCTTCGTCAATTGACGCTGTCGAGTCAAGTTCGTGCGGCCCACATCTGTTGCACGGGCGAGCACGGCCTGGAATTCATTGAGGAATTTCTCTGCTTCCTTTCTTCGTTGATCAATAAATTCCGCACTCTTCAATACATCTGCGGTCAAATTGGAGCGCTCGACGACTGGCAGGTCACGCTTCCTACTTTTTCCAATGACTGGGGTATAAGTTGGCAACATTTCATTTTTCTGGATTTTCTTGTCTTTATTGCTGACATCGGCAATCTTGGCGGGGACCGTACCTTTCGTCTGGTCCACAAGAGTTGCGGCAGCAAAGAGACCTCTTCTACTATTGTCCGGCATGGAGGGTAT
>OU015503.1:18602816-18605316 GCA_907164885.2 Dolomedes plantarius | reverse complement strand
TGTTATCAGATGTAAGCAATAGAGTCTGGTTTGAAGTTGACTTTAGTTCTGAAATAAATTCCTCTGATGAGGAGACTTTAGCAGAGTCACTGTTCTGTTCACAAGGGGAAAAGTTCTCATCATGTAGAAAAGTGGGTCCAATCCACCATATGTCATTGCAATAAGAGTTAGGGTTGATGCCTCTCGAAATCAGGTCAGCCGGGTTGTCCGTAGAGCGAACGTGACACCACTGATATCCTTCGGTAGCTTGTTGGATCTGCGATACGCGATTGCTGATGAAGGTCTTCAGGAGATGAGGAGATGTTCTAATCCAGGCTAAAGTAATTGTTGAATCTGACCACAGAACAACTCTTTGAAATGTCATCTTTATGGAGTGAATCAATTTGCGAACTAATTTCGACAGAAGCAATGCTGCACACAATTCGAGTCTGGGAATGCTGATTGATTTCAGTGGAGCTACTCTTGATTTACTGCACAATATCTTGACATTAACTTGATTTGAATATGATACTGATCTTACATACACAACAGCTCCATAAGCCATGTTTGAAGCATCAGCAAAGCCATGTAACTCCAGTACCTTTACATCATCACAGGAAAGATATCTGTCAACTCTTATGGTTTTAACTGTGTTCAACTCAGATAACAAACATTTCCATTTTAAAGCTTCACTTTCAGGTAAGGGGTCATCCCAATTCAGTTTCAACAGCCAAAGTTGCTGCATGAACATTTTTGCCTTAGTAACAAAAGGTCCTAAGAATCCTAGTGGATCGAACAATTTGGCTATATGAGATAGAACAGTGCGTTTAGTGCAAGTAGTGGATGGGCTACTTGCAGGAGACACAGAAAATGTAAATATGTCACATTTGGGATCCCAGGAAAGTCCTAAAGTCTTCACCTTTACTTCTGGAGAGTCATGAAATACATATTCCTTGGTTTCGTGTGCTACAGAGTTGATCAGAGACTGTTCATTAGAAGCCCACTTATGAAGCTTCATACCACCTGAGAGTAACAATTCAACTAACTCTCTCTGTAAAGCTGAGGCAGACGCTATATCAGTTGCGCCGGAGAGGATGTCATCAACATAAAAATCGGCGTGTACAACTGGGGCAGCGATGGGAAATCTTTCAGCTTCATCAAGCGCTAATTGCTTGAGTGTTCTAGTTGCGAGATACGGAGCACTTGTTGTGCCATAGGTAACAGTACATAACTTATACATTTTTACAGGCCCATTAGGGCAGTCCTTCCAAACGATGCGTTGGAGGTCTCTCTGGGATGGATCGATAAAAATCATCCTGTACATTTTCTCTATATCTGCAACAAATGCGATGCGGTGTTTCCGAAACCTCAATAGTATAGAGAAGAGATCTTCTTGAATTACACCACCGTTCATTTGGAGTGAATTTAGTGAACTGCCATTCGAAGAAGGGGCCGAGGCGTTGTAAACAACTCTTAATTTGGTAGTAGTTTTTTCTGGGCGAAAAACACTGTGATGAGGAATGTAGTATGTAATTGGAGGTTCATAAGTTTCCTCGACAATTTCCATGTGCCCTAAAGCAATATATTCCTGCATAAATTGCACATATAAATCTCTTAGTTGAGGTTGTCTTGATAATCTATTCCAAAGGGCATTCAGTTTGTTGATAGCTGCGTCTTTGGATTCACCCAATGTCCCAGGATCATCTTTCAGTGTCATTTGGACAATGTATTTTCCTGTTTCATACCTCTTATGAGTCTTTTGAAAGTGGTCTTCGCAAAACAATTCTTCATTTGATTTAATATATTTTCCTTCGACTGAATCTAGTTCCCAAAATTTGGTCATTAATTGATCAAGGTTTTCTTGTTCTGCTAGTAACAAACAGTGTGGTGTAGGTCGAGAACAAGGTATGTTTCCTGAAACTATATACCCAAATGCGGAGTTTTGCAATAGTATGGAGTCACTAATTTGAATTTGATCTCCCTTTAAAATTCTAAAGAACAGTTCCGCACCAATTAACATTTGTATTTTAGAAGGTTTGTAGAAGTTAATATCTGCGAGTTCAATGTTATCTGGAAATTGAAGTTTTGATACATCTAAAACTGTGGACGGAATCAAAGATGTGATTTTCGGAACAAGCATAAAATGGGTATCATACTCAAATTCTTCATTTTTATTTGTTATAACACCATGAATTTGGTGCTTAATGGATTGTGAATTATCATTAATTCCTATAATCGAAGAGTGAGCTCTCTCCTTTTTTAAACCAAGTGCAGATGCGCATTCAAAGGTTATCAAATTTGCTTGGCTACCGCAATCCAGAATTGCCTTGATTTTATTTCTTTCCCCGAACTTATTTTTAACAAACACTTCAGCAGTTGCGAGCAAAATCGTAGAACGCTGAATTGATCCGTGCGTTGAGTGGAGAGACATAGCTTCCTCCCCCACACTGGGATTCAGAACATTCCTCTCGCCTGGCGAGGGGACTGAGGTCAAGAGTTCAACTGCGGTGAGGGACTGAGA
>OU015503.1:18275316-18597816 GCA_907164885.2 Dolomedes plantarius | reverse complement strand
AGATATGCAAATGATTAGAATTTCAGCGCAGACGCACATCACGCGCGCCTGTGGCGCCACTTCAAAGCGCTATTTAAGGCTTGGAGATTTCGACGATTTCAAGTTCGGCAATTGTGTTTTTCTTGTGGTTTTTCAAAAAAACGATCAATTATGCCTCGTTGAAAACAGCGATCATCTTTTGATCAAGTATCCGAGTTCGACAGAGTAAGGATAGTGGCCTACCGAGATTGTGGATTATCTTTCAGGGAAATCGGTAGTCGTGTTGGACGAAACCAAACAACTGTAATGCAGATATGTGATCGTTGGATGCAGGAGGGTACGACGGACCGGCGTGTTCGATCGCATCCACCTCAGCGCACCACTTCACGTGATGACAGGCAAATTGTACGCATGGCAGTGACGGATCGCTCAGTCACATCACGAACCATAGCACAGCACATGCAGTCTGTAACGCATCATCCAGTGTCTGCGCGTACCATTCGACGCCGTTTATAGCAGAGTGGCCTGTCCGCAAGACGTCCATTGCTTTGTCTACCCTTGACGCAGAACCACAGACGTCTCCGTCGCCAATGGTGCGATGACAGAAGGATGTGGACGGCAGAATGGAATGAAATTGTCTTTACTGCCGAGTCACGCTTCTGTCTGCAACACCACGATGGTCGCATTCGAATCTGGAGACACCGTGAAGAGAGGATGCTGAATAGCTGCGTTATGCACCGCCACACTGGTCCTGCACCGGGTATTATGGTATGAGGCGGTATTAGATATCACTCTCGCACACCTCTAGTACGCATTGCCGGTACTTTAAACAGCCAGCGCTACAACTCCGAGGTGTTGGAGCCAGTTGTCCTTTCTTGCCTTCAGGGCTTGCCCACAGCCATATTTCAACAGGATAATGCGCGACCACACGTGGCACGCATTGTCCAACGATTCTTCGTCAATCGCCAGATTGAATTGCTTCCCTGGCCGCCTCGCTCTCCGGATCTTTCGCCGATAGAAAACATGTGGTCCATGGTTGCTCTACGATTTACCCAGATTCCATCCCCAGCTGCCACAGCAGATCAACTTTGGCAACGTGTGGAAGCTGCTTGGTCTGCTGTACCCCAAGAACTCATCCAAAGTCTCTTTGAATCAATTCCGAGGCGTGTGGTAGCGGTGATCTCCAACAATGGCGGCTACTCTGGCTACTTATTTTGGCAGGAACCACACTTCACAGAAGTCTATAAATTTAATCATTTGATACTTGGTCAACATGTTATCTACAAAATAAATTTTGTTGTGATATCTCTTGTCTTTCTTGGTGTTGCAATTTGGGTGGCCAGCAGTGTATTAAAATTTTTAATTTTAATAAAAATAATTAATTTATATATTAAAATTTTTAATTTTAATAAAATAGAGAGGGAGAGAGAGTTGGTTGAATAAAAGAGAGCTGCGCTTTTTGGCGTGACAAAAATACATTAATATAATCAGTAGAAATCTACATATTAAATCATGTTTAGAGTTGAAAAAATCACGTAAGGAACTTCGTTCTTGACGGGAGACCCCCGACCGCACAATTATTTTTTTAAGCTTACCTACTTTATGGTTGTCGTGCTTTTTTCGGTACGGGATTGTTCGCGTCGTCAGTCTTGAAAACATCGTCTATGGGTCAGCTAGCACCACCTCATTCATCAATTCCTTTCATTTGATCCTCATGATGTACAGTGCAATAACTGCAATGGAGTATGTCATTGGGACATACCCCATTGCAGTTATTGTAGGCCGTTGTGCAGTTGATGCTTGCTTTCCGACACACGCATCTTTCTCCCCAGTCAGTCTTACAGTTGTGAAACACCATACTTAAAACTGAAACGGGAGCCACTGCATCCATAGTTGTGATGGGCACGAGGGCTTTCTTTTGACATTTCCAGCCCACACTTCAGGATTCTACTCATTCCCAAACCACTTTTGCATTTGGTGATACAACCGAAAGGAATGTCGCGTGGCTTCTTCTTCAGTTTAGGGAAGAGACGAAATATATGGTTTTATTTTAGTGACAAATTCTTCAAATCATTTGTACCTAAACTTGTTTAGGGACTTTTCAATGGGATGTGCTCGATACCAGATCAGAAAAAAGCATCCTCCTGCTTAAGCAACATCATTATGCGATGAGTTGCATTTAACTACTGTCACGTCGTGTTCCATATCTTTACTTTGGAACATTTTTACACAATTTTCCTTTCCTTTGTTGAATGCTGCAGAAGTAGTATCGCATCCACTGAACGCATGGAGAAAAAGGATACTTTGGTATGTCCCGATGATTATGATTTATTTGACGAATGTATTTTTTTCTTTGCTTTCCCTTTGCATGTTTTGACAAGGAAAATGTCTTTTATGTAGGAGTGAGAGCTGTTAATAGAACCAGGTGGTCAACATCTTCACCGATGATTACAACTATTATAATCCGAAAAACAACAACGTCCGTCAAGGATGGCAAGGGGGGTGGTTAACAGTTCTATTAATTCACTCTGACTCTTCTCAATAAGTGATTATAAGATCTGATCTGCCAAATTGCTCTTTTAGTAATTCTAAAGCCTTGTCATAATTTTCTTCCGATAACTCTAAGCCTTCTATTGACGTCGCTGCACTACCACCCAACAAACTCTTTAAATTATTGAACTTATCGACTTTAGACAAGGTATTGTTGTTGTTTATTGATGTATTGAAAGTATTCCAAAAAATTTTGCCATTCGGTTAAATTTCCATAGTACTTATTGATAGTTAATTTAGGGAGTTTTATTTGTAAATTTTGGGGAGTAGTAACATTAGATGTGGTTACAGAAATATCATTATGGTTTCGTTCCAAATATTTTTTAATCTTAAATTTGCCCTTACATATTTTCTCTTGGTAGTCTAATACAGTTACCATTTCAGTTTCGGTTTCATCTAAATCAGTAATTAATGCATCAATATTAGAATTTAACTCGTTTAAAACATTTTCTTTCTCATACAACTGCTTTTCATATTCTTCGATATCATCGGAACAACTTTCCGGGTCGCATATTTTACGTTCTAAATCATTTAACAGTTTTGTAATAGCAGTTCGAACAACACCCCGTTTATGTTTGAATTTCACCAAAGACATTTTAATAATAAGGTAATATTCGCTTACCTTTATTTATGTGCTGAATCGTCGTAGCAGGATGAAAACTAATGGTCGCTTGGATCAAATGCCACTTCTGACGTATTAGAATCCGACAAACAACAACGTCCGTCAAGGATGGCAAGGGGGATGGTTAACAGTTCTATTAATTCACTCTGACTCTTCTCAATAAGTCCACTTTCTTTTAGACAACTACTACATTTATTACGACACCGACGAACATATACATATAACATTTATAATAGACAAGGAATTAAACTTATGGCACGTCTGCCAGAGCACGTCTGCTCAACACTCTGTTTCTCGACTCTCTCGTCGCTCGCTGTAGGGGCCCGTCTGCCCACGGTGGCGTCTCCACACTTACGCTCGCTCGCTCCTTCTCGTTTGGCGACAACACAACGATGTTATAACCAGAACATGCTTCATTAATTGCAGTATTTACAATGAGACTGCCGGCTTCGTCATTATATTGTCGGAATCGAATCCCACTGTTTTCCAGCTCAGCTGATAGCATGCTGATCAGTTTGCTCTTGTTGTTTTCATCTGAAAGGAACTGTTATTTTTGAACAGTAACTCGCATGTTTCCATCAAAACTTATGTCTACAGATTTCATCATTTTTTTTACTGTTATTGGTGTTGGATTAGCCATTAAAAACGACTATAGAGCTGGTCCCATAAGGCTTCTTTTATATATTTAACTTAATTTGTGCAAACATCCGAAAAAGTTAATTGTGATCCCCATTTGACACGGTGTAGGAGAAAACCACTGTCCACAATGTTGAGGTTAAGGTCTTTGCTTGGAACTTCAAAAACGTCTTACCTAGCCAATGTCGTTGTCTCTCGCATGCCACCTTCATTACACAAAGCAAACGTAAAAGGGGCTAACTCATATTCTAAATAAAATGCTAGTCGTTTCTTCGTCGTTTTGTTTAACAATCTCTATCCTCTGGAAAAGCAACAACGGGTTTACTAATGTATTGAAACCGTTTACTTTCAACGCACTATTGATGATGATCAAGCTTTCATAAGCTTTACCATTTCAAAGTACTGAACCCAGAGGGATGCAGTTGGGCCATTCTCTTTCAACTGCTTCAAAGTCTTCCTCATTTTCATCTCGATGCCTCGTATATGAGTATGTCCGTATATGGTTTCTAGTGATAGTAGTTCAGTTGCAAAATCTCTAAACAACTCATGGAGATTATTGCTTTTGAAATCAGATATATCCGTGCGTCAAAATTTATTTTTGCTAAAGCTGTTTGGGTAGATAAATCGTTGGGTGGATTAAACAGTATAATTTGTCCCCTACCAAATTATCTGAAATAAAAAACCTTTCACGAGAAAGTAGACTTGATGAGGCTGACTAAAATGCCTTTATTTTTCTTATTTTACATAAAAACATGGTAAAAAAGGGGATCGATTTGATCCAATAGCTTGGAAGAAAAATATTTATAAAATTTAATCATTAAACAAAAAAAGAATACAGATAAGCGTGTCATGAACGGGCGAGAATTAATCTACTTTAATTTTGAAAAAACCTACTTAAACTGAATGGTAAAGGTTGGGATAGGTACAGGAAGAAAGAAGGGATACGAGTTTAATGGCTCGACAATACGTCGCAAACACATCTAAATATAAAACTTGCTGCGAAAACAGCTACTAACACAATGGCTGAAAGCCCCAACACACTCGCAGAATAGTTACTGCTTAAACAAAACCTCACTCGCTGAAAAAATACGTACATCTTAAATACTTGTTGTATTTACTTGTACAAACCCCATTGGCTGTGACACGAGAGCTTCGTAATTCCAGTCCTGCCTTCAAAGTTGAAAAATCTGCATATTTATTTTAAATCATCCGTTCATGACACGTTTTTAAATATCGCGTTTTCCGACGAAGAGAGAACAAATACTACATAAATAAACTAAGATTTTTCTAGCGTATGCATGGCCAGGCAAAGTTTTTTTTTACTAACTTAGTTGCATACATCAAATTTAGTATTTATTTTTACCCACTTCCAGCCATTATGTACCCAATGCAGTCTAAGTATGACATAAAAAGACAGAATTCACCAAGCCTCACAATACAACCTGATAACAATGGATTGGATGTTGCTGCAACTTTATCTCGAGCTTTGATATGCAGAGGTTTGACACACGTGAGTGTGCAAGACTTTTGGGACACATGCGCGGGTCATCCCCCCATCGCTATGGGGATGACCCGCGCATCCGCGTCCTACGCGTGATTGTTCGTTGTTTTCAAAGTCAATTATCTTTGTTCGTGTTAGACTTATAAAAAAATGCAAATAATGTTTTTGTTCACAATTTAATGCTCTTCAATTTTTTTTTACATAAAATCAATATTTCTGAAGTTACTTGTAAAAAACCAAAAAGTCTACACATTTTCCAAGATGGCGGCGAAAGCTCAAGTCTGATCGGTTTGAATTTTTAGTATGTTCATTAACATGCTCAAACAAACATCTCCACCAATTTTCAAAACTTTCATATTTTTTTTAGCCATTCGTCAAAATCGGGTCTATTTTGACTGCGGTATAAGCCGGCAGTCTAGTGGAGCACTATTTCTCGAATTAAGGCTGCCGTGTTCAAACCCTATTGGTTTCGCTCGCCTCGATGTTACCCTATGGAGAAAATGTGTCCAAGGATTGCCGACTTGGATTAAAGGCTTTTTTTTTAATTATACTCCATAATAGAGACAAAAATTTTGCACCTTGAGACATTTTTTGTTTTAAAAAAATGCAAATATATTAAAATTTAAATTCTGGGAAAAAATCTAGTATAGTGTGTTTCAAACGCTCCTAAATTCCTTTGGTGGTCGAAATTTACGAAATGAATCCTTCTGCAAGGTGCAGTAAAGTTCAGGCTATCTGAAAATACCATATTCAGTGGCGCACCCAGGATTTTTTCTTGGGTGGTGGGGGGGGATGAAAGGATAAAAATATTTATACTGCATGGGGGGGCCGAGATGGACGGATAAAAATATTTATAATGCAAAATCAATATTCATAATTCAATTTCTATTTCTTTGGGGGGGCAGGGCCCCTTGCCCCCCCCCCTGGGTGCGCCACTGACCATATTTATTGGATTATCAGCAGTTAGGTAGCCGTAAATAATAGACAATTTTTTTTCAATAGGTTAACATTGAGGTGAGCGAATCCAATAGGGTTAGTACACAGCAGCCTATAGCGGCTCGCCTAAATGCTCGCTCTAAGACACAGACTACCGAATGCTCGTGTTTCTTTACATTACATTACATTACATTACGTTTTGTCAGTCGCGACTTAACCCAGAATAAGCTTTACAGGGTTTTGGCGATCTTCTGGAACATCGCCAAGTAAGAGATGAAGCATCTAGTTTAGTGAGAGATACGACATCTTCCGTAATAACGCAAATATTCTTTCACAGCGGCTTGCTCTACTGCTTCACCCTGGTAGGCTGTATTTTCAGTTTTAACGTGGGGTTACGTTCCTCAATAATGGTCCTTAGGAGAGAAAAAAAAATTGTCCGGTGTTGAGTGTTATAATTTTGGCAGCGCGCCAAACCCAGTAGCAATAAACAGTTAAACAGAAAAGTACCAAAATGCGTAAAAAAAAAAAAAAAAAAAAAAAAAGGAGGTAGGCAACGATAAGTAATCTTACGTTAATAACCCGCTGTAGTTTCATTAGAAGAGACTACCTGAAATTTTTTTTGTTTAATGTTGTTTTGTTTCAGTTGATTTAATCTGTTAAGGTGTTAAAAGCAACCTCTATTCTAAAAAAAAGTAAATCCCGCTGCTATCAAAAGCTTGTCACGCTATCGCCTCCAAAACCGCTGGAGGTATGGGGTCGATACCGATACCAATAGATGCAGAAAAATGTGGGGAACAAAGTAAGACATGTCTCATCTTCGTCGGACTTTTAGGATTTTTTTTAATTTTATGTTTTGGGGGAAAATATTGACTTTTTCATCTTCAGATTACGATAACTCGCCAAAAAATGATCGTAAAATTGTGATTTTTTATAATCTAAGACTACACACATTTCTCTTTCAAACTAGACCTCATTTGTTTAAAAATATTTTAAAACGGACTAATATTTTCATCAAAAAATGAAACGCAGTTTTTCAAGAAATATCGTCCCCTATATGGATGCAACATCGATGCTCCTCGAGTTTTTATCTTACAAAGACAATATTAACATCTGGAAGCTGAAAGCTTTCTTTTTCATATAAACCTCATTTTCAAGTCTATCTTAAATTTTCAATTTTTTAAATTGAGTTTTAAAGCTGATAATTCAACAGTGTTGAAAAGCCCTTTGCATTAAGGGTGACAACAGTAAATGGATGGAGGCTGTTACATTACCCGAGAATCCCCTATGTATCTCGCTATTAGCCATAACAGAGGAGCGAGCATAGCGAGCCTAGGGGCGAAGCCCCTAGTTTCCCAAAAAAAAAAAAAAAAAGAGAAAAAAGAAAGAAAAAAAAAGTGGTTTGTGTTTTCACTCCTTAGGGTATATTAAGTGTTAAGCATTTCGTAGTTGGTTTTAAGCTCTTTAAGTGCGTGTTGATAGCCCTTAAAGTGTATGCACAGTGACTCCCAAAATTGAGGGTACACTTGTGTTGTTACTTATCCCACTTGAGCGACAGCAACATCAAATGAAGTCCATGAACTCGCGACTTTTCAAAAGATGAAGAACCGCGCCAGGATTGGACTACAGCTGGTTCCATAGGGTACATTTGTTTTATTAATTATTTGAATTTTAGACCGTTTAGGGTCACATTTATGCACAACTTAAGAGGCATGATTTTCTTATTCAGTGCCATAAAAGGACACGCCTTTTTGTGTTAAACTTCCTAAAAATTATGAAATAGTAATTTATTAAAATTAATAACGTGTTTTGAAAGAGAAGCAGCAAGAATCAGAGAGAAAATTGAGAGTACACCTTTTAAATTGCTTGTTTTAACTCCTTTAATTCTAATAAATATTGTACTGGAAGCATTTACAGTACAGCAATTCCGTAAAAAAGGCATTTGTATTCCAAAGTTAATATCTGTTAACTGTAAATTAAGTAAAAATTGATAATCTAAAGCAGGGGTCGGCAACGCGGTGCCCGTTAGACGACTTTAAAGTGCCCGCCGTTTAAGTATCGAAAAATTTTAGATATTTGAACAACAAACGCTCGTAGTTGTGTCGAATAATTTTAGTAAAAAATTAAAAATCGTAAAAAATCAGAATCTTACCAGCCTGATCTCCTTACAGCGTCGCTCTCCCCTTGCTGTTATTGTAAGTACGAGAAATGCATTTACAGCTAAATTGGCGCTCCTGAAATCGCATATAAGGGAAGATAATTTACCACATTTCCCACATTTAAAAATGGCGATAGAAAATTATTGCGATGGAAATGCTACAATCCATCAGTTTGCTAAACATTTTGATTCCTTATTGGAAGAATTAAATACTAGATTTGCTGAATTCTACGAATTGGAGGCCTTAACTTTTTTATTAATCCTTTCTCTCATACAGAGGAGGATGTGACTCAAAATCGCAACACATTTTGATATTTCCAATAAGGAGGACCTAGAATTGAAAATTATAAATATAAGAAATGACAGTGAATTAAAATCGAACGAAGAAAAATTCTTGAATTTGTTGAATGGATAGTTTCCCCATTGTTGACAAGATGTGCTCTGAAATTGAACTCTTTGCGCGTCGACATATGCTTGGGGGTCGATGAAGTTTAAAGAGTGTCTATACTGTATAGTATTCCAGGGGTCTATAATAAATTCTGTTTTAAAATTTAATTTTTTTAGGAATGTATTAGATAATATCAGTTTTATAATGTATAAATACAGATTTGCATAGGGTGAAGTGATCCACACATCTAAAGTCGAATGTCATGACGCTTCTGCCTCGAATGCCGCCGTTGGCTTTTATTTGCGTACGAACACTAGAAATCCACTGGACCTAAAACAGCACATGGGTCCTCCTGATGCAACCAATCAGTTCATATTTGTGAAATTAAAAATGAAAATAGTACAAAAATAAAACAAACCTACTGAACCACTTTCTAAATTTTTTGGTCCATATTCTTAGTCAAATTGTTACCTTTAAGTGTTTTATGTGCAGTTATTAGTATTATAATTATGTTGCATGCTGTATATTATGGAGAAAAATGTTAGGGGGTCTATGAAGAAAATCATTCTTGTAAAAGGGGGGTCTACGTAGAAAAAAGGTTGGGAACCCCTGGTAAAATATCCCAGTCTGCTTTGAATATTATCGGGAATTTGTGATCCGTTCTTAAAATAGCTGAACAAAAGCACCATATGAGGTGGTGAGAGGCAAAGTAGTGTAAGTCATAAGAGATTTACTGCAAAAACTACAAAATAATTCCACCATAAATTGAACAAATTATAATAATATTGAGAATTATTTGTAATTCCACTATAAATCGAACATTGAGATTACATTTTTGCCCTCGAAAGGAAAAAAGTTAAAAATGTGACTTGCACCACTTTGCCTTTCACCGCCTCATATCACCTGTAATGAACATTTGATACTTATGTTCCAAGAAGGGGAGAAAATTTCTGCCTAAACAAAATCTCAGATTCAACGCCACGATAATTTCAGGCAGTCATTAAGGTAACCAACCACGTTCAAATAGCGATTTTCGTGAAAAAAATCGAAAAAAAATTTGTTTATTTTAAAGATCAGATCTTTAGCTTTCGAAAACAGTTTTCAGTTTGTTTCTAAAGTCATTAGAAGTCGAGATACAGCTGTTTAATCATTAGCTGTAACACCGGAAGTGCGCAGTTAAAGGGCCGGACTTCGACTGTTAGCTTAAAAAAAGTAGTAAATAGCATATTATAGCTTTTAATTAAAGAAATAAATTACTGCAATATATTTCTGAATGTTTATAAAATTATAAAATACATCTGGCAAGAGTTTATTTACAATATTTTAGCAGTTTTATGTGGCAACTTTGACAAAGTTATTTGCTTTTGTTTACGTTTCGCTCATCGCTTGCTTGGTGTTTATTTCTTCATTTTTTATAATTATTTTCACGGTTTTTACGAGTGTATTTTTTTTTGTAAAGTTAATACATTATATAATGCCAAAATATCATTCTAAGCGCACAAATAAGCGCAGATTTAACGGCAATCAGCATACCTGCAAAACTGTTGATTCAGATCCTAAGCCTATCAACGATGAAACATTCAGTGCATCAAAAACAGCTAGTGCAGCAAAGCTATCGATGTCCAGTGATTTATATGATGACCCACATGCTGAAGAATTAAGTGGTAGCAGAATAATTGACATCGATTCTCTAAGAAATATATTTTCATTAGTTTGTTGTCCTGCATGTTTGTCTAACAGCTTATGCTTCTCAGAAGAATCAAGATTTGGTTTGTTTTCCTATTTTACTGTGTGCTGCCAAAAATGTGATTTTGTTGAGAAATTTTCATCTGGAAAAAAATCAAAAAGATTATTGAACATTAATTCTAGATTAGTTTTTGGCATGAGAATAATTGGCAAGGGAATTTCAAGTGCTAAAAAGTTATGTGCGACTTTGAATTTGCCACCACCACCTCATAACACAGCATATAAACGCCATGAGAAATCACTTCTTCTGTCTGCTACTACTGTAGCTCAAGATAGTATGAATAGGGCTGCTGATGAAGTGAAGCATATTAAAAATTCTCAGCAAGTTATTACGAAGTGTGGTGTTTCAGTAGATGGAACATGGCAACGACGAGGCTATTCATCTCTAAATGGATGTGTAACTGTAATATCCATTGATACGGGAAAAGTTCTGGATGCTGAATTTCTTTCTCAATACTGTGCAGTGTGTTCTAAATTGAGTAAAATGAATAACACTCTTAATTGTGCAATAATTAAAGGAGAACATACATGTTCGAACTATAAGGGTTCATCATCAGGTATGGAACCGGTTGGAGTATACCGAATATTTGAGAGATCCATTCCACGGTATAATCTACAATATATGGAATATTATGGTGATGGGGACTCAAAAAGCTTTCTTAATGTCAAAAATGTGTATGAAAATGAAGATGTTGAAAAATTAGAATGTATAGGGCACATACAAAAAAGAGTTGGGAGTCGCCTTCGTAAATTAGAGAACTGTACACCTAGATTAGGTGGTAAAGGCAAACTTACCGATAAATTTATTGATAAGCTACAAAACCATTACGGCATTGCCATACGCAGCAATGTGGGCAATTTGAAAAATATGCAACAAGCTGTAATAGCTGCTCTGTTTCATTGCAGCTCTAATGCAAATCATCCCATGCATGGCCAGTGCCCTCCAGGAATAATGAGTTGGTGCAAATACCAAAGAGCTGTAGCTTCAGGGAAAGCTTATAAAGAAATATCAGTTGGATTGCCACAAAACATTTTAAACATTATAAAATCAGTATATATGGAACTATGTGATGCAAAATTATTGATGAAATGCCTTCACGGAAGGACTCAAAATGCAAATGAGTCCTTTAACGGCAGTCTGTGGGAGTTAGTCCCAAAAAATACTTTTGTTGCACTTGAGACATTGCGTTTTGGGGGGTATGTTGCTGTGACAAAATTTAATGATGGTTTCACGGGATTACTTTCAGTTTTTAACGAATTAAATATTGATCCTGGATACTTCACTACGAAGGGATATGAAAAATTAGATATTACTCGTATAAACGATTCAGTGAGATTCTCTACACCTGTTGCAAAATTGCACAGGAAAAAACTTAGAGCTCTCAGAAAGAAAAAAAATCACTGTTAATGAACTGAAGGAAGGTATAAGTTATAAAGCGGGTGAATTTTAGGTAGCTATTCCTTTGTTAAGCTAATGAATTCATCCAATAAAAGTTTTAAATTGAATTTCTGAAAAACTGATTTTTGCTTCACCGCCACATATTAACAGTCATAAATGTTATAATAATTATCAGAATTTAATGAAATTTTAACTGTACATTTTTAATGGTGTTATGTATGCATTGAACCAAAAGGTTATAAATATATTCATTTAGAGAGGAGTTATTGACATTTATGTTAGAAACTTTAATTTTTTTCCTTGAATTTTTGCTCTAAATTACTCGATTGGCTGTAACTCATTTATACTTTACAATATTTTTATTCTTCTGGTTCAATGCATATATAATGGATATATGTCTACATTTATCCAAGTAAAAGTGATATGTTTTACATATTTTTTTAGTTAGGAGTGTTAGCGTAAAGTAAAAAATTTTCTCAATTTTTGCCAAATTTTAACAAAATAATACATACAATTATTTTAATTTTACTATTTCTCAATGTTTTGTAGCCTAATATTGCAAAAACTATAAGAAACATTTCCTTAAAAACTTATTTAAAAATTTTGGCTCCGAACGTGGTCGGTTAAAGCAAAATATGCTACAAATTGATTGTTTAATATTTTGTATGGAAGAAACTCTTGCACTTACTCTAAATTTTGTGAGGTCAGTATTTTCACATTTTCTTTAAGTTCGTACTTCTGTACAATTAGACTTTAAGAGTAATGAACATTAAATATCTTAACGTGTCTATGCTGATAAAATCCGACTGTTCTCCCCCCCCCCCCATTTGATATAAAAAGTAAGTGCATCATTAATTTTGTGAGTATATTTCATTTTACAATTTGTGCTAGGTGCAAGATTTGACCTGAAACTTTCGTTTTTGGTTGAGTGCTTTATACTTCGCTTTAGTTTATTTAAACTTTCTTTTGAACAATACTTTTACACTAACCATTCAGATAGGCTTACCGATTCTAGGATCCCGAAATTCCTCTTTACGTTCAGGTCTGCTGACCCGCCATCTTGTTCACGCTCGTTTGGCGTGGAAGAGTTTCTAAACGGTAATCCATTAATAGGGAACTAAGATATCCCCTGACGTGGGTGCCAGGAGATTTCTTACGATTTGGCTTCATAATTACAAAAGGCTGTACTATCAAAATACCAGTAGTAAAACTTCTAAAAATTGTTAATGTACCGCTATTTAACACCAGTTGTTATCTGAAGTTGCTTTCACCATCCAGAAAGAGTGTTTAATAAAAAAAAAATGTAGTCTAAATATTGTGCAGTATTTAAAAATTCTCATTATGTAGCAAACTGCGTTTTTTTTAATTGAAGAAACTCAAACTTATTTTGTAAGTCCTTTATTCAGCAGTTTTATGTTTTGTTTTACCGTAAACTGCGTTCATACCAGAATATGAAGTGATCTCCGCTTCTCAGGAAAATTCTGTCAACTCCTGAAAAAAAGCAATTTGCATAATTAACCACAAGACACTAGTAACAGACAACGAGGTCCAAGTTTTAAATTAGATCTTTTAACAATGGCGTAGCAGAATTGCCTTTTCTACATGAAATCTTGGGAAGATCAAAGGCAGTGAAACCCGCTTTATACGTTTTGAAAAGAACTTCACAGAAAACTCATTTGGAAGAAGGATAAACGCAACAGGCAGATTGGCAATAAAACCCGAGTAAGGACCTATCGAACGCGCAAGTTCCAAGTTTTAATAGCTTGGAAATACACCTTTGATGCAAGTTTATAGTATTTTTCTACATATTTCCTTAGTTTCTTTATAAACTTTGATAAAGGCAAATTGATTGAATAAAAATTTAAAACCATTTAGTTTAGAAATCACCGACTGCATAAATTATCAGATCTTGCATAACTAAATAGTGGTGCATTTAGTTTAATATTGGTTCCAATGCACTCTTGAACCAAACACAAAAAGAAACTATCAACCGGGGAAATACTTTGCGAGTACGTATAAGGCGAGTTTCACTGTATCATGAAAGTTGGTACTATACCGAGTAAATATTACAATTATAATATTAGCTCTTACAGAGTTTAGAGAAGCAATAGTGTTATGTTATGTGTTGTTTCTAATGCCCCCTGGCTGGAAGTTCCAGACAAGGTCCATATAGGCTTCGGGCTGAAGTGTGCGGCTCCGGTTTATATAGCACCACTAGAGGGAGTATGTCTCCTCTAGTTGCTACCTCAATTTTTAAAGAGCACCCCCAGGGGCGACATCTAGAGGGATCGGACCCTCTTCCATCCTCTGACCTCAGAGGGACTTTCCGGTCTACGAATTTAGCGTGCCCAAATCCGGCCTACACACTGGGGTGTTTAACCTTTAGCTTACGGGGTCCCATTTTTCCGATTCCCTCTTTAGAATGAGAAATTTCATACCCCTTTGTGAGAACGGCCATTAAATGATTACATATATATATATATTCATTCTTGGGCCCGTATTTTTGGAATACATGGTATCGCACTCCGTCAGGAAAAGATTAATGTCTGGATTAGATCCGAGCAGCCTCAGCACCCAAAAGCCAGCACGTTACCACAAGTTACCTCTAGCCCGCATGTTATGTAAACGTGGAGAAACCACAGTTGAATTCTTGGGAGGGAGGGGAAGGGGGTCGATGTGTTAATCCCAACTAGACTAGGACATTTCCAGTAATGTGCAGCTTTAAATTTCATCCCAGAGAAA
This sequence comes from Dolomedes plantarius, assembly GCA_907164885.2. Lineage (NCBI taxonomy): Eukaryota > Metazoa > Arthropoda > Arachnida > Araneae > Dolomedidae > Dolomedes > Dolomedes plantarius. The sequence continues at coordinate 18,583,162 of OU015503.1, read as the reverse complement.
TTTAAACAGTATTCTGTTTGCACAACTGTTATGCGAATCCATAGTTGACAAGAATCCGAGCATAAAACCACCATACAGCATTCTTCAACATATTTTAATATTAAAAACGTGTGATGCAACTCTGAAAATTCCACTTCCGATTGATTTATGCACGAGGTTTCTAAAGAAGGAAATTTCCCTTTCAGGATGATTTACATTTAAAATTACCATTTGTGGATTAATCTCTTGAAATTTAACTACATCTTTACTAATAAAGCAAAGTATAGAACGTAAATTTTACTTCTCTAGACAGTTCAGGAAATACAGTTTAAAGTTTAATATCTGAAAACATCCATAGCAAAAGCGGATTTGCTTTCTGAGGAAGCCACCCAAATCCAATCCATCTGCATTACTTAAGCTGTTTTAAAAATAAATTTCACGGATTTAAATTGATAAAAAAAAAATTGATCTCTTGCTACATTAGTCACAAATAGAACAGTTAACGAATTAATGCTCATACGATGTGGTAAATTTTATAAGCTTTGCAATCTTAGAGCCTTTACATGGTCGCACACTGAAAGAATGTGGTTTCATAAAACGAGAGAAATAAAGTTAAACGAAAACAAATGCGAACACCGAGTTTCGTGAAAAAGTCGCACAAAGTGGCAAAATTGTTTCTTGAAACTTGCGAGTATGGTATCAAGCAACTATAGTGCAGTGTAAAGTTTGTTCTGTTGCTTATAAGGGGATGAATATACTTTTTCGTTTTCTTATTTCTCTGCCACCAGTAAAGCATGAATCTATTGTCATCTGATAACATCACAGAAACTGAATACAGTTAACATAGTGTGCTATCTCATGAAAACTGATTTCTCAAAACAGGTTTCCCCAGTATGAGGCCACCTTTAGGGAAACGTATCGTAAGACCTGAGATAATGTTAGGCTAATTGTTTTACAGTTTGTTGCGATGAGAGTTTAAGACTAACCCAAACCCAGACTTTAGTTAACTTTTTAGTTTAGAAGGTATTTACATACCTTGTATTTGCTTCTTTAGATTTTCTTTAGAATAAAAAACAACGCTGTTTTCTTTAGCTCTATATAGAGTCCATTTCTTTCCAATTTCTGCATCATTCGGGATACCAGCTAAACTGTATATGCTCTTCCCATCGTTTGACGAATCATACAGGAAACTTAAAGGAAATTATATTTAGAGACAGGATATACATTATATCAAAGGGCAGTTATATTCTTTTCACAAAGTCTACATCGTTGCATTCAAACAATTTCACATAGTCAAGGTTATGAAACTTATTTCAGATAGTTAAACTAAACCCTTCAGTTTTGAACGCAATATAGTCATACTTTCTGTAGTACTCTACCTTGAATAAAGAACTTTCCACGAGGTCGTACAATGGATCAATTAGGTAATTTTTTTCAGGATTTGTCGTTGGTTATAACAAGGTCTTTGGGGTTATGAGAAATTCGCAGTTAAAGTAATACAGCCCAGTCTGAATTTTACTATAACGTCCTGAAAACAAATTCCCTTAAAAAAAACGATTCAAAGCGAGATTGGGGTGGGGTGTCTTGTTTCTTCAGGAAATAGTTACAAGATACAAAGTAACCGATTTTACGCTTTAGATGCAGTACCAATGAATCACGGGAAACATGATTTGACACGTTGGTAGGCCCCGTGGGGCATCTACCCTGACCAAGTTGGAGTTGTCAGGTTAATTTGCTTACCTAAAAGTTGTTGGGTATACTTTTACATTTAACCATAATTTAGATTAGAAAAGAGGGGTAAGGGGGAAGAATACTGGTTAATGATTTGCCGAAACATACCAACCACTGTCCTTTCATCTTGGTTTGGAGCGTTGCAATCTTTTCCAGCATGAAGGTTAAACATGGCCACATTATCCTCGATGATTTTGATTCCATTTTTGAAAAAAAAAGACACCCTAATCCAGGATATAAAGGGTTGTTATATCCTGTTCCGAGCATTCATTATTGAAAACGTGATCTGTAATTTAGTTCATGACATCAGTTCAAATTCGAGCGTAGTTGGCCATAAATACGGCAGGAGACCCGTTTGTTGGGTAGCAATGACAGTTTTCATACTAAGCTCAATGCCAGCTCAAACTAATACTGCCTACAAAGCCAAATAAAATCCCCGTCTGCAGCCTAACTTAAAAATATATTTCTGAAGACAAACTTAAAATTAATATTTAACAACGAAAGACAATTAACCCTTTGCTCCTGGTTTGCCAGCTACAGGGACATAAACATTCATTCCTAGAACACTAAGCAGCATTTGGATTGGCTGCGTCAAGATTCATGTCGGCAAACTTGGAATTCAGTTTTACTGAACATGAATATATGGCAATATCACGCCAAGAGCAGCAACGCATAGCTATCATGACCGGTATCCGACAGCGATAAATAACGTCGAGAATACATTCCACATTTAATTTTTTTTAGCTCTCTGGAGGGGGGGGGGGAGTTCCAAACCTAATGGTTTAAGCTGATTCCGAACGGTTACAAACATTTAGGCTCGGTGCACACGAGCGATCCGGTGTCGTTGCGGCACCGCAGTTGCGATCAAGTAGTACATAGAGTTGAACTAGCCAACTCGCACTGACGACGCCGTCCGTGGCTCCGTCGTAGTTCTAAGGCAGTCTGCACACGGAGCAACTCAAAAAGAAACTGATAACCGACTCCAATCACAAACCAGTCCGTGATGAGTCGTAACCTATGTAATTGAATGGAGACACGCACACGGCGCAACTGGTTACAAACCCGTCCGAACGGGTTTGGACGGGATTGGAGTCGGTTATCAGTTTCTTTTTGAGTTGCTCCGTGTGCAGACGGTCTAAGGCTCGGTACAACCGGATCGCTCGTGTTCACCGAGCCTTAAGAAACAAAATATCAGGGTTTTTTTTTTTAAGTCACTCAAGGTATTAAGGATTGTTTAAGAACTGTTGAAAGTAGTAATAAATGTAAACAAACCGATAAAAAGAATTCTTGGCTCCAGCCACCTTCATTACATCATAAAACGTCTTGTTCCCATCTAATGAGACGTTCATTGAGTGAGTATGGAAGTACCTACCGTTTTCAATCCACAACGAAAATGTTACATTCTTCGAATCAGAGTCACCATGAAGTGGGAACTGAATTATCGGCTCCATTTCTAGAAAAAGAGCCAATTTTATTTTTTTAAGTCTCGCAATATAACTCAGGACGAGCTTACAAATTACACATCGATCAAGTTCAATTGCGCAAGAAATAAAGCACCGAATGTGAACTCTTCAGATCAACTTTTTAGAGTTGCGACCCCCCCTTTAATGGTTTGCAAGCATCTTGTGCCCCTCTTTCCACCCTACATATTTTCATTAAAAAAGCCTGATAAGACATGAAGATACACTAAAATGCATTTTCCATAAATACAAAGTAGTCTCGGCTGGAAACCAGGCGATGGCTCGGGCTAGGGGCCTGTTCACATAGGAGTCCGTTGCGTGGCGTTGCGTTAAGGAAAAGATGACGTTGAGACGAAAATAAACCAATCATATGCCTCCAAAAGATTAGTAGTGAAACTTGACGTTGAGATGAAAATAAACCAAACATAGGCGTTAAGTTTCACTACTAATCTTTTGGAGGCATATGATTGGTTTATTTTCGTCTCAACGTCATCTTTTCCTTAACGCAACGCAACGGACTCCTATGTGAACAGGCCCTAAGAGTGACAATGGACGTTGGGGTCTACTGTCGCCATATGGCGTTAGCTCCTGTTGCGTTAGTCCTAAATTAATAGGTACCTGCGCTACTCTTTGCAAGATGGGATTGCATCGTGCTGAAAAATGATAGAATCAGGTACTAAGATTGTCGCTTATAACCATATAGGTTGACCGACGTATTATTTTCAGCTTTGAGATTTCCATAAATACAACATAGCTGATTTACGTTAACAAAATGAAGTTTTTAAGAAATGGAAAACCAACTTCCATCCCTCAGTCAAAGTTGTGTAAGAGCACGAACAGAACAAGACCCCAAGAAAAATAATGCACCTACCATATTGATTCAGAATTATATAACAATAAACAGAAAACTCTTACCTAAATAATATTGCTTTATTTCGTGGAGGGAAACTAACGTTAATGCCAAAAGCGACATCACAGACTGACGAAAGACAAACTAACGTTTAGAATTTGCGTAATGTATGAAGAAAGTAGCCGCCAAGTTCATTCCCCCCCCCCGATTGTTCTAGTAACCAAACCTCCCAGAAAGGCCAAATTATTCTAGTAAACTTTTTGCGTTCCCTGTGCAAGGAAATCAGTGCTTCAACCGGAAAACTTATAAGCAGCATCAGACTTAAGGATGTTGTGCACTAACCCTACTGGATTCTCTCACCTCAATGCTAACCAGTGGGGGAAAAAATGAGTCTACTATTTACAGCCACATCAATGCTTATAATCCAATAAAAACGGTATTTTCAGATAGTCTGAACTCTTCTGCACCTAGCAACAAGATTCATTTTATAAATTTCGCCCAGCAGTCTAATTTGAGAGTTTAAAACACTATACCAGATTTTTTTTCACGAATAAATTAAATTTTAAAATTCTTTTTTTAAACAAAATGCCCTAAGGTGTGTACAATTTCTATTACAGAGTAAATTGCTCAAAATCTTTATATCCAAGTCGGCAATCCTTGGACGCATTTCTACATAGGTCAACATTGAGGCGAGAAAATCCGATAAGGTTAGTACACAGTGAAGAAATTTAACTACTATATTCTACTAGAAACTAAACAAAGGAGTGAGAAATCTTCAAAACGAAAGTGGTGCAAAGTTTAAATCATCTTTACATATTTTTTAATGAATTTAATATATTTACATATTTACAAGAAGATAATAATAGGCTGGAAAGCCTCTACATTAACTAAATTCGAAAGAATAGACATATTATGGGATCTTAATCCCTTTCAAAGAAATCTACATTCTAACAACTGATTCAACACTCTATATTAAGACAAGAACAAGCGAATTCTAAACATTTGAGAATAAAATCAAACCGATGGGCTTACAGCGCCATCTCTTGACATATTTCTCTACACACTCCCCACCTGAACTCTGATAGGAGTTCATCTACTCCAATACAATCATGAACAAAAAATTCCCATTTCTAAAAAGCAAAATTTCTAATCAATCAGATTTTTCAAAAATACAGTGCAAAAAAGAGAGAATAAACAATAGGTTAATACTTGAATTAAATCACATCAATATCAACAATACTTTTCAATATCTAGAGTATATAATAGGCATAAAGTTCTATCTAAAATAAAATAGGAAAGCGTTTAACAAATTAAAAAGTAATAGGAATTATTATTAAAATAAATGCAAATATAAAGAAAATTATTATTAAACAATTCAAATAGTGAAGTTTGAAACTTCAAACTTAAAAGAATAATAAACTAAAGAACATTTCAAATTATTCAATTCAATATTTAAGTAAAATAAAAAAGGATATATAAACGTTAGAGTTCAATATAGTTCAAGAGGATATAAGTGTTGTGCAGTTCGTTTCAAAGTCCCATTTCCAGTTTTTAATTCATAAGATCGAACTTTACCGTCACGTCCAGGAACGGCTTTAATGATTTTACCTAGTTTCCATAACAGTTTGTTTTTGCTATCTCCTTGAATCAGCACAACATCTCCTAATTTTAGTTCGGGTTGAAAGTCAGGATTTTTTAAAGAATGGGCGGTTCTAAGGTCTAACAAATATTGCTGTTTCCATTTACTCCACAACTGTTTTAACAGCAATTCTTGATAGCGTTTTCTTTTTAAGAGAGTCTTTCTTGTTGTTTCGATACCGATGATTTCAGCGAAAGTCAAAGGGTACGTAGGATCAGTTCGTCCAAAGTTCAGGAAACACATTGGAGTCAAGGGTTGTGGCTCATCATTTTCATTATAAACGTAGCTCAAAGGTCGTGAATTAAGAACAGTTTCTACCTCGACGAGTAGAGTAGACATTTCTTCGAAGGTCAACAACGCTTTTCCTATAACTTTTCTCAAACAGTTTTTGACGGATCTTACGAGTCTTTCATAAAACCCTCCCCACCATGCGGCTCGCTCGATGATAAACTTCCACTGAGTTCTCTCTTTGGCAATGAAATTTTTAAACACATCATCTTCTAAAATTCTAGAAAAGTTCTCAACTTCTTTTTTAGCCTTCTTGAAGGTTTTTGCGTTATCAGAATAAATGATTTTACAGTTTCCCCTTCTACTCAAAAATCTGCGAAATGCAAGTAAAAATGATTCTGTCGACATGTTTGAAACTAGTTCCAGGTGTATAGCTCGGGTTACAGCACATGTGAATAATGTGATGTATGATTTTTGAGTATCCTTTGAATTCTTTACGTAAACCGGTCCAGCAAAATCAACTCCACAAACAGCAAATGGGGGTGATTCAAGGATTCTGTCTTTAGGTAAGGGCGCTGTCATCTGGTCTGCAGGTTTGGCTGAATATTTTTGGCAAATTAAACAACTTTTTATAGTCTTTTTGACTAACTGACGTCCTTTCGGGACCCAGAAGCGAGATCTAACTTTAGCCAAAGTTGCAGCAGTCCCTCCATGCATTGTCTTCTCGTGTTGTTTACGTACAATTAAATAGGTCAATCTAGAATTTTTAGGCAGAATTATTGGATGCTTATTACCTAGTGTAAAGTCAGAAAATTCTAATCTTCCTCCTAATCTCATGATTCCCTTTTCATCAATATATGGGACAAAGTTGTACAGAGGGGAGTTCTTGTCAATCGGTTTACCTTCTATTAAGGATTTATATTCTTCGGCAAAAAACGTTTTTTGTTCAGACCGAATCCAGAAATTTTCGGCTTCTAATAGTTCTTCTGTTTTTAGAGTTCCCTCAACACTACTACATTTTCTCAATTTTGAAACGAAGCGTTTTATCCAAGCGGTGACCCTCAACAGTTTCTCTAAATTACTATATTTTGATAAGTCAAAGAGGTCATCAATATTTACGGTAGTACATTCAAGCTGATGTACATCAGTAGATTTTTTCCGATATTCAAGTTTGGTTTCGTCAATTGTGTCTGTAAGGTCTAATTTTGGCCAAAGATCAGGAGAGAGCTGAAGCCACCGTGGACCTTGGGTCCAAATGGGTTCATTCGTTAATTTAGATATTTTCGTTCCCCGAGATACGAGATCTGCAGGATTGTCCACCCCTGGACAGTAATGCCAATTTTGAGGCGGGGTCAATTTTTGAATTTCCTCGACACGATTCTTTACGAAGGGTTTGAAAGTTGCCGGTTGTTTTCTGATCCAAAAATAAACAATTGTCGAGTCTGTCCAAAAGAAGCAAGGTATATTTAACTTTATCGATTTCAAAATATTGTTACTTAACTTTGCTGACAATAGTGCTCCCATCAACTCCAATCTAGGCAAAGTGAGAGCTTTTAGTGGAGCTACCCTATTTTTAGAAGCAACGAAGGCAGTTTTAATTTCATTATTGTTTGTTGTGAAACGTAAGTAGGCAACTGTACCATAGGCTTTCGTGCTTGCGTCTGAGAAACAATGTAATTCGATATTTTGGACATCAAAGTTCGAGAATTTGAAAAAGTAATGACGAGGGATAGAAAATTCGGCCATTTGAGGAATCTCCTCACACCAGTTTCTCCATTGGGAGGTTAAATCTTCTGGCAGTGGTTCATCCCAATCTATACGCGATGACCAGATCCTTTGTATCAAACACTTTATTCTAACAGTGAAGGGTCCTAAAATTCCTAGAGGGTCGAAAATCCGACCCAACACCTGTAGGATAAATCTTTTTGTTTCTATAGGTTTAGACAAAAATGACAATAGACTTCGAACATCAAAATACAACAGATCGTTAGAATTATCCCACGCCATACCTAGGACTTTAAATGGGAGATTTTCTTTATCAAAAGTTTCGGGATCTTCATCTGAAACGATACCTTCCTTTATCCACAGTTCATGTAATTCTTTCGAGTTAGTGCGAAACTTATGCAAATGCATACTAGCTTCTTTGAAAATTTTGATCGATTCTAGAGTCGTAGTCAAAGTTTCTCTGACTGTCAGCTGACTTCCGATTGCGTCATCTACGTAAATATTGTCATCTAAAAGGTCCACAGTTGTAGGATAGACTTCTCTATATTTTTTCAGGTGGTATCTAATAGTCGCTGCCAACAGAAACGGAGAACAGTTCATCCCAAATAACACTCGAGTAAATCTATATATATTAGGGGGGATGGTTTCATCAGAGGGAATTTCGGAGAATAGAAATCTAGTTACATCTCGGTCTCTTTCATCTATGAGAATTTGTAGAAAGGCCTGTCTGATGTCTGCAGTGAATGCAATAGGATTATATCTAAACCTTAATAGGATGTCGAATATCTCAGGGTACAAATTGGGTCCTACATGAAGACAGTCATTTAAAGAATTCGAGCCTGGGGGATGCGATGACGCATCAAAAACAATACGTAATTTGCTCGTGGTTCGATTCTCGCGTATAACTTCCCTATGTGGCAAGTAAAATGTAACGTTTTCTTCACCTTGAACATCTGTTACTCGTTCTATGATATTTTGATTTAAGTAATCTTGTATTACATTTTGATATTCAAAAAATAGATCTGGATTTCTTTTAAACCGTTTTCTAAGTCGATCGAACCTTTGTTCTGCGATTTCCCAGTTATCATTCAAATCTGAAGTGTCATGTTTCCAAGGTAATCTAACTTTGTAGCGGGAATTTTCGTATGTTATATTGGATTCGAAATGTTTAAGTGCTTCATTTTCGGTTGAATCTAAATTTTCTTTTTCACTAATAAGTCCTGAATTTTCTAGACTCCAAAATTTTGTTATTTGTTTAGAAATTAGATCTTCCCCTACAATAACATTGAATGATAGAGAGACTTCATTCTGACTCTCCCTTCCTTGTAAACACCAACCGAAAATAGTCTCTACTGCGACAAGATTTTTATTCAAACGCTTAATGTGTCCCATGACAATATCATAATAATAGTCTGCTCCGATTAAAATGCCAATTGATTCTTCACTATCGAGGGAATCTGCGAGTATCAAATTCTTTAGTTGTCGAATTTGTCTAATTTCTTCTAATCTAGGAGTCGGAACGTTTGAGCCTGAAATTTGATCCGTTACTAATAATTCAACTTCTATTCTAGAGTCAGAAGAACTTTTATGTTCCAAACTCAATTTAACCACGTCATAATTTCTTTGAATAGGTGTGGTGTTCCCAAAGGTGTAAACAGTTAATTTTTCTTTCCTAGTTACTTCGAGATTTAATTTGTTAGCTAATTCGCGTGTGACGAAACTTTTCATGCTACCCGTATCAAGAAGGAGCCTGGCAAACATTTTTTCTTTTCCTGCTTTAATTTTTATCGTGCAGGTCTGCAGAAGTATCACATTGTTAACATGCGAAACGGCGGAAACAATTTTTTCACTTCGTGGTTCAACTTGTGTTTCAATTTTTGAAATTGAAGAAACCTCACATTTATCAGCTTCCGAATTTTTGACTGCCGTGTTTGATTTAAAACATATACCTTCATAGTGTTTGCCCCCACAGATCCTACAAGCCTTTGTTTGTCGATAAGGGCAAAATGCAATTTTATGTTTCAAAGACGTGCACAAAAAACATCTATTGCTCTGCTTTAAAATGTCTCTTTTTTCATTTACTGTAAACACTCCGCAGTTTTCCGATAAGTGTTCCTGAGAACAAAAAATACACTTCCGGTTTGGTAATGTTGTCGCAATAAATTCATGTGTGGTAACCGACGGTTTTTGTTTTGAATATTTGTTAAAGTCTTTTCTTTTAACATTAGAATTCCACGTATACTTTGAGTCAAATTTGTTATATGTGTTCTTGGATTCCAAAAGTTGTTTTGATTTGTGAGAAAGCGACAAACAGGAGATTTTTTCCCGGGATTCTATCTCAGTCCGTAAAAATTTGAGAAAATTGTCTAAATTAAAAGTTCGACTATCTATATTAGTACGATGGAACTCCAAAGCAATATCGTTGGGAATGGTTTTCAACAAAACCGGAATTAACATGTTAGAATAGGATTCTTGTTTTACATCGAGAGAGGAAAGACTTCTAATTTGAACATTTATTGTGTCATACAATTTTCTTAATTTTGTTACATCATTCGAGTTTTGTACAGGGTTTAAATTCAAGAGATTTGACATATGCATATTGATTATCAACTGGCTTTGACCAAATCTATTGGTAAGAATCTCTACAGCCGAATCATAATTGGATTCTGAAATCGAAAATCCATCAATAGAACTTGCTGCATTTCCACCTAAATACGATTTTAAATAGTTGAACTTCTCTACTTTTGAAAGCGTTGTATTTCATGAATTGTAATTTTAAATGAATTCCAAAAGTTGCTCCATTCATTACAATCGCCATAAAACTTTTGTATCGACATTTTGGGTAATTTAACATTACTTTCAGATTCTTTTTCTTTTTTACTTCCGATTTCTGAATGCGAGTCGCTAGAAATATTTTTAGAAATATTTAAGTTCAATTTTTGAGATTCGACGTTCTTGAAATAACGTTTGATTTTTGATTTCGTTATTATTATTGTATCACTATATTCCATGGAAGTTACAATATCTAATTCTAATTTACCATCCTCATTTTTAATCAAACTTTGGATTTTTTCATCTAAATCCCGAATTTCTATCTCTTTCGAACTTAAAAGTTCAAAACAATCATCCAATCCTGATTTATCCTGGTCTTCAATCAATTTATCAACATTTTTAACGATATTCGTGATGGAAGAACGTAAAGTAGCTCTTCTTTTGTTTAACGCCTTGACATCCATAATAAATAAAGTATCAAAAACTTTACCTTTGGCAGTTTTCGCATAAAATGCTATCCAATTGCTTGAAATCACGAACACACAACGATTACTAAATATTTTTACTCTATACTAAACTATTAGGTTCCCGAGACCGATGCACCATGAAGAAATTTAACTACTATATTCTACTAGAAACTAAACAAAGGAGTGAGAAATCTTCAAAACGAAAGTGGTGCAAAGTTTAAATCATCTTTACATATTTTTTAATGAATTTAATATATTTACATATTTACAAGAAGATAATAATAGGCTGGAAAGCCTCTACATTAACTAAATTCGAAAGAATAGACATATTATGGGATCTTAATCCCTTTCAAAGAAATCTACATTCTAACAACTGATTCAACACTCTATATTAAGACAAGAACAAGCGAATTCTAAACATTTGAGAATAAAATCAAACCGATGGGCTTACAGCGCCATCTCTTGACATATTTCTCTACAACAGTAGCCGTAACAGCTCAGGCTTGAAAATAACTGCAAGGGTTCTGCAGTTGCATAGTTTTCTGATTAAAATTTGAATTTACTATACTTAGTATTACCTTCATAATTGGAACTTTTGCACTTCAGGTCCAGCAAACTGCTGTTGCAAAGAACAGGAATTGCGTAGTAAGTCGCTAATAAGTCTCCGAAGGAGCCATCTGGTTGCTGATGAGTTGATAAATCAGTTCCGGTCTTGGAACCCAAAGCATGCAATGCCTATATAAATACAAGGAAATGAGTTCTGGTAGCATTGAATATTAATGAGGGTTTGTATTTAAGATGTCGCAAAGTCTGCTAAGGGCAATGCGAGAAACCAACAGATGAGCAACACCGAGGTTATTAAAACGTAAAAAATGCTGGATTCTGACGTAGGGGTAGTGCTACTCTTTCCCGGAGCCCTAAAGTTCTAATGTGGTGAACTTTATCTTGGTACATTTAAGGCTGCTGTTTACTAACCCTATTGGATTCGTCCACCTCAAATGTTAACCTATAGAGAAAATGTGACCAAGGATTGTCTACTTGGATTGAAAGATTTTTAAAAAATTGTACTCCGTAATAGAGAAAGAAATTTTGCACCTTGGGGCATTTAAAAAAAAATTCTAAATTTAAATTATTCGGGGAAAAAAATCTGGTATAGTGTTCTAAACGCTCCTAAATTCCTTTGGTGGTCACAATTTATAAAATGAATCCTGTTGCAAGGTGAATAAGAGTTCGGGCTACCTGAAAATACCATTTTTATTGGATTATGCAGCTGTAAATAGACACCATTTTACCCCATAAGTAAACATTGAGGTGGCCGAATCCAATAGGGTTAATACACAGCATCCATAATGGCAGGAATAACTGAGACTCTGCTAGGGGAGCAATATACTCAGAGGGAGTTGTAGGATGCACTGTCCTCTGCTTGTCTCCCCCACCTCCACGTGGTTCCTGCCGGTAAGCGACATTGTCCAGTAAGCGAGGCAGGGGGTTGGTGACCTCGTCTAACACTATATCGGGTTAGTACTAATAGGTTACAGAGACCCTAAATTACTGAATCCTCGGGACTCAGTGTGTACGGGATTGCACGCAGCTACTTGAGTTTTCAGCCAATTGCTGCATGTCTTTGGTTTGGTCGGATCAAATTCTGAAACACCAAAAGTGTAAAGGGATCACCAATGTGCAAAGGACGTACTAATTCTTTTAGTAGAAAAGAAACATAACAGGAAGACGCTCAAAACCGTAATTTAGCCCCCAGTAGGGTTATTACCGCGATCGATTTAATTCGAAGTATGGCAAAAGTTGTATTGACAAGCAAGAGCGAAGAGAACAGTAACGGCCTCAACTTTCGGGGGGGGGGGGGGGCGGCGTAGAGAGGATAAGATTTTTAATTCAAGTCTTTCCCAATATTTTGTAAAACAAAATATTGAGTAAATAGGATTTTTCTTTTAAATTTGTCATTTTCAAGAGTAAAACTCGGGGGTGTCTAGAAAAAAATATTAAAGGAACTACTTTTATTGTCAAGTTTTTTTTAAACAGTAAAGTTTAAAACATTTAAAAACCAAATAGAATATCGCTATCAATTTAGTCTTCCTTTTCACATCTTTGAACGTTAAATTCATTTGGTTCTGAGGAGCACTTCTATCTTTTGATATACGCTACAAGGGCTAAACACATCTGTTTAGCCCTTGCTATTTAAGGCCAATTCCGAACGGCTACAAAGCCCGTGCCAACCGGGGAACCGAAATCCGCCGTATATTTGCAGGAGAACTATCCAGCAGTCAGCTTAATGAAGAGTGATTGTACAGAAATTTAAGCGAAAAAAATTTTGAATTCATCTAAGTATCAATAACATTTACAACTGACCACAAGTGCAATTTTTAATTTCAGATGGTTAGAAGGGATAATTATCAACTCTTGATACCATCTACTAATATGAAGCCAAGATTTCGAATGATGAACGGATAAACAAGTTAAATATGTAGTTAATGTACACCGGTTTAAAAAACTTTAAAATAGTCAAAAGAAATTTAAATTCTTGAGAACTTGTCCACAGTTATTTTATCCGAGAAGTATCCCTTATTGAAAAGCTAGTTTTACGATTGTAACTTAATCAGGGCCCTACGTACTCAGTCCCAGAAACTTAAGTTTTTAGAATAGTCCATTCGTTGATGCCTTGGAAGACAAAGCAGCCTGCAAGAAATCACTACGTCTATGTGAAAATAAGTTCAATTCTCAGTAAGCCGACTCCTATCCGTTGAAAGCATAGGCGTAGCGTGCTCCTAACTTTTTTTGGGGGTGGGGGGTGGGGAGGGGCACGAATTTAATTTAGTTAGGGTCCTCCTCAGCGCACTGACTGCCGGACGATCCTTAAAATATGAAATGATTTTTTTAACTGAATAATATAATTCATGTGCGAGTAGTTTTCAAAAGTTATACAATGAGAAAAATTATAAGTAAAATGAGAAAAATAAATATAACATCGAACTTTTGTTATGGATCCTATCACTGTTGAAAATTAGGGTTTATACAAAAACCTTTTAGAAAAACCGGTTTTCGAATTTGTCAAAAATAGAATAGGGAAAAATATTTTAATTTATATAAAATAAAAAAAAAACGAAATTAATATCAAAGTCAAAATATAAAAAAAATTAAGGATTACACATTACAAAATAAAGAAAACTCAAACAAAAATTTCAAATATTTATTTCACTAATTTTAATTTCTAAGAAAATAGGATTTTAAAAAAATAAAATATCCACTGAACGGTGGCTAAGTCTTGTTCTTATTTTGGACACAATATTGCCTGAAATTGAAAATACTCGTTCACTAGCTACTGAGCTTGGTTTTATAGTTTTCAGGGCATCAAATAACAAATCTAAGTTTTTGGTTCTTTTATTCGTTGCTTCAAATAATGAAAATTCAGCTTTGTGTCTTTGGATTTGTAAGTTTTTCAGTAAGTTTTGCAAGTTTTTCATAAGGTCTTTAAGAAAAATTAATTTTTACATAATAATTTGAATTCTTTTAAACCGGTTTTCTTAATTTAAAAACCGGTTTTCAAATGTGACAAATTTGTTTTAAAAACCGGGTTTGAAAACCCGTCAAACCCTATTGAAAATTATGTTAAGGCTAAGGATATAATTTGAATCTTCAGTTTCACAGTTTGAAAAGCGGTTAAAAAAATCTTAAGTTTTCTACATTTTTCCGATTTTAACTTCTATTAACGTTTTAATTTATTTCAAGTTACGTTGGGGGAGCGATCAAAATCATAAGACTTAATAGGGTGCGTCTTATGGTCTGAAGGTAACTAAAATATATATATAATAAAATGAATATTTTATAGATATTTATTATATATTTTATCTTTGAATAAGAAATTTAAAATCTATACATAAAATATTCTTTTCTAAAAATCCTCCCATAAATTTGAGGTGCGTCCTATGGTCCGAAAAATACGGTATTTGCTTGATTTGTTCAGGTTAGGTAATAAACTGAACTACTTCGACAAAATCATCGGATCACAACTAAACTTTGCTAGCATTACAGGGAACTACAAACATTTCTAAGATGATCGCCTTGCAGTGCCTACAAACACCAAGTTACCCGGGTAATTGTCTTCATCCTGGAGTAAAATGTTACGATTGTAGCTGTAATAACATACCTGAACGTACAAGGTTTTCGAGTAGATATCGACAGTGCCAAGAACTGAATTAGCGTTTCTGATAAAGGACCGTGATTTTCTCTCTATGCGAGAGGTCTCGCGAGACGTCTTGGTGCTGTTTGAAATGCAAGCCAGTGCCATCATAATTAATGCTTTCGAACCTAAGAATTGAAAAATTCTTTACATTCCTTGTATACATTTATTTCTCCCTCTATGGGAAGAAGCCAATGTTTACATAAATATATCAAGCAATTTGTGAAAACAATGAACAAAATTTATAAATATTTTCAAAATTAATGCTATTCAAAAAGCTCTACTTGCATGAGGAAAAACAGTCCTCCTGGAGCTGATTTGCTAGAGAAATCAATCTAGCCTCTTAATGCTGTTTCGTTAAACTACGAAATATATATATTGATGGAAATCCTTAGTTTGTATTACTTTAATACAGTTAAATACACTAATACTTTACATGTGAACTACAACACAGTATAACCCTTTATAGCGCGTGCAGACTTGTACAGCGCTCTCTGCCTATTCGTGATTTGTGTCTCTACTGCGCCGGATCGCCTCCTCTGGCGGTCCTTCAAAGAAGCAGAGTGAGGTCAGCGGGTCAAATGGTGTCGAGCGGGGTCGGGGGAGACACCAAGATCAAGGGCGGGAAGGGGGGTGGTTCTAAATACCGTGTCTAATGTTACCGTTACTAAGTAATGTGACAGGAGTTGGGGAGAGAACTCTGTCGAATGTGAATGCACCATTAGGTTTCGAAGTATCCCTCTGCACGGAGAGAGAAGTTTCGGCTAAAACGTTCAGTAATTCGTGCGAGTAAAATTTACCTTCCCTCTCTAAATTTTAACCCAGAAGTATTAATCTTTGTTCAAAGTGCCTCCTCAGAGAGTCAATACTAATCACGGAGCTTGTTACCAGGTCTTGTTCCAGGAGTTGTTACCAGGTCTTGTTCCATAATCTTGTTACCAGGAAGAGTTATAAAAACTTGTACATTAGGTTTGGTTTGGAACGCTACGGTCTACTTTTTGCTACACGAGGGCTAATTAAACCGGGACCTACAGTTTAAAGCCGATTCCGAACGGCTACAAACATACATGCCAACAGTGGGACTCAAACCCACACGATCTGAACCGAAGGCCAGCGCCCTAGCCATTCGGTCAATCACCTGGCACTTGTATCAACGCTTGGAACTCCTAATGACAAGAGTAACGATAATAAAAGGGAAAATAAGAATAAAAATAAATTCACTTTACGAGAATCTTTTCCCCTCAGCGTTTTTAGTCCGTTGGTAATTACTTTAGAAAATTTCAACTACCATTTTAACTTGACGTGCAGCGGCAATGTAATGGCCAATGGTCGTCGAACATTGAAATTAAATACCTCTAGTTTAGAGGTATGAAGTTTAATAGTGAAGCCTTTCTATGTAAACTTACTACTCTATGAATATTTCATGGACAGCTTCATTTTTTGTAATAGTCCAAGCATTGGGTACAAAATAGGTGAATGTTAGAAATTCTTTCAGTAAGTTTTTTTTAATAATTGTCCTCCATAATTATAAGACAATGTACGATATAAAATGTAAATCCATTTGAAAGTTTTCTGCTTGATTTTAGATAACTCCTTGATGTTTAAAGGCAAATACTTAAGTAGCCTTTCTAACTACGGATACCTATGCGCTTCTTACCCTTTTATGAGAAAGGACGAGTTCAATTTGACTTGTCTGAAAATTAAAATATTCACTTTATTTCAGAATTTCAAGCACTCGAGAGAAAGCATCCATAATTTTCCCACGAACATTAAAAGAAAATGTTCAGGCGAAAACAAGTAAAAATGCATATTTTAAAGTTACCACGTATCAAGCTTTGCTAGTTTCAACATACAAATTGTAGGGCCCGAGGTAAACTAGCGGTAGCGTGTTGGGACTGTTTAGTTCGAATCCCAACGAACGCCATTAAATACCTTCGTGTCTAGGCAGGATATGGGCACGTCAAATCCGTAGACCGAAAAGTCCTATGATGTCAGAGAGGGGGAGAGAAGGTACGACCTCCCCCCCCCCCCAGATATCTCCCCGGGGGGTGCTCTGTCAAAATTGGGGTGGCACCATTGAGTGGTGTTTACCTATACGGTACTTCCAATTGAAACCAACCAACTATTCTCGTGGTTAAAGTGCTTATGTTTTCATTGACAAGTGTCTCGCAATTACCAAACATACAAATTGTTAAAGAGGAAATTACGGATATTTATTCAAATGGCGAATGAAGCATCCTTTACAAAGATTTGTTTTTAG
The DNA here is from genome assembly GCA_907164885.2 of Dolomedes plantarius. Lineage (NCBI taxonomy): Eukaryota > Metazoa > Arthropoda > Arachnida > Araneae > Dolomedidae > Dolomedes > Dolomedes plantarius. Next base: position 18,565,859 of record OU015503.1, on the reverse strand, counting down.
CAAGATTCTCTGCATGAATGTCACTAAAGGTAAACGACAAATTCCTTTTTCTTTCCTTCCTTTCCTAGAAGTACGAAGCAGGCCTCGCGTCATTTTGATCGTACCAATCCAAAAAATAAATAAAAAGTTTTGCTAATTATATCATCCGTAGTATTAAAGGACATGTCTGTAAAATGTTAGCTGTAACTTTTTAAATTTTGATTTGTGATAAGGCATTCAAAATGCATGACAGTAAACTAATGTGCACGTGTTTTAAAATAAATTCCCTAATGTCTGCCATGTGTCTAAGTATACGAATTAACCTCATGTTATGTATAGATTATCCTAAACTCAAGATATTTATTTACATGACTACGTTTTGTACTTACCTATTCTATCATCACCCATATTATCGTACATTGAAAGTAGCTGCCGAGTATCTTCGTTAGTTGTCTGCCCGGCAATGCACAGAGTCAGCAAAACAAAAGGCAAGTCCATTTGTCCAGCTTTATTAACTTCTAACCTCAGTCGCTTTACTAGGTCAATCCCCTGAAAGTTACGGGGATCTTGGCATGTCGCATAAAGAGCATTTATATAGTGAGCTAGGTCACATAACTTTGGTTCCAAATTATTCCTAGAAAAGATGACACGAAGCACTTAAGGCTGTGTTCTAACCCAATTAGATTCATTCACCTCAATGTTAACCCTATGGAGAAAATGGGTCCAAGGATTGCCGACTTAAAAGGCTTTTAAATTGTACTCCGTTATGGAGAAAGAAATTTTACCCTTTGGGGCATTTTTAGTTTTCTTAAAAAATGCAAATAATGTTTTTAAATTTAAATTATTAGGGGATAAAATATAGTGTATTTTAAACGCTCATAAATTCCTTTGGAAGAAATTTATAAACTGAATTCTGTTGCAAGGTGCAGAAAACTTCAGGCTAATCTCAAAATACCATTTTTCTTGGATTATCAGCATTTATATACGTAGCTATACTCTTATATAGTAGACAAATTTTCTCCATAGATTAACACTGAGGTTGGTAGCCATATGTCGACACAAAAGGGTGAGAAGGGTTTTTATATTTACTTTGGTTAAGAAAAATTGGTAAATAATGTTTTACACCAAGTCCGGTAACTTATAGAAAGTTGCATATCTTAACCTTTATTTGAGCATGAATTCCAAATTCTGTTATAGTCTATATTGATCTAGGCGTGGAAGTTGTACAGGATTAAGAAATTCAAATTCTTTATTGCCTATAGTTTAAAGTTCATATGATCCTTCAACATCAAATTCATTTTAAGGTAATTTTTCACAAGATAGACATGTTTCATCGCCGGGTTCCTTCTCTAAACACGAGTGACCCAATTGGGTTCACCTAGGGGTAAAGTATTTAGACTATGAAGCCGAAGAATGTTTTTCGGGGGGGGGGGGGAGGGGGGCTAGCATTACTTTTTTTTTATAATTGAGGTTCCTGGGAGAAACTGGACTTTATAACGCCTCATGGTTGCCCTATCTTCAACTGGAAATTATAAGCACTCTTTTAGTCTTCAACTCTTACAAGGGAAACCTAACGTGTTCAAGACAGATTTAATCTCAACGTTTTTACAACACAATCCGACCATTTTAAAAATGTTTAGATCGATTTTCATGCTGCTCAGGGAAAATGCAATATTGACAGTTTTAACTTACGGTACGGTAAAGTTAGGGTTTTATCCACAGAGATTTATAACAATTTTAGAGCAAACTATGCAGACGCATTCAGAATGACAGTTAATGATTTATCTTGTGACAGACATACAGGTTTGAGCTTATTTAGCAAGTACAAGCTGTACCTGAGACACCTGAATTTCGTCCGACGAGTCAGTTCTTTAAGGGGGCACAGGACCTTGAAGCGATGAAATGACTATAAATATGGTCAAATTCTAACCACAAAAACTAATATTGAGAAAAAAATTTCTTTATAGATATAAAGTACGTATCTTTAAATGTGTCGTATATAAAAATGGAAATTATGATTCTATAAATAATTTTCAAATTAGCAGTTTAGAATTTTGATTAACTGTTAATTTTGAGTTTGTCTGCAGCATTACTTTTGAACTATCGATAGGAAACTGATAAAACTACACTCATGTATATTTCATGGTACTCTACATTTTAAAACCAGAAGAATGTACAATTCTAGAACACTATGTGGGGGAAAATTATGCAAATAATTGTGATCATTTTTGAAGTTTCCCCCATTTTATACTCAATTTTTAATTTAAATATTGATACAATTTATTTGGTTTCACATTACAAGTAAATATATTACAAGTGTATTCTGACCATTGATTATTTTTTGTAAGCATATACAGTAGAACCCCGATTTTACGTTGTCCGTTAACCCGCTTCATACGTCATTTTCTGCTGGTCCGTGAAAATTGCCTATACTAAGTTTAGATTGCGTTGTAAACCCGATTTTACGCTTTCCCGTTTTGTACGTTTTTTACCGTTGGTTCCATGAAAAATCGGGGTTCCACTGTATCTCAATTTTATGATGCGCACAGCACTTTGTTAATCACCAGTTAATCATAAAATTCTAAACTGCTAATTTGAAAATTTATAGATTTATACTTTCCATTTTTATAGACATACTTAAAGATATGTACTTTATATGTATAAAGAAAGAAAATTATTTTTATAATATTTGAGTTTTGTGGTTAGACCATATCTATAGTAATTTCGTCGAGCTTCAAGGTTCTGTGCCCCTTAAATCAAAACAAGGGGATATTTCAGTTTTCAGATATTCCAACTACTTACTGCCGTAAATCTATCAAGATCCTCAAATTGAGTTCCTTCTTCAGTGACGAGGTCCATTCACCAGGAATGCCCCCAGCCCTTTCAGCGAATGCCACAGCAACAACGGCACGAGGCATGAAATTGCCCCAACCGTTATGGTTTTTCTTCCCCAAGAGATATTCAGCAGCTCTGACGGCTACATCCGTTTTATTCAGATTTGTTACATCGTAAAATTGAATGTCATCCTGATCAGGTATCGAGATGATCGCAGGGTAGTCGGAATGTCCTATAAAAAGGGCAAATAATTTTTTTTATAATGCATGTTAAATAACTGTTACGAAAAGTGTTATTGGTTAAAAACCGAGGTCATTTCCGCGATTTAAAATTTCCATCTGCGCAGAGTAAGGAAAATATGACGTTATCAGGGCGCATTCGGAGGTCAGTTGAGCAACAATTGAGTAACAGCGTCCAATGCGATAACTAATAACTTTTTATGTTATCAGTTTCGGACGGTGAAATATAAAATAAGCCTTATCTTTCAGAATACCGAATAGACATGGGCATTTAAATGAACGTGGAAAGTAAAATTCTACAACTGTAGTAAAATAAAATTCTGTGCTTAAATTTCTGTACCTTCAAATAATCCACAGCATTTCCGAAACTTCGAAAAGTTTTCAATAAAAGATACGATTTTGTGAAAGCCCTGTTTTCAGTTTTCTGGTAGTCATCAATAAAAAAAATCATACTAAATAATCTTTTAAAATCATAACGTTACATTTCAAAGTTTTAATGCAGCTATATCACGGCACAAACGTCTAAAATATTACACTCTTTCACCTGCTAAGCATTAAAAATGAAGTATATTACAAGTATAGCATAATGCCCCATTCACAGGGTGAAAATAACGCTTGCCTCAAGACAAACGCCCAAATATTGTTACACATTAATAGTTTATTCCTCAGTTATTTAAATCAACGTATAACTTTTGGTACTAGTTTACGCTAAACAGTACCAAAATTACGAGATTAGCGATCTTATTTCGTCGGTCTCGCCTAAGTCGAATTCACGCAAGTCGGGGTACAACTTTGCATATAAATACATATAAATTTTGTCTAATTGGGACCAAGAACTTGCAAAAACATGAGTATAAAGAAAAAATATTGTATTAATAAATTATTACATATAAGATATTTAAATTCATGTTAATGGTATAAAGATTTTTTAAAAAGTTGTCTGCCGTATAAACGCCTTGTTTTTTGGCCATATTAACGTACATTTTGAACATGGATTATAAAAAGGTAACGAATTAAATTAGTATGACATTATGGACCTGTTATTTTTTTTTACGTCCTTGCAAGGTCATGCGTTGTCAAACAAAGAACAGCATAGCGTTGTCAAATTAGGCAGGAGAAAAGGCGTAAAATCAAAAACCTCGTAACTCCGAGTTTGTGAAGTCGGGGTATTTCTGTACCTAACAATTTACTTTGTTCATGGGTTTCAAATGATGAATTATTAAAAGCAAGAGATTTATGACCAAGATTTTATTTTAAAACTAAATCCTTCTGAAAAATGCATAAGAAATTATTACAGAAAAGGTTTTTATTTAAAAAGTAAAATGTAAGACCAATGTGTTACTTCAGACAAAAGTGCATGAACATGAACACAACTTAAAATCTAAAATGAAAATTTAGAAGCTGGGTGACATTTTAAGAAACTTTCTATTTTGTACAAATTTAAGTAATAGCTCGAGAACCAACATTCCCTTCTAATTATGTTTACCAATATTTTAAGCTTCCAAAAACATTTAACAGAGCTAACAAAAGAAGCTTCAACAGGAGATTTCTTACTTGGGCATATTTCATCAGAACCATCTCCGCAGTTGTCAAATCCGTCGCACTTTGCTGAGACGGGAATACATTTTCTATTTTTGCAATGAAACAACGATTCTGGGCATCTAGCTACGGGGGAAAATTTAGACCATCATAAACTAATGTACTTCATAATGTTTAAAGCATCTTAAGAATATTTTAAGCATTTAGGCTAGACAGAAGAGCTTTTCTTTAGAGTCTACCCAGTGGGTTTCGCATTTCAATCAACAATACTAAATGATATTTCCTTTATCCCTGCACTTGTCTCGCGGCGTCTCACAGACACCCGAGTACTTTGTTTACATTTTGCGTATTGATTGATTGCTCTGTATGAACAGCAGATGTCAGTACCTTCGAAGCAGTGGCACACCCAGGATTTTTTCTTGGGAGGGGCCGAGATGAACGGATAAAATTACTTATAATGCAAAATCAATATTCATAATGCAATTTCTATTTCTTTGGGAGGGGCAGGGCCCCTTGCCCCCCCCCCCCCTGGGTGCGCCACTGCTTCGAAGCGTTTATGTATGCGTCATAGCAACTTCTGGAGTTTGTAGCTATCATTCTTCTATAGTAAACGGAAATATACCAAAACACCCGATTTGAGTTTCACCATTTGTAAAAATTGCTAATAGAAATACATTCTTTTAAAATTTGCTTTATTTTTATCCTATTGTAGAAATTACTTATAAAGATGTTTTCCCATTCGATTGGTTTTCATCTGAAAATTTCTTTTAAAAGCTTTTTTCATTTGCTTTGATTTATTTGTATTGTAAAGTGCATATAAAGTACATTTAAAAAAAATTTTGATTGGTTTTCACTTACATGCATCATGTCTTTAACTTACTGTTTTAATACATATTTAGTTTTACAAATAGAATAACTAAAATCTAAGTAAGATAGTGCGGCGTCTATCAGACGCCACGAGACTGTCTGCAATTCTTAAATACGCGACCAGTGCTGGGAGGCTTTAAATATACAAACTCGTATCCGGCACTTGCTATCGCACTAATGTTACCCCACAACGTAACAATCGTTTTTCCAATTGTATAAAAAAGGTTCTTAAAATGATATATATAGCTTGCGAAAGCATATGTCCTGGTTTCTAACGCTCTAGAAAAGTAGAGGTACATAATTTTAAGATTCCCACATAAAAAAGGTCACTTAAATTTTTACTACAGCGTATTAAAGATTAATAAAGTTCACTTGAGGTAGACGCTATTCAGAAATAGGTATTTTCAAGGGTGTATAGCGTATAGTTGTTTAAATATGTTTGTTTAGCTTCGAAAAGTGTTATCGTACTCGTAGCACAAATGGTTGCTTTTATTAACGTTAGTCATTTTTTAGATACAAGATGAATGCTCCTGATTAAGCGTGTAAATTTGAATGGCTGTAAATTTACACACTTATCGAATACATTTTTGCCCATATCGAGAAGATTTAGCACGGTTTTCATATGATCTGGAATTTATTAGCTACTCCTAATACGCTTTATTCAGTTTGTTAGAGACAGTTATATAATAACACGAACTCAACAGGCAAAAAAGAGTTATAGCACAGAATCGAGAGACCATGGTCTTTTTCTGCAAGTATTTACCCTTAACTACTTGAGCATCTTAGTATTAAATAGTTAATTCACTCTTATCTGTAGGGGAGATATACATAAGATTTAACATTTTATTTTGGATGATGAGAAATGCTTACTTACCAACATTGCAGTAGTATTCGTCAGACCCGTCCTTGCAATCAAAATGTCTGTCACACCATTGAATTTTATGAATACAACCATTATTCGCAAGGCACGGCAGTTCATCATCGGGGTTGCAATCTCGGGCCACTGAAATTTAATGCCTGTTAGACACTACATACGGATTTTTTTTTAACAAGGGAATACTTTTAAAAAAAAAAAAAAAAAAAAAAAAAAAAAAAAAAAAAACACAACGGATATAGCTGGTGAGAATAGAAACACTAGATAGTGAATATCAGCCTCAGTTTCTTCATTAGCCATTGCAGTCAGTCATTTGGCAACCTAGCTATTGGTTGAGGATTTAAATGCTGAAAAGCCAACTTCCATTTTAGGAAGGGAGGGGATTTCATAACTAAGTATAAACGAAGACATGAAAACTTCGAGCAAGACTAATGGGGAACCAAATATTACCATATAAACATTTAAAAGCTTTAACATTTATTTAAGACTGCAGTATTTTATTGCAGACATGCAGCATATTTGCCGATAAGGTATAACACAGAAGTATTTGAAAGATAATGGAAATTAATTTAGATAATCCGATTATCGGAGATTTCTGTACTGAATTTCAGCATTAACATGCGAGTTATCTAACTTTAATGCATAAATCACCACAGTTACGGAACTGAATGAATTCATCTGTGTCAGGTAAAACAGCATCAAATAGACATATTTTGTTCTTTCAACCTTTTATCTTATACATTGAGCATAAAATACTCTATTATAACATACCCGATGAACTCCATATAGCCAAGACTAATAGCAAAAGATACAACTTCATTGTCATAACAAATGTTAAAGATGACTATCGTTTTCTTAGCGGGAAATTTATTACTGTCACAGACGTTGCCATACAAAGAAAAATAAAGCATTCATTTGCATAGTTTGTAAGAAGCCTAAATTTTCGTTAGAATATTTCGTTAGATGATCTACACACTGAGGAAACGAGCGAGTTACAACTTCAACCACAATCATTCAGACTGTTTTATCGTTTCAAATAAATCACAGGGATTGTGATGGAAATTGGGACTCACAATGTTGCGTCATTATTCAACTCTAAGGGCCTGTTCACATAGGAGTCCGTTGCGTTGCGTTAAGGATAAGATGACGTTGAGACGAAATTAAACCAATCCTAGGACTCCAAACGATTAGCAATGAAATTTTTAACGCCTATGATTGGTTTATTTTCGTCTCAACGTCATCTTTTCCTTAACGCTACGCAACGGACTCCTATGTGAACAGGCCCTATAATGTAGTTCGTTTGTGCAAGATTTAGTATCATCATTTCTCTAGACGCCTTGCCATCCTATAAACTTGGGGGCTCGACCGGGATGGACTTTGAGGACAATTTAAATAGTGAATGTGTTCAGTGTTCCCTTGTGATGAACTGAGAAACAGTGAGAGAACAATGCTTGGATTTATTGTGATATAATCTATTGAACTGGATATGTTGATCTGTGAATTCCACTACTGATGCGATAGATGCAAGAGTCCTGCGAGAAAAGGTAGGATTTCTCCTTTTAATAACTCCATTGCTGAGAAAAAGATTTATAAACAATGTCTCGTACTGTTAATTACAGTAAGAGTACGCGCAAAGAGGACACAGCAAATGTTCTCACTGAGATTGGTGAGCAGGTCATTGCAAAAGAGACGATTATAGAGTTAAAAAATAAACTTGAGAAATCTAAAGCATTCAAGGATGATCCGGAATTTGTGATGAATCTTCTTAACAGAATCATTGAGGATAGGCAGCCGAAAGCGAGCGGCAGCTAACCAACTCAAAACTAGAATTAGAAAAGTTAACAACATATAGAACGAGAGGCAGAACTTCGAAAATCGAAAGCGGAAGTAGCTTAAAATGTATCAAAAACTGAGGTTTGTGATCTTGAAAATTTGATTAAGAGTGTAAAAGCGCTGACAATACAGTTGCCGACAAAAGCGGAAAGTTTTAGCCTTTTCTTCCAGTCATTGGAACGAGCGTTTAAAGTTAAGGATGTCCCAGAGAACTTGAAATCCGAAAATCTTATCAATATTCTCGGAGAGAAGGTCCATAGCATTTTACTATACGTTAAAGATGATGAAATGAATAACTATGAGTTAGTTAAATCTTTGATCATGAAAGAATTCCAACCCGCGGCTCAAGAGTGCCTACTTAATTTTAGAAGAGCTAGAAGGCAGGTTAATGAGACACATATTCAGTTTGCGACACGCTTAAGTGCAATGTTGCAATATTATCTCAAAATCCGTGATGTTTCTAATTTTAAAAAACTTTTTGACCTGATGGTGAGCTATAAATTTTTAGACACACTAGACCAAGAAACGGCTTCTCACATTAAAATCACACAGGCTAAGATCCTGTTCACATAGGAGTCCGTTGCGTTGCGTTAAGGGAAAGATGACGTTGAGACGAAAATAAACCAATCATAGGCGTTAAAAATTTCATTGCTAATCGTTTGGAGGCATATGATTGGTTTATTTTCGTCTCAACGTCATCTTTCCCTTAACGCAACGCAACGGACTCCTATGTGAACAGGCCCTAATTCGTGGCTGACGCCTGAAGAGCTTGGGAAGGCCTGTGATATTGTTTTTGTTTCTAAAAATAAAACTTTGCATGAAACGCGGAACTATTCGAATGTTCATTCTAGGAATGAAAGTGACGCTATCAAAGATCGTACAAAATTTGAATATGGAAACCATTCCCCGAAGCAGTTTCAGAGACAAAATCAAAAATTTTCTAGTAGAGAACCTATATCTTGTTATGTTAGTGGGGGGCCACATTTTGCTAGAAACTGTACAAAGAAATTGTCGAATGCAGAAAACAAAAGTGACCAGAAATACGGCATCAATCACATTTCAACTTCAATCCCAACTCGAAATGACTGTTTGTTCAGTGAGCTGCAATATGTAGATGTGTTTGTAGATGAGAAGCCCTTAGTCGCCACTTTAGACAGTGGGGCGACTTCAGTAAACATAAACAAGAACTATGCTTCGACTGCAAAGCCAATTCATTCTCAGATTGTTTTGACAAGTGTATTCGAAAAACACCGGTCGCTGACGTTCACAAGGTCAGGATTTCATTACGCGACGGGGGGAAAGCACAGGAAGATCTTGCGGCCAGCTCTGAAATAGTTGCACAAGTCATTTTGCCAGCGAAAATATACGATATGTTATTGAAACCAAATGAGGCGGCGGCGCCTATGACCAGTCCAGCGGTGGAAACGACAAAGCATTTAGAGAGCACTAATATAAACAACGATTCATCAGCTTTATTCTTAGTGAAAGTATCTGACGCGTATAATGATAGCTCTTTTGACCTGTCACACATTACTGACTGTAAATTGAGGAACGAAATTCATGCGCTTGTTCAAAATTATGAGCCAAACAAAACCGAAACTACTGCTTTAAAAATAAAAATAATTCTGACCGATGAAAGACCCATTTGTCAAAGATCACGTAGGTTGTCGCTTCCTGAAAAGAGGGAAATCGAAAAACAAATAAACGAATGGTTAGAACAAGGAATAATTAGGGAGAGTTGCTCTGATTTTGCTTCACCTGTTGTGGTGTGTAGAAAGAAGGATGATACGATGCGTTTGTGCATTGACTACAGAGCTCTGAATAAGCGAATAATTTGAGACAGATATCCGCTGCCTGTTATCGAGGAAGTATTAGATAAGTTGGAAAGTGGAAGGGTGTTCACGACTCTCGATTTGAGAAATGTATTCTTCCGTGTAGAAGTGGATGAATCAAGCAGAAAATACACTGCGTTCGTAACAGATACAGGCCAGTATGAATTCCTAAGAGTCCATTAGCAGTACTTACTTTCAAAGATACATCAATTACGTGCTCAGAGACCTGTTCAGAGACGGAACTTTAATTATTTATTTAGATGATATCATAATCCCAGCTATTAATGAAGGAGAAGCTCATAAAAAATTAAGTCGTGTGTTAGAAACAGCTTCTAAGTATAGTCTTGAGCTGAACCTTAAGAAGTGCCGATTTTTGCAGAGGAAAATCAATTTTTTAGGCCACATTATTGAAAATGGTACCATTCGACCGTCGTTAGAGAAGACTGCAGCAGTCCGTTGTTTTGCTGAACCCAAGAATGCCAAAGAAATGCAGAGTTTCCTGGGGTTAACAGGATATTTTAGAAAGTATACATACCTTCATATGCCATTATAGCAAGACCACTTAGTGATTTGTTACGAGCCTCAAAACCTTTCGAATTTGGCTTTGAACAGAAGATAGTCTTTCAAAAACTTAAGGACGCGCTGTCTAATGACCCCTGTTGCATCTTTACAGAGAAGGAGAGAAATTGGAATTACACACAGACGCATGCAAACTTGGGTTAGGTGCAATACTTTTTCAGCAGAGTGATGATGGACGCTATTATCTAATTCAGTATATGAGCAAAAAAACCTCCATTCAGGAAGAAAAATTGTGTAGCTGTGAAATTGAAGTGCTTGAAATTATAGAGGCTTTAAAAAATTTTCGGAATTATTTATTGGGAGCCAAATTTAAAATTTTTACTGATTGTGCGGCATTTGCAAAAACCCTTGATAAAAAGGAACTTACACCAAATGTTGCCAGATGGTCATTGTTTATGCAAGAGTTCCAATATGAAGTAGTGCATCGCCCTAGAAAACGAATGCAACACGTTGATGCATCAAGCAGATTGCCCGTTATGCTGGTGAATAGTGATGAGTTGACTTACAAAATTGTTAATGCTCAAGACAGTGACGAATATATCAAAACCATAAAGTAACTATTACAGGCAGGCAAAACTTCCGAATTTATCTTGAATAATAATGTCTTGTATAAGATTGCTAATGATGAAGAGTTACTAGTAGTACCTGAAATGATGCAAGTGGACGTTGTGAAGCATGGACATTCATTTGGACATTTCGCTGCAGTAAAAACTGAAGACTTGGTGAAACGCAATTTTTATTTCCCAAACATGAGAAAGTGTGTTGAGAATGTGATAAGAAACTGTGTTGAATGCATAGTAGTAAATAAGAAGACTGGGAAAGGAGAAGGACTGTTACATCCTATTCCTGAGGAAGATTCGCCATTATCAACATATCATGTGGATTTCATTGGACCACTGCCAACAACCAATAAGAATTACAATCACATTTTCACGGTCATAGATGCATTTACAAAATTCACATGGCTATATCCAACTAAAAGTACCACAGCGCAAGAAGCCATCGAAAGACTAAAGCTACAGCAGAATACCTTCGGGAATCTTTCAATCATAACACAGGGCAACAGTGGTTTTGGTTCCGGGTTATTTGGAGCTGATTTTATATGAATTTGATGCCCTGAATCTAAATATGGCATTAGTTTTTGCCTAGGAGCTCAAATTTCTAAGAAATAACATTTTAGTGAAATATACGTTACACTATTTTAAATTAAATCCATATATCAAATTAAAAAACTAAATACCGACTTTTTTATCATTATCATATTTTTTTAATGTTAAAGAAACATAAAAATCATAGAGAATATTGCAGTAGTACTTATCTAATTACAAAGATCAAGAAAGAGGAAAAAGTCATCGATGAAACCAACTAGTCACTGAACACTGCAAAACCTTCTTTTCCGTAACATTCTTGAATATATTTTGGAACAGTCCCATTTTAAACTCCAGCAGTAATCTGCCATCATGTGCATATGCCATCTTCCTTGGTAGTGGTCCACCATAGTTTTAATATCCTAGTGAAATCTTTCACCTTGTTCCTCACTGGTGTCTCCTAAATTTTCAGGAAAATGGTCTAAGTGACTGTGTAAAATAGTGCACCTTAACCCATTAACGACTGACGTTGCGTTTTCGCAGCGTCAGTGAGAACATTTTTTTCCCTCGTTTGGAATGCGTTTTTTTTAAATTTTTTTTGCTTATATTATACACAAAACTTTAACGCTTCTGGAGAAAAAAACTTGTTTCTCTAACTCTGGAAATTTTTATGAAATAAATGTACAAAATCAGCATTTTTTTGCAATTTTTTCTTTTAGTTTTCATTGTATCTCACAGAGGGCAGCACAAATCAAATGATTTTATGACACTGGATCTATCCTCTAGAAACATTAGTCGGCAAAATGGCATCAAAAGGTAAGGTTACTATTTTGTCTTTGTTAGTATAAATAGGCATTTTTTGAAACGTTGCGAGAACGCAACGTCATTTCAAAGCAATATCTTTATGAATAGAATCAATTTTTTTTATTTCCATATTTTTATTATAGATATCCCAAAACAACTGTGCCAAAATAACAGATTTCCTCGACAACGGTTTTTATCGTTGAATGAAGCATTAGAATATATGGAAAAGTTGGATGATGAAGATGATTCAGAATTTTCTTCTGATGAAGACTGTCCAGATGAAGTAGACTTAGTTGTCATTCCTCCAGATCCTGACATACTGACCGATGAGGAATGCATTGATGATGACGTTTTAGGGGATAATTTACCGACACCAAAAGATATATCAGGTCAGATCGAATTGTTTTCCTCTAATAAATGTAAAAATATATCGAACTCATCAAAAGATAATAAAAATTTATCTAAATCGTCTAAATAAAAGAAATTGCTTGGAAACATTGTCATCTAGTATATTCAGTTATGCCTGTAAACCTAGACACCATAGAAAAGGCAAAAAAAGACGAAATTATTAAAAAATTGCATAAATTAGAGCCCGTAGATGTATTTTTGCAACTGTATAATCAGACTCTTTTAGATCATATCACTCAAGAAAGTCTAAAATATGCTCAACAGAAAAATGTGCAAAATTTCTCTCTTTCTGTTTCCATGCTAAAGCGTTTTATAGGCTTTCTTCTTTACACTGGCTATGCATGTCTTCCCCAAGAGAGACTTTACTGGTCAGTTGCTGAAGATGTTAGTTGTCCGTTAGTGCGTAAAGCTATGACACGTTCTGTATATACTAGTATCAAACAGAATTTACATTTAGCGGATAATAATGAATTGGATAAAACCGATAAATTGGCTAAAGTTCGTCCGTAATTAAATATTTTAAATGCCAATTTCATGCAGTTTGGTGTTTTTTCAACCAATCTTTCTATCGATGAACAAATGATACCATATTTCGGTAGACATTCGTGCAAAATGTTTCTGAGAGGAAAACCAATTCACTTCGGTTTCAAAGTTTGGTGTTAGTGTTCTTCTGATGGATATGCATATCATTTTGATATATATTCAGGAAAATCTGCAGAAAAATCGGCTGATCTTGGACAAGGTGGAGACGTTGTAACAGGTCTTTTAAGTGTAGTGGAAGTTCCTTCAAACCACTATGTATATTTTGACAATTTTTTTACATCACATATGTTGTTGACGGAATTAAAAAAAATGGGTTTCCATGCAACTAGAACGATTCGTGACAGTAGATTAGGAAAATGTCCTATAAAATCTATAAACAAAATGAAAAAAGAAGAACGTGGAACATATGACTTCGCATTTGATAAGGAAAATGGAATCGCAGTCGTTCGATGGAAAGACAATTCTGTCGTTACTATAGCTACCAACTTTGATACAATTGATCCCCATTCAACTGCCAAGAGGTACTCCAGAAAAGAAAAAAAATCCGTATCTATAAAGCAACCCAAACTCATTGGAAATTACAACAGACATATGGGCGGTGTAGACCTGCTTGACAATTTTGTTGCAATGTATAGAGTACAAATAAAAGGTAAGAAGTCGTGGTGGCCGATTTTTACAAACTTTATTGACGTAGCCAAAGCTAGTGCATGGAAACTATATCGGATAGCAGTAGACCCACAAATTTCTCTGTTTGATTTTCAAAGAAGTGTTGCACTGGCATTACTGAAAACAAAAGAATAATTTTCTGAAGATTTGCAACATTCATCTTCATTCGCTCACTGCGTTGGCCGGCCATCTTTTTTTTCAGAATTTAGCTCTAAGTGAAACAAAAAAAATCCCAAAAATCATATTATCGAGAAAAATTCAACAAACAAAAGAAAAAGGTGCAAAAACTGTAGTAGCCAAACGATAACAATTTGTATTGCATGTAATGTGCCGTTGCACAGCAAATGCTTCAAAGATTTCCATGTATCCCAAAAGTAGTTGGTTTTGACTGACGTTGCGTTTTCGCAACATTTTGTATTTTCTATAAAAATAAATATTTTTTTTCTCCTGTTACTTTTTTTTTCTTAATTAGACTCCAATACGTCTAAAAAATTACTTTCGTTTATTTCCTTCAAGCGAAAGATTGTGCGGTCGTTAATGGGTTAATGCTCATGTTACACCGAAGGGATCTCAAACTGTTTAGCATGTCGTTTACCAGTTCAACATAGTTTTCAGCTTTGCATTTGCCCAGAAAATTTCCGACAACTGCAACAAATGAAGTCCAGGCTTTTCGCTCAGCCTCATTCATAGAATTTACGATGGCAGGATCCTTAATGATTTGTCTTATTTGTGGGCCGTCAAATATTCCTGCTTTAATTTTTTCCGTACTCAACTTACTCATTTTTTATCCTAAATATGAAAAGCATTATCCATTCTTATCAAGAGCCTATACAAACTGCTTCATTAGGCCCAGCTTGATGCAGTGGAGGAAAGATGATTTTCTCTCGTCCAACTAAGGGGTCGTTAATGACATTCTTTTCCGTAAGTCCATGTTTTCTCTCTTACGCCACTCTTTTCTAACCCAGTGGTGTGTTTTGTCTCTGCTATCCAAGAGGCACACGATGCAAGGATATTTGGTGCAGCTACTTTGCTGTCCAAGGAGCAAGTTTACCATTTTTAAGTCCAAACAAATCCCCCATTGATGTTCATGATACTTTATCTTCTCCAAGACCAAAGCTATGGTCTTCTTTCATTTTTGTTGAGTGAGCAATCGGTATTGAACCATATTTGTTCCCATTGTGTAGAAGGACACATTACAAACTTCGCTTTGAGCTGTCAATAAATAGGTGCCAATCATATGAAAAATATTCAGAAAGACCCATTTTTTCCCAGGAATTCCAGTTTCCCAGGAGGACAAATCACCCATATTTAAATATATTGAATAGAAAAAAAATTGATAAGTAAGTGGATATACAGTAAAACCTCGTTTATCTGGCTCTCGTTGATCCGGATCATATTTGTAGACTTTTTATTCAATGTTCACATTAGATTATAATTTTAACTATGGTAGCAAGAACGTAACTGCAAGTATGCCAAATATTCGCTTTTTAGTTTGATTCAATGAACAGTTCCTGCATAGATTGTACAAGAAATTATGATAAATGTTTTTTGTTAGTTTAAGAAAACTTTACTAGACTTACTAATTCTTTGTTAAGAAATAATGGGAAAAGTTATTTTTATATTTTTTAATGTCTTGTAAACAATACTATGGAATTTTGTTACAAAAAAAAAGTAAGTCTTCTTAGTTAAGGATTTTGTATTGCTTATTACCCATATTACCTGGATTATCCGGATTTTTGATTGTCCGGATTCCCTATGGTCCAGTTAGTCCGGATAAACGAGCTTTTATTGTACCTAAAAAAGTAGAGCTGATAGAGAAAATCCGATTTCATATTTAGATTCAGCGCCCCAAATATAGCTAAAATCAGTTCTAAAATCCTAGGCACCAAGAAAAAAAAAATTTTGTATCCTGCGTATCAGTGAAAGAGGAGGAGCTTTCAGATCCAAGGAATTCGAAGAATACTGCACTAAAGAGAAAATCAATCATGTACAAATAACTGCGGGAGTACCAAGAGGAAATGGTCAAGTAGAGAGAATACATAGAACCCTTATCCCGGTATTAACAAAGATGTCCTTAAATGATCCCGCGAAGTGGTTTAAACATGTCGACTCATTGCAACGAGTGTTAAACTGCAGTACATCACGTAGTACTAAGTACTCACCGTTTGAATTACTCATAGGAACCAGAATGAAAAATCCCGAGGATGCCCTTATAAGAAATTTGCTTGTGGAAGAAAGTCAAGACCAATTTAATCAACATCGTGATAGCATTAGGAAAGACGCTAAGCAGAATATTTTAAAAATTCAAGAGGAAAACCGCAAAACTTACAATAGAAAACGCAAGGAAGCTTATCACTACAAGCTAGGAAAACTGGTGGCAATTATGAGAACTCAATTTGGAAGCAAGCTGAAACTCCGACCGAAATATTTTGGACCCTACTGTGTGACTAAAGTTAAATACCATGATCGCTATGATGTCGCCAAAATTGGAGATCATGAAGGACCAAATGTTACATCTTCATCGGCGGACCAAATGAAGCCTTGGACCACGTCAAACTGTTTACATGTTTATTTTAGAGAGAGAGAGAGAGAGAGAGAGAGACAGGAGGTTGCCATTTAGCAATTACAAAACTGAGATGTCAAGTTGAGGTGAAATTGTAGCACTGCTTTCGCCTAAACACAATCACATAGAAAATTAATTTTTAACACTCCTCCTTGCCAAAGCATGGCTAAAAAGCCTATACACTAACTTTGAAACATAAAACACAAGGTTAACTGCTTCACATACACAAAAGCACTATAAACACATGGTTAGCTGCTTCAAAAACACTATAAACACAGTTTAGCCAAATAAAATCTGTATACACTACAAACACATCAATTATGAATATCAATAACTAAAACCCAGGTGTTTTCTTAAGTTTACTAAAATTTTCTTCGAGGTATTTTTAGTGAAAAGGTCAGCAACATTATTAATCGAGGCTATATACTCTAAACAAATAACATTCTGTTCAATATAGTCCCGGAGGAAATGATGCCTTATGTCGATATGTTTACTGCGCTCAGATGTTGTTTGATTTTTCGCAATAAACATAGCCGCTTGGCTATCTATTTTCACAGGTACAGGTGTAGGGATAAATTTCTCCACACCAAGTTCCTGCATTAGACTTCTCACCCACAACATTTTCTTTGTAGTATGGGCTAAAGCCAAATACTCAGACTCAGCAGAAGATAATGCAGTACAACCCTGCTTTTTACTCGACCAAGAGACTGCAGCACCACCAAAATTGACCACATATCCACTGAAGGACTTTCTATCCACATGGTCTGCACCCCAATCTGCATCAGAAAAAATTTCCGTTGCTCTTCCAGTCTTTCTGAAGGTTAGGTACAGGTGCTTAGTCTTCTTGAGGTACCGAAAGAGGTGTTTAACGCTTCTCCAGTGTAATTCAGGGGGTCTTTCATTAAATTGGCTCATGTAGGTGGAGCTGAATGCGATGTCAGGACATGTTCCACAGGCAATGTACAGCAGACTTCCAATGGCTTGCCTGTAAGGAATCTCGTCACTCTTCTTCTGTATGTTATACCATTCTGCATCGTTTACTTTGTAGTGTTTTACACTGGGATCTAAAGGGGTTGATGATCCCTTAGCTGAACTTGCCCCAAAACTTTCCACGATTTCTTCAATGTAGGCTGTTTGATCCAGTGTTAGTGAACCATCAGCTTGCTTCTGTATTCTCATGGATAAAATTTCATTTGCTTCTCCAAGGTCTTTTGCTTGGAATTTCTGCATAACTTTATGCTTGAAAGTGCTTATGATTTCTGAGGTTCCAACAATAAGCATATCATCAACGTAGAGACCAAGATACAGTGTTTTCTCTGGATGATAATAACTGCATGGGTCACTTTTTGAACGCAACAATCCTAGTTCTTTCAAGAAAGTGTCAAAACACTCATTCCATTCTCTTCCAGCCTGTTTTAGGCCATACAAACTTCTTTTGAGGTGACAGACGATATGTTCTTTGCCTTGTTATTGCGTCCCTTCAGGCTGCAACATGTAAATATCTTCTTTCAAAGTTCCATTCAGGTAATCTGCGGTGATATCCATTTGATGAATTTCCATGTCCAGCTCTATGGCAAGGGCTAAAAGGATTCGTACAGACTTTATTTTTATAACAGGGGAGAAAGTCTCAGAGAAATCTTTACCTGGGACCTGTGAATAGCCCTTTGCAGCCAAACGAGCTTTAAATTTAATCACTTATCCTTTTGCAATTAATTTTCTTTTGAATACCCATTTGCACCCAATAGGTTTGGTATTTGCTGGTTTTGGAACCAGTTCCCATGTTTGGTTGCTATGAAGGTTATTCAACTCTTCCCTCATAGCTTCTCTCCACATTTCTGCATGAGGTGATTTCAGAGCTTCTTCCAAGGTGAGTGGATCCTCAATATTTTAGGGGGAAGCTTGCTCTTCACTGACTACTTTGTATAAAATTGGATCTCCAAATTAAGTTTTAGGTTTCCTTACTCTATTGCTTCTTCTGCCTTCAGGAGATTCTATATCTGCTGTTAATTGTCAGGAACAGAGTCTTCCAAGTTTTGTTCGGTATATTCGACTTCAGTTGTACCATCTGATAGAGTTTCAGGGAGAATTACACCGATTTCAGGAACTTTATCATTGGAGCTAATGATCAGTTCATCTTCCTTTTCTGACTGGCTCCTCCTGAATGGGAAAACAGTTTCATCAAACTTCACGTTTCTACTAATAAAAAACTCGTCTTCTTCTACATTCCATAACTTATGTCCTTTTATGCCTTCAGGATAATCAATAAAAACACATTCTTGTGCACGTTTCCCCAATTTTCCCTTTAGCTGTGTTTTGTCAATTTGTGCATAAGCCTTACAACCAAAGATTTTTAGATTATCAACTTCAACAGGCTTTTGGGTCCAAAGTTCTTCTGGTATTCTTCACTGGATAGCTTGTGATGAACATTTGTTGAGTAAATAACAAGCAGTAGCCACAGCATCTGCCCGCAGTTCATTTGGGATGTTTGAGTCGAACAAGAGGTATCTGGTCATGTCAAATAATGTATGGTTCATCTTCTCAGCAACTCCATTTTGCTGTGGGGTTCTGGGAACAGTAATCTGTCTCGAGATTCCATTTTTAGTTAAGAAATCATCAAATTCCTTACTTGAATATTCCCCACCATTATCACTGCGTAAAGTGGTAATCTTGAGGCCATGTAAGTTTTCAACGTTATTTTTAAATTCGATAAATTTCTCAAGGGCTTGGTCTTTTGACTTCATTGGTTTCACCACAACATACCTTGAATAGTCGTTAACAAAGGTAATAACACATTTGGGACCTCCTTTTGATGTGGGTGTTATAGGTCCCGAGACATCACTGTGGATTAGTTCTAGTAACCTTGAGGAACGTTTAGTTTCCCTAGTTGGAAATGTTTTTTTTTTCATCTTTCCCAGAATGCATGTTGAACAAATGTCACTTCCTCTTGCGGTTTCTTTACAGTCGTCGTTCGAATCGTCTCTATTGACAAGCTTCTTCACTGCATTTTTGTGAAAGTGTCCTAAACGTCTATGCATGAGTTCTTCATGTTTGGAGATGTGTGCTTTATGCATCTGCTGTTCTTCAACTTTATACAATCTTCCACATTTATGGGCAGTAAGGATGAATTTATTCTTTTGGTTGGGATTTCTAATAGTATCCCTACCATTCTGAAAAGAAATGGTCATACCCATGTCTTCAATTCTTCCAACTGAGAGGAGGTTACTGTCAAGATTAGGCACATACAACACATTTGCTAAGGAAATGGTTTCTGTCCCACACTTTCTTGTGGGCCTCAAAATGATATTGCCAGTTCCTATAGCTTCAATTTTTTCAGAGTTTGCTATTTCAACTTGTGATTTTATTGATACCAAATTTTCAAATTTTTCTATTTGTGAGCACATGTGCTCAGTGGCACTACTATCAAGGTACCAATCACAGACAGGTTTATCACCACAAGTATCAGTAAGTAGTGCTTGATGTACATCACTTGACACTCTGTGGTTATATGATACAGTCTTACGAATAGGACATTTCCGGGCAATGTCCCCACTGACCACAGGCAAATCACCGAGTTCTTCTTTCATTATCTCTAGGATATTTTTTGGATGTATCATGTCCTTGTATTTTCTGCTGTCTTTCATTTTTAGTGCTCTTTCACCGACAGCTTCTTGTTCATTTTCTGCACTGTGACGGAGCTATTTCTTCTCTTCTACTATTAGGCGTGACTTAACGATTTTTGTGGACAAAGTATCTTCATCTCGTTCTAGGTTTAATATCAAGCCTTCATACTCTTTAGGTAAACCCATCAACATGACAAGTGCTACTTCTCTGTCCGTGAAGCCGTATCCGCAAGATGACACCTTACGATGCAATTCCATAATTCTTCTTAACTAGGAACTCATACTTTCACCAGAATTCATTCTTACATTAAAGAATTCTCTAAGTAGTTGAAGCGTATGTAGCAATCCAAACTTCGTATGGATATCCTTTAGAGTTATCTATGCATCTTTCGCCCTAGTACAATCTGCGATATCGTCCAAAAAGTTGTCTTCTACAACGAGGAACAGGAACGTGAGAGCCTTTCCGTTAATTTTACTCTCTTTTGCTTTCAATTCTGATCCGTAACCAGGATCAATTGCTTCCCAACAGTTCTTTTGCACTAACGCAGCACGAGTACGGATACTCCCTGCCTTATAATTATTCCCATCTAGCTTAGGAATCTTCAATTCATCCATGCTGTCTGTTAGGCCTAGCTGCGCACGGTGAGTTTTGACTTCGGTTTCGTCAATTTTTCGTAGTTATCTGTTGTCTCCTAACTCACGTATAAGAAACTTCTCCAGAGCACTCGTGTTTATAACGTGTTAGAAATACATCTTTAACCGATAATACAAAAACGAGGAAAAACTCAAGCGAAAGCAAAAGCACGTCAAACTGTTTACATGTTTATTAGAGAGAGAGAGAGAGAGAGAGAGAGACAGGAGGTTGCCATTTAGCAATTACAAAACTCAGATGTCAAGTTGAGGTGAAATTGTGGCACTGCTTTGGCATAAACACAATCACATAGGAAATTAATTTTTAACATAATTTGGAAATTTGAACAGTGATTGATCAAATCGTAACATTATTACAAACTTAATTTAATAGGTGTTGTTAAATGTACACATACTTTCTGATTGAAAATAATTTTAATTATTTCTACTAAGTGTAAACAAGTTTACAATATTTATAACTTCAAAGTGAATGAAATAATTTATGAATGGTATTTCTAATTAAACATATTCTAATATCATTTATCGGAGCTTTTAACTTTATCAGTGCTTTAAACTTTAACAGTGTTATTTAAAGAACAATTTTTCATTTGTGCATTTTATACTCAAACATATTTGAATATCAGTTGAAGTGCTGTTGAGTTCATCAAATTAATGTAAATTCAAGGAATTTTTGTTTCTCCCTCCCATTTGAAAATTGCTTTTTGAACTTTATTAAATTACGTGAAATAGACTAAACACACGAAAAATTGCATTTTGGGGAAGATCCAGAAAAGAGGATTTGAGGATTTTGGCCACAGAATTGGGTCTGGATCCGTCGGACAATCTCAAAATAAACGATCTAAAGGATCTCATAACTGAAAGTAAAAAGTATGGTGAGGAATTAGTCAAGGAGATGCTCATCTTCATTATGGCAGAACGGATAAAAGCAGAAGAACAGAAAGCTGTGGAAGTGGCCCAGCAGCGAGAAAGGGAGTTCGAATTGGAAAAACTGAGGATGCAACTTGAAATGGAGAAACTGTCATGAACACCTGTTGTAAGCCAACAGCTAGAAAACCCGAAGTTTGAATTAAATAGAATTATTCCGAAGTTCAACTCGAAGGAAGACGAAATTGGTCTATACCTGACTATTTTTGAACGTCAAGTGAAGTTCATGAACATCCCTGAAAGTACTTGGATAGCATACCTGATTGGCTCATTGCCACCTGATATAGTTCAACTCATCGCAAGAGAGAATGAAGATGATGCTCAAAATTATGAAAAGGTAAAAGAAATGCTTCTCAAAAGATTTCGAGTTACAGGAGACAGGTTTAGGCAGTATTTTTCCCAACAGAAGAAAAACCCGGAATCGACGTGACGAGACTTCTGTTTCGAAATGACTTCTTATCTCGAAGGTTGGATCAAAGAATTGAAGATTACCACTTTTGATCAGCTTAAAAGCCTAATGATGGCTGGTCAGATAAAAAGAAAAACTCCAGCAAATATCAAGGAACACTTCCTGCATATTTGGGCGGATTTGAACGATCCTTTGGAATTGGCCGAGAAACTGGACGCCTACGATAGCCTACGGCCTGGGATGAAAAACAATCCAAATCAGACTTTCAAGAAGAAAGAGGAATTCAGGAAACCCTTTCTAGTAAAGAAAAGTCAACCCGTTGGAAGATTCCATAATGACCACCCATCAGAACCTTCTAGAACAGAACCTAGATTCCCAAGTTTCAGAACTGAAGGAAGAAAGCCCATCCAGTGTTATGGATGCGGGACTCCAGGAGTCATCAAGTCAAAGTGTCCTTCCTGCACGAGGGCTAATGAAGTAGAAACATCAGTGAACTGCATGACGTTATTCAGCTTGGATTCAAACTCGTATCCCTCAAGTTTGATCGTCCTCAAAATTTTTGGAGAAAAGATTGCTGTCTGTGCTGATACCGGTGCTTCCCATACCATCGCAGGTGAAAAGCTGTTTAAATTCCTACAAGAGTACAATGTCACTTTTGTGAACAAGATAATTTCATTTATGATGGCTGATGGAATTCGACAGACCATTACTGCTCTGAGTACTATCGTCAACCTGTACATTGAAGACAAAGTGATCCAAACAGAATTTCTAGTATTGCCTGAAGCAAAAGGAAATAAGACTTTTTTAGGAATGGATTTTCTCAATGCAACTGGAATTGTCCTTGATGTCCAAGGCGGAAAATGGCATTTTTCCGAAAATCCTCAAAAACAGTACAAGTTCTTCAAGAAGACCGTAGAAGATATAACCATCAGCGCATTCGAACTTCGAGAAGATGAGGGCAAACACCTATCTCCAGAACAGACAAGAAAACTTAACACACTCCTGGACAAAAATGAGACATGTTTCCAACCAGGGGGAGAACCGACGCCGCTTATTGAACACCATATCGACACAAATGATCACTCCCCAGTAGCTGGCATGCTGTCAAGACCATTGTACGCTGAAGGCACAACCTCTGAAGTGTGTGCAATCACTGTGGACATACCATCCAGGAAGTCCAGTGATATTCGGAAGGGACAGCTGGAGGACGAAGAATTGAGGAAAATCATTGTTTTGAAAGCATAGACAAGGATGAGAACTTTGCTAACTACACCAGTCGTGGATACTTAATGGACCAAGGTATCCTGTATAGGTATTCACCTGAGAATGAAGAAGAAGAAGCTCAACTCATAGTTTCTATACAAGAGCGAGAAAGAATCCTTCAAGAGTACTACGATTCCCCGACAGCTGGTCATTATGGCGTAGGGAACATATACAAGAAAATTTCATCCAGATACTACTTTCGAGGTATGAAAAAGTTCATCTCAGAGTACATCAAGACTTGTCCTGAATGCAATCGTTATAAGGCAACAACCCAAAAACCAGCAGGACTCTTGAGAACACACGCTTATGCACAAAGGTTTGAAACTCTGGCCATTGATCTTTTTGGCCCTCTTCCGGAAACCTCCACTGGCAAGAAATTTATCTTTATTGTTGAAGATACAAACACTAAATGGGTAGAACTATTTGCTCTTGCTGAAGCCACTGCGGCAAACTGTGCCAAAATACTCATCGAAGAAGTATTCCTACGATATGGCCTTCCGCGAAGACTAATAAGTGACAACGGGTCACAGTTCGTAAGTGTTGTCATGCAATTGACTTGTGACTTGCTAGAGATTACACAAGATCTCATCCCCGTCTACCATCCGCAAGCCAATCCATCGGAATGTAAAAATCGTGACTTGAAGCCTCGACTGGCAATTCTGGTGGGGGAAAACCATGCGGTTTGGGAAGACAAGTTATCTCTAATTCGTTTCGCAATGAATACCTCAATGTGCAACACCACCGATCACACTACTGCCTACTTACAATCTGGAAGACAGTTGAGAACGGCAGGTAAAATCAGGCATGATATTCGACAAGGGATCGACAATGATAACTTCGTACCAGAAATCACCCCATATCTCAAGAGGTTTGCAAACTCACTCTTAGATGTCAAAGATAGAGTTGAACAGAAACAGGATCGTCAGAAGGGAAACTTCGATCGACGAAAAAGACAAAAATACTTCAAACCTGGCGACAAAGTTTGGGTGACCATTCATCCCATAAATCGGAACAACAGAAGCAAGAAATTTATGCCAAAGAGAGAAGGTCCTTACCTCATTCTCACCTTGAGATCACCAACAACATATGAGATTGCCGACCCGGCCAACCCAGACCAAATCCTTGGAACTTATCATATTTCTTCCCTAAAGGACTATCATTATCCTGTAGTAGAAAGAAACACTGGACATGTGGCAACTCTAAGGAAAAGAGGACGCCCAAAAAAATTACCTCCTGGTTCTTTGCCGAGACGACATCAGAACCAGAGGGGGAGTCTGTAACGCACGTTATAATACTTCCAAGCCTAAAATGTAGATGTCGCCACCATACATTCCGGACTTTGCGTGCAACTTCCGTTGTGCTGTTATTCTTTTAAGCCAGAGAAAGTCCGGATGTCGTAGCGAAAAGACCTCTCGGTCTGATGCCCAATTTTGGACTATGTTAAGTCAACTTACTGTTTTTCGCTAAATGTTTTTCAATTGTTTTGTAATGTGTAATGTAATCTGTCCCTTGTAAACTGTGATTTCTAGAGTAATTAAAAATGTTCTAAACTTTACTCCGAGATTTTCCTGATAACTTTTGGTTTAACACCAGTAATTACAGTATTGACAGTTAAATGGCTATTTAATTTGAAATTTATAAAAAACCATATTGCAGATGCAGTTTGCTGTTTTTTAGATTTATTTATAAAGTTTTTTTGCCGTTCTTTGACCAGTTGGTCTATATCATATAAGGTGGCACGCTGTAGGGCAGAGAGGATAAGTGGGATATAAAGACCAAAAGACATAACAATTTAAAAGTTTCAGGTGAAATAAAAATGCTGAGCTATTTTGTAATTAATTAAGGACCGAAAACTTACCCCGTCATCGTCATAACTGTTTGATGCTCTTTCTCTGTTTCCTCAACTTTTAAATATGATGAGACATAAAGTGTGAGACAAGTGTTTAAACATCTCGTAGCAACCCTGCAGTATAATATTTCTTTCAGCTTGGTTGGACATTGAATTATTTCAGTCTGACGTAGAATTCCGGCCATTTAAAAGTAACTTTATACGATTGGAGTTCTATTTTCATTTTGTACTTCTTTTCATGCTTTACAGCAACACATTTTAGATCAAAGGGGACCCGAAAAAAATATATGATATATCCGTACATAGTCGTGATATTAGCTGAGCTACAAAATCCAAGGTTAAGACAGATTAATAACAAATATTATAGGAACAATAAAACAATTTTTATATAAATGACTGATAATTTTAATCTTTTATGTTTATATAATTGTTATGCTTTACATATGCAATGCATTTCATAATTATTTTTTAAAAATCCAAAGCCGAACCTGGAAACCAAGAATACAGTCCTGTAAAAGTAGATTCGTTTTAAAAGAACATATTCCCATGTAGAATAATGCCGTCACAAGGAATTAAACACAGATACAAATACACCTCTGTTGTTTCCAATCCCCTTGGTGTCGGAAAGCCTACACCAAGTTCAAAGGACCTTGGTCCTTGGCGCACCTCTACTTCACAGGACCTCTCTTCATAGGAGCACCTCTTCTACTGAAGAAGAACAAATACACCTCTTCACAGGAGTACACAGCTTCTTGAAATCCACATTAAAAATAACGGGGTGGCTACTAGTTTAAGTTGATGATGCACTAATGAATAGTTCATCATCAAGGCGAGATGCATTTGGTATGATTATTCATTAGTTCGAAACTAGTTGCTACTCCTTTAGTTTTATTGCGGATATTAAGAAGCTATGTTCCTGTACTGCGTTTTCTACAAGTGTCATGTAAGCATGAAGGTGAAAGCCATGAAGCTACAGATGCTTGGTGACCTCGGTCGGCTGGTTGACCGCGTAACTATTTCTAGTCGCCCGCCTGTCTGGTATGTAAACATCTCAGTTCCTCGTCTCACATATCATGCGAGACAAACCGTCCGGCAGAGACGACACGCTACAATCTCGAAGTTAGTCGATCATCGGCGCCAGTCTCTCTCTAAAACCTGACGGGTAAAACAAATGTTGACTTGTAGGTTATATATACTCAAGTGGCGACCGTAGCGCAAAGCGGATGTGTATGTTGGCATTTCGGGTTTTAGAAGTCACATTTCGCTATAATCGGCTATCTTCGACTCTACAGGAAGTCTCATTACCTAACGGTTATTATTTAGTACGGCTTATTTTCGACGTGTTTGTATCGATCATAACGAAAGTTACCAGGAGTGACAGAGACATCCTTTCATGTAAGCTTCTTCTTTTTTACCGTGCTTTTTTACTCACAATGAGTCCCCCGACCACAAGTTCCAAGAAGTCGAAATTATATCATTATAATGATGAATGGGAACAGGAGTTTTTTTCACGATGTAAAGGGATAAATTTGTTTGCATTATTTGTTTTTCAAGCGTAGCACTTCCATAAAGGGCCAATGTTGAAAAACACTTTAGACCAGTGCATAAGCATTTTAAGAATAATTTTTCACTTGGCACCGAGTTACGGAAAGCAAAAGTACAACAATTAATGACACAAATATGCAACAGTAATTTTTTGCGAGATTAAATACGAAGTCGAAAACATCCACCATGGACTCATTCAAGGTAGCTGAAATTTTATTAAAACATAAGAAGCCTTTTGGAGACGGCGAAATATGGAAGGAGAGTTTTATTAAAGCAGGAGAACTATTATTTCAAAAATGTAACAATAAATCTGAAATAATTGCTTCAATTAAAGAAATGTCGCTCTCGAGAAACACCGTTATGCGTATAAGTGAATAAATGAGTAACAATTTAGAAGAGATTCTGAAAGAAAATATTAATGAATGTAGGTTTCTATCCTTACAATTCGATGAATCAACGAATGTCACTGATACCGCACAACTATGTATATTTATTCGAATGTGTTTCCAAGATATGTCTGTCAGAGAAGAACTGCGAACAATTTTACCGATGAAAGGACAAACAAGAGGTCAAGATATTTAAAATTTGTTTAAGTCTTTTATTACTAAAACAGAATTTTCCATACATAAAGTGGTATCGATTACGACTGATGAAGCTCCTTCTATGTTTGGGAATCATAATGGATTTATTACTCTTTGTAAAAGTGATGATGATATTCCAAATTTTACAAACTACCATCGCATTATCCCTCAGCAGGCATTGTTCTCAAAAATATTGAATTCAGATGATGCGATGAATTTCGAATTTAAAATAGTTAATTCTATTCGTGGAAGAAGTTTGCAAAGACGCAGATTCAGAGCATTACTAGAGGAATGTGAATCTGGTTTCGGAGAACTACTATTACAGACTGACGTAGGGTGGCTAAGCCGTGCTAAGTTTTTAGAAAGATTCTTGGATCTTTTGCCTGAAATAAAATAATTTATGGCTACTGTTAATACATCATATCCTCAATTGGAAGATGAAAAGTGGGTGCGTGACCTTGCTTTTCTCTGACATTGCAGGAAAGCTAAATGCGCTTTTCTCTGACATTACAGGAAAGCTAAATGAATTAAATTTGCAACTTCAGGAAAAGAACAAAACATTAACTGAAATAGTTAGCGATGTTAATGCATTCAAGGGGAAACTTACATTCTAGAAGCACAATTGTGGAGAGGAGATTTAAAACAATTTGAAAATAGGGCAACTAAATCTACATATAATCGGCATTAGAAAAGATCGACAACATACAAGCCAGAGCTGCAAAAATAATCATAGGTGCGGTATCCTCCACAAATAATCTTAAGTCACAGCAAGAATGTGGTCTAGAACCTTTAGAAAACAGAAGAAAATGCAACGTAATTCATATTCACCAACAAGACCAGAAGCCGCAACGAAGACCATATTATCAAGGAAACTTTTCAGATGTGGAGCGTTAGTGCAAGGCTTAAAAGATGTTCTACCTTACAGTATAATCATGAGATTAGGCAACAAATGGGTTTTGAACATAATACATACACCATTCTTCTGGAGCTATTCTTACCATCTCAGCTCTCTCAAAACACCACAGTTGAAATTGATCTCCCAGAACCTTGCTCCAAAAAAAGAGCTAGCTATTAACATCAAAGCTAAAGGAATCAGGACCCTAGAGTCATATTCAGAGAGTGGCTTCGTTTGCGCTTTCACTGATGGATCTTCGGATGAGACTCTAATTAATGGTGGAGCTGGTATAAACTGTTCTTTCCCAGACTGCAGCACAAAACAATATCAATTTGGTGCATGAAAAATTGCTTCAAATTACACCTGTGAACTCTTTGCCATCTAAGAGGCCTTAAATATCTATATCAATCTCCAAAATACAGAACAGGCCGGTGGAATAATAATATTCAGTGACTCCAGGACCGCCCTTCAGGCAATTCTGTAGGGTCTCTCAAGACAAACACATAATATACATAATGCTGTGGACCAAATCAATCAACATAATAAACACTGCATCATGCAATGGATACCGGCACACGTTGGCATTGATTGTAACGAGGCTGCTGACGCCTTGGCTAAAGAAGCGAGACAACTAAATGAGAAATCTCCTCATTCTGTCACACTTTGTGACATTAACTTGGTTGTAAAGTCTAAATTCAGAAATTGGGTCCTCGAATTAAAATATCAGATCTGCGAACTAAACGCCAACAGAAAAATTACAAAAACCTTAACAAGATTGAGAACTTGGCACTTCAGAGGGATGAGAATTCAGCAGGATAGAACCAGGACTTATACTAATTGCAGAAACTGCCCCGACACCGAACTGGGACCTGATCATGTTTTCTCTTGCCCTGCAATAATGGCTGCAATGCAGCAGATTAGTGATTGCTCCTAAGAGGACCTTTATGCGAACAATTGCCTCCAGATAGCTGAGGCTGTGTGGACCGCCGATGGTGCCATCTAGCTTGACTGTCCATGGACACAACAACCAACCAAATCTATATATAAAAACTCAAATGAATACGATAAATGTGCTAATAAGATGTCTCTGTTACGAAATGAGTCTGATAGAAGATTTAAAGATATTTCTAAAATAGAGGATATAATATTATTTATGTCATTCCTATTGAATGATGAAATAAAAATTAAAGAAGAAATATCAATAAAATTAAAAGAATTTTTGGATGTGGATCAAATGCTAGTTGAGAATGAAATCCTTAACCTAAAATACAATATACTCATATTTTGAAATCAAGAGCTTCGTCTCAAAATAGCTATTGGAATTTACTTTGTGAAGAAAAATATCCAAGTTTATGGAGATGTGCAGTATATTTAACAACCCTTTTCACTTCTACTTACCTGTGAGAAACAACATTTTCTACCATGAATGCAATGAAAACAAAACTTCGTTCCCGTTTGATAGATGACCATTTGGCAGCATGTTTACGAAAAGCTATAAGTACATATGAACCACAATATGAAAAACTTGCCGAAAATATGCAGTGCCATGTTTCCAGTGCTTCCTCTATACGAAATAAAAATAATAGTTAAAAATAATTTACAATAACATTGTTCGCATTAATAATAAGAGGACCTTAAGGATAAGAAAATAAAAGAACATATTGTTTTATTTATAAACTAAGTATACTATTAGACAAAAAAAACGACGCAACTCAACACATACGTACGATGTTGGTAGATCGCCGCCTATAATTTAAATTACAGGTCGCCTGTAGTGATCAAAAGTTTGGCCACCACTGGCTTATAGCTTCATGGGGAAAGATCATCCTGTTTGAATTCGCTCACTGTGTCGCCATCTATTGAAAGATGTGGAAAGCAGATGAACTTTCTTTTGTTTGTTTCTATAGACAGTGCTACAATGCGCATGCGTTTAAAGCGTTACACAGTTAACGGTTACAGACGCGGTTACTGTGCATCGTGTTTTCTTGCGATGGTAAACAACGAAATGAAAAGCATATACTATATTGCTCATAAATCTGAATTATACGTTTAGTGTTTTACAGTTTTTAAATATACAAAGCCGTTAACATGAGTGTGTACAGTGGAGATTCTGAGTCAACTAAGGATATCTTATATTTGAATTACAACCAGACTTCGACGTATGTGTCATTTTGTTTTTCCTTGCTAAATTCATTAAAATGTTGCTCCTGGAGTAACACTATAAGCTAATAAAAATTAGTCATTGCTCGTTTATTGAATCACACTGTTGAATTCTCACCTGTTGTCAAACCTAGGTAGACCTTATGACCGCAGATTTCTAATCTACGTTCGTATAATTTAGAAACTTCGGAAATATGTTCAATATTTCAACTCCATTTCAATTTTTTTCTTATCTCTCTTACAAGTTAGAATATTTATAACAGTCAACGTTTCAATAAGTACTGAGTTATAGAAGACGACCATACGGGGTTTTTGTAGTTACATAGTTGACAGAAACAATGTGATCCCCCGAAATCATAATTTCTCATAAACGCGAGAAGAAAAAATACACAACCCTAATATCCATAATATTGCTAAACAAAGGGAAAGGGGCATTAAATTCTTATAGACCAACACTTTATGTATTAATTGCGAGTTTTATGATTGTTTCAAAGCCTGTTTGTAAAGAGAAAGGTATACTTTCAAACTGCTTGCTTGAGATTTTATGTTTAAAGTTTCTCACTTACTATTACACCCATAAAAGGTTTCAAAGTGGTTTTAAAACCATCAAGAACTAAGTATTATTTTAGCGGGTCAATTTCCAGCATGATAATTTTACTTATTACATTTATGATAATGTTATTAACAGTTTTGTACTACTTCTTTAAATGAGCAATAAATATTGTATTCTCATACTTTTTCCTCGTGTGTATATCATGTAATTTATATATAAACTCTTAAGGCAAATCATTTGCAGTGATTTAAATTGAAACATTTAAAGATAAAAACTGTTATTCGGCCTCATAACTCTTCTATTAATTATATAGTTAAAATATTTATATCACTTTTGTTTAAAGCTGCAGTAAATTCAGTTTTCAAAAGAGTATTTAGGGATGATGAAGTCTCTGCAAAGTTTAAAATTCACAAACAAGGAAAAAATACTTTTTTTAGTATTAATATCTAAATTTCACAAGATATACTTATTTTATCCATTAAATTTCAATAAAGACCCTATAATGTCATAAATATACTGGGAATGAAAGCTTAATTTTCTTTTTAATCTGTTTTTCTTACTTCCAAATGTTGCTGTTATTGTTTATAATTAGATTATTAATAACAATTTTCATTTTTTTTAGGGCACTTTCTGTTGGTACAAAAACAGGGTATATGCTTTATGATTTAGATCAAGTTCATGAATGTAGACCAACATATGAAAGTAGTATGTATTTCAATATTTTATAAAACTAAGCATAATAAATATTTTATTTAATGTAAAGATATTTTTTTTTTTATTACTGATATTTTAACATTTCGCATGTTTTATTTTACCATTATTTAAAATGCTACCCTTTATAGAAAACACTTTTTACTTCTCTTAAAGTGTAACATAATGAAGTTATTTATATCAGGTGAAGAAATATTCAGTTATATAAATGTATAATATATGCAGTGAAACTTCTCTATTGTGGACAGTCATGGTTCCAAAAAAAGTGGCCGTCAAATAAGGGTGGACATCTATGTGGCAGCCAGTCATGGTTCTGAAAAAAGTGGTCATTTTGAGGGGTGGCCGGCTAGAGAAGTTTCAGTCTATATGTCTATACACATGTGATTAATAATTTTATTAAAAATTGCTTGCTTTAAAATTAAATGTATTATTATACAAATAAGTATATATGTGTGTGTATGTTTATAAGAATAATAGGTACTTTAATTATTTAATGTTTGTTTAAAAATTTTAGGGGGAATATCTGATGTCTGTATTATTGAAAGAAATTATTGTTCTAGCCTTATTGCATATGTCAGCTTGCACTCGCCTAGAAAATTAGTTTTATACAATTATACTAAAGGAGCTAACATTGCCAATAAGCATTTTCCTAATACTGTTTTATCTGTGAAATTAAATAGAAAGGTGAGTTTACATAAAGATTTGTTTAATATTTAGTCATTTTTTATATGCATGTTATGTTGTAATTGTCATTCTCCTTTTGATTTATGGTATTAGTTATTGATGACCAAATTATATTAATTTATTTTAGTTTAAAAGGAATTCAGTTTTTTAATTTATAGGA
Organism: Dolomedes plantarius; assembly: GCA_907164885.2. Taxonomy (NCBI): domain Eukaryota; kingdom Metazoa; phylum Arthropoda; class Arachnida; order Araneae; family Dolomedidae; genus Dolomedes; species Dolomedes plantarius. The sequence goes on along the minus strand of OU015503.1, from coordinate 18,533,205 downwards.
AAAAAACATCATCTAGCCATTAGAGAGTCTCCAAAACAGATTTTTTTAGAGACTCTCTAGAGAGTGTTATTTGAAAATTCATATTTTTAAAATAAATATCTGGTGATATGAAAGTAATTTTGATTTTTTATCAATTTATGGAGTTTACAGCCTAGAGAAAATCCATGTAATGTCGTAACTCTAATTCATTAATTTTTTTAAGTCAAAACTTTGGAAGTAAAGCATATTTTGAATCATTTATGAGGTCCTTAAAAATGCTTCCTCATGTCCTTAAATTGTCCTTAGGAACCCCTTATTTTTGATTTTTACAAATGAATTCAAATCATGTATGAAAAGTAACTTATCTATTATTAAATCCAAGCTTAAAGACATTAGTGATGAGGTTTTATTTTGCTTTATATTTTTATCAGTAGTTTAGGTGCATTGGAAAAGCTCTTTGTGTTATGTATCTTAAATTTTCTCCTTACTGTGCTTGTGGTATTTGAAATGTTGCTAAATTCATTTTTTTTTTTTAAATTTAGACTATGACACAGTGGTATAAATCTTATTTTCATATTGTAGTGTATTATTATTTCTTTTCCTATTATCTCAGCATGTATAATATAATTTTCTTTTTAAATCTTTATAAAGTGGGACTTTTATTCCCAAAATATTGTTATAAATTTCTCTGAAAATGTTATGCATAGATGTAAATATTGCTGTATGTCTGTTGACTGTTTGATTTGTGATAAGCCGTGAGACCTCTCATTTGTTTATTTAAAAAAAAAAAAAAAAAAAAAAACTGATATTAAATCTACTGTTGAAACAGGGTGTGTTGTAGGAAATGTAGCCCATAAAATTATGATTACTGTCCCACCCCAGAAGCTAAGTCCCTGGAAGCTGTTACGCATGTGCGACTAATGCTAGTCTACTTAGAAAATAGGGGAAAACATCATATTTTTGGATGTGTTTGTTTATGAAATACGGAATGTATTTCAGACTGCTTTTTGTCCGCAATTTTAAAGTTATTTTTTAAAACTTTATTTTTGATCGAATATGTGAATAATAATTTCAAAATAATAAAAAGAAAGAAGCAAATCTATTTAAAACATAAGATAAAAAATAGAGTGTTATAGGAGTGGATATTTTCGGGTGTGTTTGTTTAAGAACTGCGAAAGAATGTTTTCAACCAACTTTCTTTTTCAGAATTTTTCTTTTGATTGAATGTATAAATAAAAACCGAAAAACATATTAAAATGAAGGTTTGAAAAATTCCATTTTTAAGTGATATATTGTAATAACATAAATATATATATATATAAAATCCGATAAAAATAATATATTTGATTCACAGTTTTACAATTTGCAGAAATAATTAAGATATACAACTCAAAATTTTCAATCTTTTGTGATTAGCAATAAAAAAATTAAAATGAACTAAAGATAAAACTTTCTCATAATTTTATAAATAATCGAAGTGTGAATGTGAGATACAAATTTAAAATTTCAGTCTTCTATGATAATTAAAAATCTAGATTTAAAAAATGCATTTTATTGTAAATTAAATTAATTTAAAAAATGGTATACTTACACTCACTGTGATATTTATAAGAGCTGCAGAAAAAATACATCAGTGATCGGTAAAAAAATATTTTTTTATTATTTTTGTATAAAAAACTATCAAATAAAATGAATGAAATATCCGAATCTCTGTCCGTGTCTGAAATATCTATTTGCAGAGGATCAACCAAATCTTCAATCACACCATCCCTTTTCCAATACATATTTTCTAATGAAACAACATGAGAGCAATATTTTCCCCAGTGTTTAGTAGTAATGTTTTCAATAGCCTCATTCAAAAATGTTAATAATCTTGATAAGTTCAGATCTGTCACGTTAAGATTCCGAATACGATTCTTTATTTCTGCCCATACATATTCTATGGCATTGATATCACAATGATAAGGTGGGAGCCTCAGCGCTGTAAATCCATTATCTTGGAGCATAGTGTCGAATTTATATACTTTTGTTCTAGGCTGATTTCTCTTAACTAAATCTAATAATTGAATTTTTCATAAATCACTTGAACATGAAGTATTATTTGAAGCAAGCCAGTCCATAATTTCTTGTTTTCTATTCGATGAATTTGGCACTTTATTTAACTGGACTGAATGGTATGGAGCATTATCAATCACCACTACTGAATTTTGTTGAAGATTTGGGATTAATTTTTCTTCAGCCCACTTTTCAAAAATTCTCAAATTCATCTGTCCATGATAATCTCTGCTTGTTGAATTGGCTTTATATAACAAATTTGAATTGGGTATAAAGCCCATATCCCCACCAGTACACACAAAACTATGATTCGTCTGGACGCATTTCCAGTTTCTAAAACGCCAACTGTTCCATCTGTTTGCCAGCATTTCCCAAAAGTTAGATTGCTATCAATCCATGTTTCATCCAAATACACAATTGGCCTGTTTTCTTCATGGTAGCGCTTTATATTTCTTAAAAATTGAGTTCGAGATAAAATAATGTCACTTCGCTCCATAATGTTTCTGTTTATTTTGCGATTTTTTTAAAACTGAATCCTATTTTGTGCAGAATTTTTCTCAAAGTTTCTCTTTGATGAGTAAAATTGATTTTTTCTCTCAAGACTGGAATTAGTTTATGAATTGTTGGTACTATTTTATGGACAGCATAAAATTCATGAATTGTTCTTTGAATTACATCACAATCAAAATTATCTAAAGCTACGTTTTCGGTGGTTCTTTTTTCTGACGTTTCCTCGGAGATTCAAATTTTGGAGTTTCTTCACCCTTTGCTTCTCTGCGTATTCTTTTTACACTGGACATTGATATCCCAGTCATTTCACTAGCTCTCTCTAGGGATTGCAAAAGTGGAACAATAATGTTTCCTTCTAGTGCTTCTTTATCACACAATTTAATTACATTGTGTATTATACATTTACAATCACTATGGAATGGCTTATTCCGAGCAGTTGTGTTGGGTAAAGGATCCATTAATTTTAATATAATAATCTAAATAACAGATGAGGAAAAAGCAAGCAAGCACAGTTAGTAACCGATTCTAAAGAATGTGGGGAGAATACAAGACTTTTCCCCCTCCTTCCTCAGCAGCCTTACCTACAGCGCAAATAGAATTGTCTTGGCACTATGCCAACCGTGGTTCATCGTACTGTGGTTGGGCAGTATGCAATTTCTTGGTGGCAACAATTTTTAATGAAGTTAGTCTGTCAAAAATTATGGTGTTATCTGCATGGTTTACATAGATTCAGCTACAGTAGCTAACTTTTATGATATATTTTTTTAAAGATACAACTGGAATTCGGATATTTAAAACTAATGCTTTCCACAGATATTTTTCAATTAAAAAACTAACAAATAATTGGATTTATGTTCTTTATTTTAAAGTTTAAAAAAAAAGTCTTCTAATCTGTTAAGAATATTTATTACAAATAAAAATGAAATTATTTTGCTTTTTTAGAATGTTGTTGTTTGTCTGGAAGATACAATATGCATGTATTATCTGTTGGACTTAAGTGATGATCATGCTCATAAAATTACTAATGTGCCTCCAAATGTAAAAGGCCTGATTGCTATGACTCATGGGAATGGAAACAGTATCATCGCTTATCCAGTTAGTTCTGCAAATGGGGACGTGCAAATATTTGATGTGACGGAAAAGGTAACTATAATATAATTTAAATTTTTATGATCTTATATATATTAATATAAAAACTGAAACTGAAAACTGACATTTCATGGATGATAAAGAAAGAAATACAGATTAAGAATACTTGTATTCTTAATTTGGTTTCATGTATTTTTCTTCCAATATAGAAAAGTGCTGTATAGGCATATTTATATTAAAAATCCACTTCTTACAACATTGTTTTTGTACCTATGTAGATTAATACAATTCTTATTCATAGTTTTTTCCATTACATACATTTTATATATACAGTCGAACCTCCATATATCGAAGTAGCAAAATGCCGGAAAAAAATTCGATATATAGAATTGATCTTAGTTTTATCATAATTCTCCTAAAACATTAAAATTAAAGCTAATTTTCGTATACGAATCTCCATTTCCAATTTATATGCGAATCACATTAAATGAAAGTTAATTAAAAAATGAATTAATGTGAAAGATTTATTGAGTACTATATACCTTTAAAAAAACAATAATGCAGACAGTGGTTACAGTGATCACAGTTACATTCTTTTAAAAAAAAACTACGAATATCTTGCTGAACAGCCAGTTTTGCGGAAAGTTCATCAAAGAAATGCTCGCATTTATTCAGTCCATTAAAAACTTTATCAGGGGTCCACAAAGTATTGTTTCAAACGCCAAAATTGGGAGATTTTATACTAAAGTGGAATAAAATCTCCCAATATGTCGTGAAAAAAATTTCGATATATAGAAACAGTTTTTCTATGTAATGAACATGGAGATTTTCTAAGAGTTCGATATATAGAAAATTTCGATATAGGGAAGTTCGATATATGGAGGTTCGACTGTATATATATATATATATATATATATATATATATACACACACAGATAAGCTAAAATCTACAACATTTTTGAGGTTCTTACAATTTTAATTACAGATGTAATGTTCTGCTGTAATTCTTTACCATACTTTATGGACTTATGCCCCTTTACATGTGGAAAATATCTAACCTGCAGAGTTTAAAGCTGATTTCAAATTAATTGAAAATTTGCTTCTGGTATCTGTTTAAGTAATTTTAAGAAAAAAAATCGGTTTTTAAAGGTCTTAATTATTTAAAACTAGTTTGCTTTAATTATGTGTTAAATTGAATTTAAAAGTAAATCTAAAGTAAGTGAATTGAACACTCTATTTTTTGTTCTAGTGGAAAAACAAGATAAGTTGTTTCAGTTAATTACTTAATATTTTCAAACAGTAAAATCTATATGGGGAAATATAGTTGATTATATTAATTAAATGTGATGATTCCATTTCATATGTAAAAGGAGGTAGAGTAACAGAAATTTAATGTGTAAATTGGAGTGGTTTAAATTTTAAAAACATAACAGATGTGTGGCCTGTCCAATTGTAATCAATATATTATATGTTTATATATATTGATATAAACATATATATATATAACATATCAATATATATTATACGTTATAGGATAAGTCACAATAAAATCAGTTGAATCATAAATTAATCCATGAGATCATGGAAAACATATTTATTGAAGAACGGAGACTAGAATTCTGAAGGCAAATACTTTGATAGACAATCACAAATTTATATGGCAAAGGGATTCTATCAAAAAGGTACTGCAACATCACACATACTTCATTTGTACTTGCTTAGAAAACTGCTAAGCTAATAGATTCTTAAGCTTGTGTAGCTTCAAAGTCCTATGATTTCATTGTTTTAATTATCATGCCATATGTTTTAGGGAAGATCTCTTCAATATGAAAATGTTAGCTACATTGTTAAATTTAAAGATAAGGGCTCACAGTTCTAGTCAAATTTAAGATATTTTAAAAGCTATCATGGTTGTTTCAGAAATTACGTATGCTATGTCTACTTATTTATCTAATGCTGGTGAAAACAGAATTTGTTGAAAGAATTTGGAGCAATTTCTTTCTATTTTAAAAAATAATTCTTTCTATTTTATGTTATGAGACTTTATTATTGTCATCATCTTGGTTTAAATTTTTTGTGCTATGAAGTGTTGAGTTACTGCTTTTTGAAATTCCTTATCTAGCCAAACTGTAATTTCACAGCTTATGAGAAAAGCATAAAAGATGAAAAATTTTGCATTAAATATGTATTTTATCATTCTGGTTTCTTTAAGTTCTCTATCCACATTTCCATTGTTATTATCCAATTTGAAATCATTTAATATTTTCTGGTATTTATTTTATATAGCATGCAAAGACCACCATTCCTGCTCATACGAGTCAATTAGCAGCTCTTACATTCGATGAAAATGGGGAAAAACTGGCAACAGCATCAATTAAGGTTGTAATTTATATTATTATTTTTTTTCTTAGATTTTCTTCATAGCTAATAATAGTGAATTGTGTATTTGTATCAAAAAAATTTAAACTTGTCAACTTAAACAAAAAAAATACTTTCTGAATTGAGTGAGCCTTGTCCATTTCCTTTTGTGCACTCCAAGTCTACTATTATGTCTTAATTGCAATGAATCATACTCTAGTTTGACCAGTGGCTTGCACATTTTCTGATCATCTCTATTTTGCTCCACAGTTTATTGCTGGGTCTTCAGAAAAAAAAAAAAACTTGATTTTAAAAAACATTAAAAGAATCAATTTTCTTACATTTGATTTGAACTTTTTTTTTCCTCCAAAAATAAGAAAACTTTTGAAATTAATGGGGGAAAAGTAATAGTCACAAAATATATTTATTAAACATGTATATTTTGGTCAAAGTTTATATTATGTTGTTCTGAATGATTATTGTAGGAATTTTCTCTGAATATTTGGAAATTTTAATAAGAAATTGAAAAGTAGTTAACCATTTTTTTTTACTATCAATGTAATTTAGGAACTATCTTATAATAAATCTTATTTGGAAAAACAACTCTGTTCATTTCTTGTCTTTTATAGAATTTTTTATAGCATATATGCAAAAGCCCTCTTTTTTCATAATTTTATGTGTGGCATATATATTTTAATGGTCCTAGAAATCAACCTTTGTAGTTTATATATTACAATGCTTTAAAAAAATCTCCTTGACAAAATTCTAATTTTAACAAAAAAATGTAATTCCAAAAGAAATTGAAAATTTTGATCTTTTGTATTTTGATGATTTTAAAAGTTAATTAAAAGTGTTATTAACCTCATAAACTATTTGTACAAACTAAACCTTTTGAGGTCTGTAGTTTCCTTGTTTTTGAGTCTGTAGTAAGCAGAACTAAAAAGAAGAAATAAATTGAATAATATTGTTTCCATATTTGAAAATTTTTGAACTATCAATTAATTGATCAGTTGTTTAATTATTTTTTTCTGTTTGCTCATGGCATACTGATTTTCAATAAAAATTTCTTTTTGAAAAAATATTGATTTAAATCAAATTAAATTTTAAAAAGATCAACTATTTCAATGATGTTTAAAATCTTTGTTTACACCAGGGGTCTCCAAACTTTTTAGCCTAAAGGCCATGCTATTTCCTCCACAAAGTCCCAACTACCAAGACCTAGCTATCTAGCTCATGATACCAACATACTGTAGTTTTGAATTACATGCAAACTTTCGTTTCAGGACTAGCCAGCAAGTGAGATATTTATGGCCCAGGGTGGCGAGTAGAGAAGTTAAGTGCAGGACGTGGCAAAGTTACAGTTCAGTAGTGTTTCACATATTTTAATACATACCACACATTCAGTCAGCAAACTGAGACTCCATTTCCGGTAGATTTCGCAATTGAAGCTTTGGGTGCTTTAAGAAGAAATTTTGAGTCTCATTTTTCAGATTTTGGTGCAATTGCAAATGATATCAAGATTTTTCAAAATCCTTTTAACGTGGATTTAGAAACCTTTGCCCTAGACCTATTATAATTCTTTGTCTAATTTTGATTCTATTGATTTCAGTTACGTACTGAATCCAAAGTTTGAAATTTAAGATTAACTTTTTATTAAATTTGTAGGGTACTGTGATTCGTGTATTTTCTGTATTGAACAGGGAAGTATTATTTGAATTTCGAAGAGGTGTTAAAAGGTATTTTTATTTCTTATATAATAATGTATATTCTTGTATTGTCAATATATGTATATTAGAATAATGCTTGCAATAAATACTTTTGATAGACGATTAGTATTTTCCAATTAAGTTTCATATAGTGTAATACTGTAAGCTTTGCATTTCTTTAATTGTTTGATAATTTGGATTTAAATTTTATTATAAGAGTATTTAACTTTTTAGTTATATCATAGAGCTGTTAATTGAAAGCAGTCATTTTAAATTGAGAATGTCAGTGACTATAATTAAAGAAACTTTAGTATTTTCATCTTTATGTTTCTGTTACTGCTACATATTAAAAATATATGAAACAAATTGTTAAGGCAGGTACATTATATGATTGACATTATCTAGTTGACAAATGATTAAAAGACAGAGCCCAGCACTTTGATAATTTTCTAGTAAATAATGCATGTAAATACATTTTAATTTTTATTTAATTTTCAGTGTTTGAGTTCTATTTTTGTAACATTGTTAAAGGTCCTGAGAAAGGCTTGTCAGTAAATTTTAGCAAAATAGCTGCTTTTGTATAAATAAATACATAAAATTAGAATCAGTATTTGATAACAATATAATAAGATTAAAAAAAAAATTAATAGCATTTAGTTCCAGACCAGTCGTACTTAATCTTCCTTTCTCTTGGGCCACATGTATATGTTTGCTACGTTATGCAGGCTGCAACATTAGTACACTATACCTGATAATATAATAAAGTAATAAATAAAACTCAAAATCTAATAATATTCAAGCATTTGTTTAAAAATTAGTGGTTTTTTTAATGTTGGGACAAACTTTTGACTTTTCAACAAATAAGCTTTATACTTGATACATGCTCTCTCAATCTGTCATCAAGGTAAGAATCAGTTAGTTGATTTCTATGTACATTCCTTGCATATTTCATTTTTGAATAGGATTCACAAAGATATGTTGATGTGAATGATGTGAGCAGAAAGTGGAACATTTTTGTACAGTTTTGTATTTTTCAGGTCCAAATTTCTGAAATTATGTTTATTAATTTACATGCCTAATAATGAGTGCGAGTGTTTCGGGCTGCACATAAAAACTTGGTGGCCCGCAATTTGAGTACCTCTATTTTAGACCATTCATTCTATGTGATGTATATCAGTATTCTCCTAAAATTAGTAATAATTTCTTTATTTTATTAACTTTTTCATAAAAATTGATTGTAATATGTAAAAATTCTTAGCTGTTTTTATAAATAAATTTTCTTATAATTTTTTTGTGTGTAAATCTAGAAGTAATTAAAAATTTGGGAAAGCTGTGAAAATATATATGATTATTCTTTAGAAGTACTATATTTGTTTTTAAATTACATCTTATACTATTTTTATTCTCTCTAGGTGTGTAGAAATAAGTTCTTTATCTTTTGATAAAGATGCTGACTATCTTTGTGCCTCTAGCAACACTGAAACTGTTCATATATTCAAATTATGTGCTCCTGATGCTGTTGAGTAAGCATTGATTTTATTAAAAAATACTTTATTATATTATTGGGTAATGAAGATACATCCTATTATACTAAAATTTTATCCTATGGTAATATACTAACATGCATGATATTTGGCCAAATTATATGTGTTTAAGTTTAAACAGGTAACAGTTTTGTATGTTTTAGTGAAGTTGTGTAATAATAAAGTTTTCACACATGTCTCAAAATTTGGCTTTTACGTTAAGTAGATTTTAATTAAAAAGCCTTTCATGAAATTTATAGTTATAGTTTAAAACAAAACTGAAAATATTGTCTTGGTTTGCAGTTTAGTTTCATTGAACATTTCTTTAATTTTGCATTTTATTTGAGGTTTTAAATATTGTTCAGCATATTTGATGTAGTGGAACCTATTGTACTTCTAAAAATAATTCTAGGTCTGAGGTACAATAGGTTCTCACTATAAGTAAATGAACAAACGATAGTGCATTTCTCCAAGCTGGATGTTATGTTGAAGCTGTGATTTTATGACTGATGTATTTCAAAAGGGTGACTCATTTAAGAATGACAGGCATTTTGTATTACAATGCTGTTAAGATCTCAAGTGAAAACAAAATTAAAACATCAAAATACTTACTTAATAGATGAATACAAGACTTAATAGATGTGGTTAAGATCTCAAGAGAAAACAAAATTAAAACATCAAAATATATACTTAATAGATAAATATGAGACTTAATAGATGTGGTTAACAGTTCGACTGAAATGAGAAGTTTTTTTTTATTCTTTTTACATTAACGAGCTCTAGTGGCACATACATGAATAACGTTTACCACATCTAAACAGATAGAGGGTCTAAGACCAAGGTACAATAGGTTTCCTTACTAAAAATTTAAAAATTTTAAAAGAATTTATGAGCAACAAAGAGTTTTTGTTATGTTTTGAGGAATATATATTTTTCCTTTTACATTTTTTAAATCATGCTTTTTTTCTTTTTTGTTAGAAGATATTAGAGGACCATGTTAAGAATATTTCCTTCTTTTTAAATAATGTTAGAGAATATTTGGGAAGATTCAGCTCTCCCTTAGGGCAAAATGACAGTAATTTCAGTTTCTATAAAAGTGAATAAAATTTTGCATTATCTGTGCATCATAAAAGAAAAAATGTATAAAATACAAATTGTTTAAAAAATGGCAGCATGGTTTCAAAGCCTAAGAATATTGCAGACTAAATGAAAAATGATATGGTGTCTTATTTCAATTTAAACCTTATTAACTTCCTATGTATAGTTAATCTAAAACCTTATATGAAGAATATTGCAGACTAAAGGAAAAATGATATGGTTTATTATTTTAATTTACACCTTATTAACTTCCTATGTGTAGTTCATCTAAAACAGTGGTTCGAAACCCATAGAAGTCTGTGGACCATTAAGCCAGAATTTGAACCATGTGCATACCACCCCAACCCCCTCCCCCACTGACTTGGGGTGGGGGGAACCTTCCGAGGGTATGGGGGATATAGAATATCCCTCAGGCAAAAGGGATACAGGATTATCGTACTCACATTCTTATGTATCATATCCTAATAATAAAATAACTGTTAAAATTTTAAGAAATTTTAATTCAACACCTGATAGTCATCGGATATAGTCGGCCCATCTAGTTCATTGAACATTGCTTTCAAAATCGCTATTATTTGGCAACTTTTTTATATGTGGTACGAGACCACTCCCGAGGCACTTGCGGACCACCTGTGGTCCGTGGACCATCAGTTGCGAACCACTGATCTAAAACCGTGGTTGTATTCAGTTACTACTTATATTGGGCCCGTCTTTTTTTTTTTTCTGGCTTTTACTGCTCACTTGTACATTTATTTCCTTGAATAATAGAGTACAGTGTATATAATCATTTTGTGTTTAAAATTGTGATCGTAAAACTGAAGAGCTGCTTTTTTAGGGCAAAACCGAGGCTCTAACTGCTGTTAACTATCTGAAACATGTATATTCTAAAAATTGGGAACTATAATAATTATGTGATATCACTTTAATTCAGGTGTAGTTAGTGAATATCTCTGCTTTACTTCTTTAGTTAATTTTGATACAGTTTGAAATGTTTTGTTAGATGTTCGATTTTTCTATCTCTGTCTCTTTGTGTTCTTTCATGAGATTGAAAGCTCTATACATTTTATTTTAGAAAACATAGTTTTGAAAAAATATTATCCAATCTTTTGCATATGACATATGACATTTTCTATGTTAGGGACTAATTATTTTAATAAACATGTTACTGAATCTACTTAAAACTCAGAATTTTGTATTATTAATTTATTGTTACAGGCAAATAGATGAAGATGGTGAAAGTTGGATGGAAATGTTTGGACGCGTATTAACACAGTCAGCTAAATATTTACCTACACAAATGTCAGATGTATTAACTCAGCAGAGATCCTTTGCAATTGTTCATTTACCCTTTGTTGATCAAAGAACCGTGTGTTCCATATCAAAGTATGATCAGGATGCTTTTGCATTCTGTTTTATCTATTCCTAATGTTTATGACTGTCTAATTAATTATAGTTATTTTGTGCATTTTTTAAATTATTGCAAAAGACTGTTGTTTCTAAGAGCTTTTTAAATATTTCAAATTAATATGAATTTTTTGTGTATTTTAAATCTTTGTATGATAGATCAGAACAAAACTTCGTGTGTACAAATTTGAGTTCAGCAATCTGAATAGGTATTCGTTTTAAATGTGGAGAATTAATGACTGGAAGTATTCATTCATTAGTTGAGTTATTCTGTAATTTTGCATAATAGAATTGTCATTCTTCAGCCATGTTATTCTGAGGGGCTCTTATTAAAAGCAAAACCTTGTTCAAGACTGCTGAAAAGAGTATCCCAAAGAGGTTTATTGTCTTCACAAAAGATTTTTTTCCTTAACATGGCAGGTGTATTGTTTTTTTTGACATTTGTTCACTGCACCATGAAATTGTTGGTTTCTAGTAATGGGGCACTGTAAAGGTGAACCAACATTGTCCCCCCCCCCCCCCCATGCCAACTCAATTTCGACTGTACACCCTGGCATCTGTGGAGCTTATACTCTCGTCCCACCCTTACAAATCACACTTGGGAACAGATTTAATGTGCACATGCCAGTGTAGAAACAAGGGCATTCAGGGGCATTTGTTAGAATTTGATTCCTGCACCCTTAGTACCGAAACCTGAAGTGATAACCAATAAGATGCCCTGGGCCTATATTCACAATAGATTCGTTTATTCCTGTCTGTTAAACCATGTATGTTTAACTAGACTGGATTGAAATAGCTGAAGTCAGTTGTTAAACTTAAGTTATGTGCTTTATTAGTGTTATGCCCACATTTATAATCTTATGATACTTAAAGCAATCCATTTCCTGGTATATCTTGTTTTATTTTTTTATCATATACTGTTTCTTTTATCTATATAATATAAAACAATTCCGTACCTGACTGACTGACAGACATATAACGCACAGACCAAACTGATGGACATAAAGGGCTGAAATTTTACATGGTGATTCTTTTTATAGTGTAGGGATGCATTAAAAGAGATTTTTGGAAAATTCTTCGTAGATATTTTTAAATTAAATTTTTAAGCTGTTTTTGTAACATTCTTTAAAGTTTGCATTGAAAATAATAATCCAAGGGTTATAAAATTTATATCACGAGAAAGATCATAAAAATTCCTTTAAAATGAAATCTTTTTCGAATCTTTACCTCCATTTTCTGATTTTTGGTGAATTTTTAAAGATTAATTTTTCTAATTTAATTTATTAAATGCTGATCACATGGTTTCTTTTCTTTTAATTTTGCGTCATGTGCATAACAACGAAATAGACAAAAAGGCATTTTTTTTCTTGCTAATACCACAGACGATTGGACATTATCCAAAAAAATATTAACATACAGTAAAAGAAATGTTCCTCAAACTGTACTATATTCTTTAGTATGTTCTATTAGATTTAATTTGAATATTTTTTCTATATTATTTTGTGTATAAAAATATCTGTTACAATTTTTTTATAAAGATATTTTTTCGGTTTTTTTACATTGTATACATTCATTGTTATATTTATTATAAATAAATATATATATACATATTTTTGTCATTAATTGCATACATTGACTGTTGTATTTAATTTGAATGTACTCCATAGCGAAGCACGGGTATTCAGCTAGTTCTTATTATAATTTGTTATTTTGATCATTCTAATTTTAAAGTTTTGCATGTATTTTCAGAATTCAGAATGTGTTGTATGTTATGGTGGCTTCATTTGAAGGTTTCTTGTACATATATGAATTAAATACTGAAGTAGGTGGGTCTTGTCGGCTTGTCAGACAGCACAGGTATATTATATTTTCTGTTACCTCTTGTGAGTGATTTAGCTATGACATAAATTTATAAAATTTGAAAACCTCGAATGTATAAACATGTTAAACTAGCTGAATAGTTTAGAAGGCCTGCATTACTGAATTTCATTTCTATATACAAAGAGATGGAAATTTCTTACCAGCAAACACAAAATTAACATCCATTAAGATATGTAACACTGTCATTTAAGGTCCATTTTATTTTCTTCATCATTTCAAAAGAAATGTGTTAAAAAGCAGCAACCTAGTCAAGTGTGAAATCTCCTGATACTTACAAAAACATGTAGTTTCAACGATAAAATACTTACATGTAACCAAAAATATCTAAACAAAATACTTAATTTGGATGTAAACAAAGCATATTACTTCTTTTGTTAGAGGTAAAACTGACTATGCTAGCTTTTAAATTAATGTATTTTATCTGTTAATTTAAAACTTAAAAGAGACCAAAATTTTTGGAAGTAACAAGCATTTATACCCTTGTATATCTAGATTTAAAACTACTCAGATATTTTAAATTTGATGTTTGGTGCTTTATTCATATTTATAACACCAGAATTATACTTAAGACATGAAATTATTGGACTATGACACTTTTCCTTTTAATTCATCTGTTTAGATTGGAAGGCCCACTTGAGCCTTTTCTGGGGCATTTCTCAAGATATGGCACCTCTCCACCTACATTACAAGCTGTTACTCCTGAAAGAAGTATCAAGCCTATTGGTGAGTTGTTGATCTTGAGTTATGCATGACATTTCACTAACATGCTATTTTGTCTGTAAAAATCTGCATGTAACAAACATTGTAATAATTTGTTGTGTTTTTCAATTAATTCAGCAGCATGCAAAAACTGCATGAAATATACCCTCTGAACAGGGTTAACTGATGTTGAAATAATCATAAAAAAACATACTTAGTGGACTATATTGTACTTGTATTTCACCTGCACTATGGGTTTGTCAGCATAACTGATGAGTACTCTCGATGTAAAACATTTCGAAAAGGGAAATGTGTAAATTTTCATTTTATTGGTATTTCTAGTCAACATTTGTTTGTTGCCAATAAAAATATTGAAGAAAAGTCCACTTTTGGAAATGTTTTGCATTTGGTGTACTTGTTTTTTATTCCATGTTGGTGAACCTTTAAGCTTGTAGCACATGACACAAATACATACAGCACAACACTTAGGGTTGATCACAATATAGCAGGGGAAGCTAAAGTGTGGTTCATTATCACTTTTTTTGCGTCTCTCTGCTGAAATTTTGGAAACTTGTGTCATAATCAAAATACCCAAAATTGAGATTAGTGGCATGTTGAATAACCTCCATTTTTGGTACAACTTAATAGCTGTGAATCCTTGTATTCTATGTTTAGGTTGATTAGAAATGAACATTTCTCAATGTTGACAAATCAATATTTAACTGAACTTCTAGAAACTGCTATACAGTCGATTATGGTTAATCGGACCAGCTGCTTATTCGGACTGAATCCTTTGAACCAAATCCCGTCTTGTAACATAAGGCATATTCGTTTAATCAGACCAGTCGGTTATTAGGACCAAAATCATCACGTCCCAATGTGGTCCAATTTACCGAAATCGGCTGTATATGCTAGATTTGAATTATTTGGCAAAACAATTTAAAAAAATTAATTACTAAAGCTATTCAAACTATTTAAAACTGAGAGATATTAACCCTTACATCGTTTCATCTGTCTTTATACTGTTCCCTAGCTCATCGGTCTCACAGACCGCCACACTATAAAATTAGGATTTTTCTTATTTTTATAAGTTTTTCGAAGTTATAAGTCATCAATGCAAAACTACTGCCACCTCTCATTCTTGAAAAGGGTAAATAAAAAATAGATTATTCAACAAAAATTTCAGAATACGATTCCTCAATCTGTGATAGTGCGAGAGAGACAAAATGTCTGGTTCGTTATGAAACAGGAGGAATTCTTCCAGCCATACTAGCTACAACAATAAAACAAAAATCTTAGAAATAGAATGCATGCAGACTGACAGACAATTATTACAGTTGAAGGCTTATCGGTCATACAGACCGACAAAAATTTAAATCAGTTCAAGGCTCATCAGTCTAAAAGACCGACTATGTTTTACAAAGATTAAATTTACCGACAAAATATGAGCGGTCAAAAATCTCCAATGCGTTGTACTTGAAGGTCAGGACCCGACTGAAGAACTCACAAACCCTCAACAGTCTGATCACCCCACCCCACCCTTCAAAACAGGTGCAACAGTGGTCTCCTAGACTGATGAGCTGACATAAAGATTTATTATTCTCACAACTGAAGAATGATATATTTAATAAAAACATTAGAAAAACAACGCTTAAAATTTCTTTCATATCAAATATTACCTTTTTCTGTTTGGGGCTCTTCTAAGCATAAAGCCAAATGGATCTTTGGCTCTTAACACTTTATTATCTGGGCCATGCTAGCAACTGAGCATTTATCATGCATGAAGGAGTACATGCTTTTTTCTCATTGGTTGAGGAAAATGTTTCCTGTTTTTGGGAACAGTATTGCTACTGAAGTAATAACATTGTGCTGAGTGAATTTTTGTTGTGTGCTGTAGGTTTTAGTGAGGACAGTATCTAGGTCCGTGGCTGCTGAGTATGTTGAAAGTGGATATTTCAGAATACTGAGTCTGTGCCATTTGTCTGTTATTAAATTTCATTTATTTATAAAATGTAAAGTATTCATTTATGACAATACAAAAGTTACATTTTTGTGATGTTACCTCTAAATGCAAGGAAAGCATGCATCTCTCATTCAGACTGTAATAATATTATCTTATGTCTATTCTAACATTGACGTCAATTTGTGAGACTACTTTTGGCCACAATGAGTCATTATTCCATTGTTTTTTTTTACTGTATATAAAAGACTTGGTACAATGCTTGGTATAATAATATTATGCTTAGCATTGTGCAGATTTTCAATAAATTCTTTTCTTGATGTTTTTTCAGATGAAATGGCATGCCATTTAATGTGAACCTCTGTATAGTTTCACTTTGGTTCTATTGTGTTTACCAGACCAGTGTAGAATTTGATATCTGCCTGCTACAGATGATTTAAAATGAAGTTAGTTTTATCAGAAGGAGCTAAACCATGCATAATTATGTGTTGCTGATTTTACCACCAAAATTGAAACCAGTGTAAACTGTTTGAGAGCTTTTTAGTACTGGTTTTAACAACAGCATAAAGAGGTTATACTTTTTCTTCAGATTTTGAACCATCCAGAATGAGGTTAGGTGCTCAATGATTGGTGTGCCTTTACCCACATTTTGCCTCTTTTAGATCTTCAAATGGAATATATTCTAAGGGGACTGCCTATGTTCGGAACCCTTTTTTTTTTCAAAAACATACAGTACTGATTAAATACATATATTTTTAGTTAAATGTGATATATAATCATGAAAACAAATATCATTTTGGTAAAAATTTCATAACATTTTAAAATATAAGGAATTTTTTATAAATTTTTAGTATAATTTTGTGCTTACGCCAGAGACAAAAGTTACCTTTTTTTATGTACCCGTAGAATAATTAAATTAATACATATTGCTTAGCTTTTAGTTCAAAACATAGTTATAAATATATAAAACACTTTTGTAAAATTTCATTGAAATATATTGAAAACTTCTTAAATTATTAGCTTTCTCATTTACAAAAGTAACTGAAAAATAAGTTTTCTAGTAAATGCATTTAAAGATGCTACTTCTACAACTCGGAACACAGTTAGTTGTCCCACTAGCATATAGTATATAGGAAATTAAAATACATTTAGCTGAATTTAATGTAGTGTCTCTGGCATAAGCACTTAATTGTACTAAAAATTTTTACAAAATTCCCTATATTTTAAAATGTTATGAAATTTTTACCAAAATGATATTTGTTATGATTTTATATCACATTTGAACTAAAAGTATATGTATTTTTAACAGGGCTTTTGGTTTATTAAATTGCCCATAAGTTCACATCCAATGATTGTACGAATAATGGTAAAACAGTTTTAGAATCCTAAAAGATTGACTTTTGAAATAAAGCAATAAAAATTATTTAAAAATGTTGCACCAAAACAGCCATTTTAACATGGGCAGTCCCCTTACATATATGCATGTGTGTGTCTGTGTGTGTGTACACCTGTAAGCTATTTGAATTTCTTGATGAATGTACTCCAGAAAAATAGAGAAATATGTACTTACAGTCCATGCTATCATGGTTACACCTATTTGTATTTTTTTATATTCCCCAATGTATTTTTTTATTAAAATTTACTCGTTTCCAATTTTTATTTGTAATTATTTTTGTGGGGCTAGGATGCAGAAGTTTTTTTTTTTCATCATGAGAGTTGGTTGTGGTTTACTTGTTAGTTTTATTAGCTAGTCTAGTTAGCTTCTATCCATGATTATTGTATAATACATTCTAAAACTCTGACACATTCCTTTTCTTTTATTATTGTCATTGGGCATTTGTATATTTTATTCAGGGATAAATCCAGACTTCTCTTTTTTTTCACATGCTCCATATGCTATCTTCTTATTTCTAAGGGCTGTAATGTGTTGTTTCACATTCAGCAACCAGTATTGTCTATTCTTTTTTATATCTCTTCCTTCTGTCCAGAATCCATCTCTTTCTTGCTATATCTCAGAAAACTGTTATTACTTTTGAATTTCATACTGTTATCTTTTCTTTCTCTCTTGCAGAACCTCTATCACATATTGTAAACACCATAGTTAATCTTCCATAGTCCAGTTAAAGAGTTTTCCTAATATAGTAGAAGCTCTTTAATCCAGCACGTCTGGGACCTCAGTCGTGCCGAATTAGTGATTGTGCCAGATTATCGAACACCAATAATTTTTAACAGGAATAGCAAAGATAAATCACTCTAGATAAAAATGCAGGCAATTAAAACATGTATTTTACATACATTCTGAACTTGTGAAGACAATATAAATACCCGACAAAGTACATATGTACAGTATGCATTTCATTATTCTAGCAATTGGGGGGGTTTAAAAGAAAAACATAAGAGTACAAAAATACACATGAGCGTTATTGTTTAAAAAGGTCTGATATCCTGTTGCTTCCATGATTCTGATCTCTTCCTCAAAAAGTCGTTACGGATTATAAAAAAATTTATGAGTTCTTCAGAGTTGCAACTTTTGTTGGATTCGGCAAATTTTATAAATGTATGCAATGTATCAGAAGCCTATTTCCATGAGACTTGAGCAATATTGAAATCCTGCATTATGAAGTTTCTATTTTCACCTTTTTCGAGACGATTAATTATCACTAGTTTTTGCTGTATAGTGCGAGTCACATGCTTATACTTATTAGTTTTATTAACACTCGAAGAACTCGTGCTGGGCTTCGAGAACATTGTGCAAATGTGATTTGTAACCGTTAGAAAACAGGAAAGTCTGTACTGAAATGAACACTGAACTAACATTTAGTTACAATAAACACTGAGCGAATTAAAAACGTAGGAACAAGTGTCCTGGACAACACAGTATAACTGTGTAGAACACAGATGAACTGAAAAGCCGCCTAGTGGTACAGCCAGTGCAGTA
Organism: Dolomedes plantarius; assembly: GCA_907164885.2. Classification (NCBI taxonomy): domain Eukaryota; kingdom Metazoa; phylum Arthropoda; class Arachnida; order Araneae; family Dolomedidae; genus Dolomedes; species Dolomedes plantarius. Next base: position 18,514,005 of record OU015503.1, on the reverse strand, counting down.
GGGGACGTCAAATCCACCTAAAAAACCCTGAACTTGGATGGCTCAGTCGGTGCCGGATTACAGAATGTGCTGAACCGTAGAATGCTGGACTAAAGAGTTTCTATTGTATTTCATGCTTAGGGGCCCAAGGTAGCCAGGTGGTAGCACATTAGACTTCAGATTGAGGGTGCTCAGTTCGAATCTAGAAAAATGCCATTAAATACCTTCACGTCTAAGCTGATATGGGCGTGTTAAATCTATGGACAGGAAAGTCTTTCTATGAAGTCAGTGGGTGGGGGAATGGGAATGCCTTTTAGATGTAGTCCCTAGAGGTGCTTGCTCAAGAATAAGGTGACACCATCGGAGCAATGTTGATTCACATGTATGAAGCTCCTATACAAAAAGTAGTCAACAATTTCTGTGGTTCTCAACAAATGTCTTGGGACAAGTGCCTCTGCATTAGCCCTCAACTACCAATAACCCACCACCACCATCACCAAAAAAAAAATTCATTCTTATGATGGTATATCATTTTACCTCATTAGTCTTTGATCTCTATGTTTAGCCAAGCTAAATAAAGTATTGGATAAAAAAGCAACCTCAAATGCATTTTAATAAATTCTAAGTTTTAAAGCACAAAAAAAAGGGATTACATTGTGAAATTTGAAGTTTTAAAACTATCTGTTAATAAGGCAGTGCATCAATTGACCTGACAATTCTTCAATTCTCATGTTGAGGCATGGGAATTTTTTACTGAATATTTTCTACTCTTATTTTTTTTTTATTTAATGATAGATTTAAAAGAAGAGCTTGTAGTTTTTAAAGTTTTCAGCAGTTAATTTTCTATTGGGCATTAAACTACTCATATTTATTGCTACTGCAATTCATAGGATTAAATTAAATATTTATTTTAATTTAATTGTACCCTGCTTTTAAAGAACTTTTCAAATGTAGAAAATATAATTTAAAAATATAATTAAAATTTCATAAGTACTGTTTAAAAAAATTGAAACTTTTATAATTGCTTATACTCATGGTAGCAGTAGAGACAGAGGCTATGGTTGTGCACTGATCTGGCCATGTCAGTCATGAAACTGTTTAAAATGCAAACTGTTTAACCATCTTCATTAGTTACAGATTACGATATAGTTTAAGCTTTTAACTTTTCCAATTAAAAAAAAAAGAAAGGAAAAAACTTATTCATACATAGGAACTAAGCAGTACCTTTACAGTTTTCTTTATAGTTTTGAGTCTGTGATGCACAAAGATATTTCCATAAAAAAGAAAAAAATGCATATATTTTTTAGATTAAATTGAATCTTACAGAAATGCTGTGACATTTCTAAATACATTTAAATGTAAAATATATCTATGTGATTTTAAACAGCAAAAAATTAAGATAACACAAAAAGTGGTTCTCTGAATCATCATGGCTATAATATTAAAACATAAAGGTAAAACAAATATAGGGTTCTCGTAGAAAATTTATACCAGTTCTGAAAAAACTTGAAAAATCGTGCAGCAATTCTTGAATTTTTCAGCCAGAGTCTGAAGTTGCGAAGTGAATCTTGACAGGGTTTGAAAAATTTTTTTTTTTTTTTTTGTACTGTTGTATGCATAAGTCCACAGGATAGTGAAGCATAGCAGCATTGCCTGTGACGAGCCCTTAAATACTGAAGATTTCAGACAGTGCTGACATAGTTAGATTAAGCAAACATAGAAAAACAGAAATAAGAATAGGAAAGAGTAAAGAGGATGAACACATTAATCCAAGAGTTCACTAGTTCTAAAAAGATGTTTAATAAGTAGAGTGCATGTGTCTTGACCCATACTCTGATTAAAAAATCACAAAATGAAAACTAGTTCATTATGAGAACTGCAATATACATGTGCCAAATGACAGCTGATTCTTAGAAGAGGTAAATGCTTGGGTTTTAATATCATAGGGAGGCCATTTTCTGATTTATTGGGATGGGAATTTTTAGAGTGGTATTTGAGTAAATAACCCAATATATGGCCTTGGGTTGCATACAACAAGGTTATAACCAAGCACATAACCTTGTTGTATGAGGTTTTATGAATGAATGAGGTTATGAGGTTTTATGAATGAATGGTTTCAGCTAGATTCAGAAAGATATGGGACAATTTCTCTGTGCTTATTCTAAGATTTTTAACCAAGCATACAACAAGGTTATGTGCTTGGTTATAACCTTGTTGTATGCTTGGTTAAAAATCTTAGAATAAGCACAGAGAATTTGTCCCATATCTTTCTGAATCTAGCTGAAACCATTCATTCATAAAACCTCATAATTAATTAGCATAACTAACAGAAAAATGAATGAACTTTTATTATTGTAATTTCCTGCTCATAACTGCATTTGTAAGTTAAAAATCTTTTGAATTGTTTCATGCAGATTATTGGCTTTGTATCATTATCTACAGCTTTTTCTCTGAGACTGCTGGATAAAATTTAAATTTCTGAAAAGCTTCTGAGCTTCTTAAATACTTTTCTTTATTGATGACAGATGGCACTATAAGTGTCTGAAAATTAGTAATTTAGGGATTGATAAAGTAAACTTATCATCTGATATACTCTTGCCTGCCGGTTTTGTTGGTTATGATCCAAATCACAAATCATGTTTTGACCAATAATTTGTGAAATAGGAGGGAAGGGAATAAAATCAAGCACATTTGAGTAAACAACAATTGAAAATTATAACACGGATTATTATCTTTACTATGTAGTTATAAGCTCTGTTCTGAATTAAAGTTCTGTGTTTTGATTGCATCATCAAATGGCTCTATTCTTAAGTGGTACAAGGTGTATTGAAAGTAAGATGAGTGCAATTCTCTGTGGATAATACACCCACAGAATATTATAGGGAAAAAAATTATCAGTGAAAACTACGGTTGTGGATTATAGGGAGGAAATTACAGTAGAGAAATTTAGTAATCCTTATAAAATTGCAATTTTCAGGTGATTGACTTAAAATTTGAGAATTCTGAATTAAAATTTCAAGAATATTTTTTAAAAATATTTCAGTGTAAATTATTAATGCATATATATAAATTACTGTTCAAAATCTTAAAGCTTGTGTTATATTATTAATTTCTGCTTATTTTATGATGAAAGAATTTTAAGACACAGGGTGTGTAAATTTTTCAGATAAATGAGTCGAAATGTTATAGTTGCTAGTATCTTGTGATCAGTTACACCCGATAAATGGAAATATAAATTTTTTTAAATGCACTTTATAATGAAAAATCTCTTTTTGTATGTGCATATGTTGGCTTTACAGTATAGGGGCTGTGCAAGTATTACATAAGCATTCAAGGGAGGAGGGAGGTTCAAGCTTTGCTTATTTTTTGCTGACAAGGGGAAGAGGGGGAAATCAGAGCAATGCTTACACAAGACAGAAAACATGCACTTGAGAGAGTTTGCTGCTATGTATCCTTGAATACACCAACTCCTCTAGCATCCAGTACTGAAAATTAATTGCTCTGTTTTTACTGTTAATGATTTAACATCTATGCACTCTTACTTAGGAATGTACAATAAATTTAATGATGGAAAAAAAAACATTTGGCTACGAAATAGCGACTAGAAATTTGCCAAATTTTACTTAAGTTGGGGGGAGGGGTCGGACATCTCCTTATTTTTGTTTACAAAGGGAGGGAGGGGGTCTAAAATGATTTAAAATGTGCTTATGTAATACTTGAATGGCTGCTATGGCTAAGTGCTGCAGATTAAATATGTTATATTTTTAACATATTGTCTCTTGATTTTCTTTAGACATGAAGTCTGAGACACATTGCACAAAAACAGAAACTCCTGTTGAGGATTATGAAGCTGGGGCTTCAGCAAATATCCATACGAGCAATGGAATTTCTGCTAATTGTGATGAGCTTCCTCCTTTATTGAATAAGGTGGAATAATACTTTATATAACGCATCTATCATGCCATAAGCTCTTATTTCCAGTGAGCATTTATGTATATTCATGTATCATGGTTGTTTATATGTTAAGGTCTATTTGTGTATATATGAGTGCATTATAAATAAAATTGTTGGTACCTTGGAAATATTTCTCTGCAAATGCTGAAAAATTAAAGAAAGGCATAATACTATGAAGAAAATATTCTTCACGGAGGAATTTTTATAGAAAATTGCTGTAATTTTCAGGTATAAGCAAAACACACCTGATCATCTCAAGTATTTAAATGTTGACATGTACATACATAGCCAATGTTCTTTTGTTAATATGCATTTTCAGTATAAATTTTTTTTATTGCAATATAATGAAACAAGGTACAATTTGTAAATTAGGGGACCATTTTGTAAAAGTAGGGCAGTTATATAATAAATACCTAACATCATTGTCTAGCATAATCAGTCGTATTAATTTAGTAACAAATATTTGCAAATATTTATATTTTTCTATCCCTATTGCAATGTTCTAATTCTAAAACTATTTAGCCATGTGATAAATATACAGCATTTTAACTTTACATTCATTATAACACTTTAAATAAGGTCCCTTGTAAAAGTTCTGTACGTCCATATTATGTTGTAATATCATTGTCTAAGGAAAAATATTACACATGAAACTTGAGGAATACACTAAGCAGGAATGTACAGCTTCTTAACATCCACAGTATAAATTGTGAATCGGAATAATTTTGAATTGTTTCTTAGAGTTTTTCATCAGGGCAGGAAGCATTAGGCATGATTGTATCCATTTTTGATTCAAGATAATATGGTTTTTTTATTGGACCAGGCTACTGCTGTATTCACAGATATATTTGTGAAATGTTCAGATAGACAGTCATGCCAAATGCTCTGTGGCCTGATGAAGAACTATGTTAGTTCAAACCTATTTACCATTCTCAACTTTTACTGTGGATGTTTTGTGTTCATGCATTTTTAATATTTTTTTCAGCTGTGATTTATAAATCAATCTTAGAATTATTACTGACTCAGCGATCAGTGTAATGGAACAATTCACTGTGTCATGTTTAGGATTGTGTCTTTTTTTGTTGTTTAGGATGTTGTCTTTTTTTAGGATTATAGTCTATTGTAATTTTCATTAAAAAATAATTTGTATGTTAAGGACCTGACCTGATATTTAAAATAAAGAATTAAAATTTATTCTCAATACAGTTGAGCCCCGATAATCTGAAATGATTGGGACCAGACCCTTTTCGGATTAACAAATTTTTCAGATTAAGCAAAATCATTCTTAAAATTAGCTTAAATTACATAATAACTTGTGATTAAATACATATTATGTGTGATTACACAATTTATTTTATAAGGTCTGTCTAAACATAACCAAAGCTTGGGACAAAATGGGTGATAAGAGAGTGGAACACTGCCTAGTACAGTGTAAGTTGTTCTAACAATACATCACAGTGCTTGACAGTTGGGAGAGGTACGGCCGGGTGGAGGATAAGGTTTGATGTAGTGCTATGCTACGTAGAGCAACACTCCACCATGACCCCAGTGGACACCATTTTTCTGGTGCATTGGCATTATTTGGCTTCAAGGGAGAGGTATTCTTGTCTTCGACAAAAAAATTAACAGATTTTTTCAAACCAATATAGTTTAATAATAATTACTTCAGTACATTGTCTAACTTTGAATTTTCTTGTCATTTTCAGAAATATACTTTATATTACTTAGTATCACTGTGGTTTTATTGTAACCTTAGTTCTTTTTTACTTTTGGTTTCGGGTTATTGGGACTCCACTGTATATTTTTTAAAGAAGTGGCATTTAATTGCTTGCATAACTTGTATTTGCTATGATTTATTTATATTTTGAAAACTGGCATTGAAATATACATGTCCAAAGACCCAGCCTTTAGTTCAGAAATTTTTTTAGACATATTTAACTACTAACAGCTTATATTTGCATTCTTTTTGTCTGCAATTATGTTTTTATTGATGCCAGTGAGAATTTGATTCTTAAACTAAAATTTTTCCCCAACTACCATAAACCTCATAGCCTCTTTCAGCATGACTTTTAGGCTTGGATATTCTATAATACAACTGTTCTCTATGAGACATTTTTGAATATACAGTAAAAACTGTTTTTAAGAACACCGGTTATAAAAACATATCGCTTAAAAGAACGGAATTATTAGTTCCCGGCCAATTCTCATGTGTAATGATGGATATGAAATCCGGTTATACTAACATTGTTAATATCGCTTTTAGTGACTTAAAATTAATTTGTTTCTCGAAAAATAAATCGCTTATAAGAACATGTTAATTGGGAAGTAGCAGCACGTTGTTCTTCAACCATTTCATCCATTTTTTATCTAAAAAAACTGGACTAAAATTAAGAAACTTCAAAAAAGTCCACATGCTGACATAGGAGAAGCCCTTTTGCATTGGTTTAAGATTCAAAGGAGTGCCAACATTTCCCTAATCGGACCGATTTTGCAAGCGAAAGCAAATGAATTTGCGAAACTCTTTAAAAACATTATTTCGTTTGTTCAACTTCGTGGATGATTTCTGGAGAGGCATTCCATTGCGTTCGGGAGAATCGAAGGCAGTGCCACTAGGTTTGGTTTGGTTTGGTTTGGTTTGGTTTAGAGCACTACGGTCAACTGTTTGCAACACGATGGCTAATTAGACCGGGATCTACAGTTTAAAGCCGATTCCGAACGGCTACAAACAGCCATGCCAACAGTGGGACTCGAACCCACAGGATCTGAACTGAATGCCAGAGCCCTAGCCATTCAGCCATCACCTTGCCGCCATGCCACCAGGAGTTTCTGATAACTGGCTTAAAACCGTTTGGACTACGTTAAGAGAAGGTTTTGAAGACCATGAAATCTTCAATCAAAAAAAAAAATTGAATTGTTTCCTGCCTGCTGGTTTTCTTAGGGTTAAAAATCTTCCCAATTTTTAAACTCAAGACGCTAGAGATGAAATGCTTCAAGACTGGGTCTGAGATTTGCCAATTGAACAAGATTCCCTTCAGGAATATGAAAACATAGATTTGGCTCTTGCAACTCATGGGAATGTAACGGATGAAGATATTGTTGCAGGCATAAATGCAGAGATTTCTGGCAGAGATGATGATAGTGACGACAGTGCCAGTTCAGAAGATCTTTTGAACGAGTTTCCTTGTCCGAGTTTAAAAGAAATGTTTTCAGCAATCAATACTTTAAATAAATTTTTAGCTTGCAATGGCGATTTTGTGGAGGATGCGATAAAAAAAAAAAAGCTGTCAAAGAACTTGTTGCGATAACCGAAAATTATTTTTATTTAAAAAAAATAAACAAACAAACAAATATTACTGACTATTTTTCAGAAAATGAATAAACATGTAAAAACAAAATATTGCATTATGTATGCACATTCATATTAGCTACATAATTTTATTCACTTTTCTTTTTAACATTTTTAGAACTATGTATTTGAAAAAGTTCAACAATACATACTTATTTGAAAATGAGCAGTGTTTTTCCTTTATTGAACTTGAATCTTTTAACCATTTTTTGAACGTCACGTTTCAGGTGTAAATAGAAATTATGTGAGAATGAATTTGGTATTTCCAGCAGTTGTAAGTTATCTATCGGATATAAAAACTATCGATTATAAGAACCAGTTTTTAAAGTCCCCTGGATGTTCTTATAAACGATTTGTACTGTATTTTATATATGGATATAGTTACAATAATTTCTATGAAACAAATTCTGATCATAAATATAACTACAGTAGTACCTCGGTACTCATTGTTAATTGGTTCTAGAAGGCACAATGAGTATCGAACAAATTTTTTCCATAAGGAGTAATGTAAATTAAATTCATTCGTTCCTGAAAACCAAAAATTTCCATTTTACTGGGCAATTTATAAACGGATAGGTTTTTTTTTTATATAAAATCTTTAAACTAGACAGACATAATTTAAAACAATAATTAGATAAAATAAAATTTATCTTCACTCTATCTGTACTGAAAAGAGTTTATGGCCTAATGGGATAGTGGCAAAGTAAAGGAGGAGAAGGGGATATTGCTTGGAAGGGGAGTCTCCTTCAAATAAAACATCAGGTGCTTGCACAGGGATTCTTCCTCTTTTCTCTCTCTTAATGCCACCGATCCTTGTTTTAGACTTAGATTTAGGGAGTTTCACTACAAACCTATCAAAAGAAACTTGCTTCTGCTTACGTTTCAAAATCTTTTGAAAGTAAGACATTGTTTGATCATTAAACAATTCCACATTTTGACTTGTTAGAGCTTTGTCAGAGTGATACTCTTGAACAAAATTTTGTAATGCAATCTATTTCGGTCTTTCTTTTCATCCAGACATGATGCGGGTGGTCCCACTGTCTCATACATGTTTTAGCATGTGTGATGAGTTTCGAGCTTATGTCGTGTACAGAAGCAATTTTTTAGCATTGAAATGCGATGAGTACCAAGGATGACTGTACTTTATACTGGTTACTGAAATAAAACTACATAAATCTCAAAATAAAGCTAGTTTTACTTTGGTATGCCACACGTTAAATACCTGCTGCCAAATGGTTCATTGCTAGAAAGCTTCAAGCCTTTTCGTCTCTAGAAGAAAGATAAATAAAAATAGTATTTTTTATAATTCTCCTTTACCAACTCTTCCCTTGTTAGTTTTTCACACGTTTCTTTTTTTATTTTATGTAAAATACTTCAGTAAAAATAAATTTCTTTGATACTTATATTTCTCTCTGTATGTTACTAAGAAAGGTCATTCAAAGAGTAACTAAAGTGTTCCGAATACACACAGTAGAATTGCCAAGAAATTTGAATATCTGTTGGGCTTCTTTAAATACTCTTCCTAAAGTTGGATACATTGACGTTACTGTTGTTCTGTGACAAAGTATTTTCAAAACCTTGAATTAATAGCTTGCTCAGCAGTAGCAATTGATGGATATATTCTTTCAGACAGTTGTTTCTAAACATTAAAGGAAAGGATGTTACATTTGGAAAGGCATATAGCGTTAGAAAATAATTGGTGGATGAGCCTTAAGTTAAATTCACATATCATCAATTGCTCTTCAGATTATCATTGCAAAGCATACCTGAGACATTACTCTGGTTCAGAATCCTTTTTTATTTCATGTTAAGAAATAATTGTGAGAATGAATATATCCTACAGATGTGCTCAATAATGCTCTCATATAGGTAGTTCCAGAAGATTTACAGGTATGTTAATATTTAAGAAAAAAAAGACATTTTTTGCATAGAGAATTTATTTATCATGTAATAGAAAAATATACAAAATATGCACAGTGTTCATTTAACAATTGAAAGGTAGGTTATATGTTTACTTGTAGATCATAATGATTGTTTTTCAAACAACACACACCAATTTCCTTTATCATAATATGAAGAAAGTATGTGACCTTTATTTTCAATCACTAAATTTTCTAATTCACCTTCAGCAAACACATGATAATACCTGTGGTGAACTGGATTTTCAGAGTCATTACTAATTTTCTGGCATGGAGATTTCTTTTCTTTCCATGGTACTAGCATATCTTGTTGCTCAAAATTTGTCCTGTTTTTATGAACTGGCATTTTTATTGTCTTTGGTGAACTTGTAGACTCATTAAGCTGAATTTCTGTAGATGGTATGATTTTATTTTCATTTCTCTTACCTTCTAATAGTTTACTTGATTTCAAATAGTTGGAAGGTCCTTCTGGTCCTTCTTGCTCAAATGCCCATACATATATTAATGCTTTTCCACCTATCCTTAGAACCCTCATTATTTCATTCACTGCTTTTGCCCTTCGACTCTAAAGGACAAAATAAAAAAGAATTAACATGAATTTGTGTTATTTAATATGAATCAGTGCATGACATAGGATACAAGGTACCATGATTAGCAAAGACAAAATTTTGCCTAGTGACAACATACATGAATAGTTGTCTGTTAGTTAATACTTCATTCATTTTATTGTTACAAAGTTGCCAATAGTAATATTAGCGTACAAGCTAGCTTAAAACTTGCAAAACATTTGCTTTGTAACCACTCTTTTGACAAAAGATAAAATAATGGGCATCTGTCCCCAATTTTACTCCTTTGGAGTTAAATACAAAAAGAAAGAAAACACTTAAATCACCAGTGATTTATTTTTTTATAAAGTCTTCCAAAGAAAATTACTGGAAAACTTCTTAAAGAAAATGAAACAACCTAAGTGTCCTTTCTATAAATTATTAAAATTAAGTACTTTAAAAGACTCATGGGATAATCTCCAGCAGTGATGCTAAATTATATAATCTTGCATTAAAATCATTCTATTTTTAATTTTTATATTTTAACCAATATCATGGTTCAAGTTTAATTATCTTTTACTGGCAGACACTTTATGAGTAAAATATAGGTTACATATGATTATTTGAATTCAGTACAGTCACACATGTTTTTGTGTGGTAGATAGGGACCGCACAAAAAAAATATTCAGAAACTTCATAACTAGCTATAACAAATAATTTTTGAAAACATATTAAAGAATAAATTTTTTATGCAGTGGAGAGGGATTGCATAAAATGTGTCTCATTTAAAATATGTAAAAGCTTTAAGAAATAGCGAGAAAGTGCTTTCCAAATAACATAATTACACATGGAAATATTTTTAAAAATTTTAATTTCTCATTTTAAACATGGAGAAATTTTCAAAATGTACATAATTCAATACTACTTGTCGTAGTCGAAATTGTGCATATTCTTGTGATGAACTGGTTCATAATCACTTTCGTCACTTGAAGATATTGGAGTTGATTTATTTTTTGTTACCATGTAGTTAATGATACGTTTTTGTGATGATGGTCGTTTGATCAGCTGCTTGTAAACGTTGCGATAGCCGGATATACACGATTGAAACTTTTTGGAATTTCAAACTTCTTTTGGAATTGTTAGCTATTTTAAGAAAATGCTTTTCTAATTTGCTGCAAAGTTGGATCCCTACATAAATCACACCAAAAAAAACCATAATAAAAGACTGCATGAAAACACGTTTGACTGTACTCATAAACTGAAGACACTTCTGATCATTAAACTGTTATGACATACCTTTCTAGATAATTCTCTGCTTATATATTGCATTCGCTTCTTTACATATGCCCCCCCCCCCCAAGTAAAAGTAGCCTTGCATTCATAACCCATCACTCAGCTATGTATATTTTGCTTACTGTATTATGATTTTGGCATACATTGCTAAATTTACCTATAAGTTGATAGTCTTTCCTTTCTTACTGAGATTCATATGTCTTATAAGTACTAAGTTATACAGCTCAGATTTAAAATATTAGAATAATTGAGAAAAAGTAATAAGAAATTATTTTCCATTTATTTATTTTTGATACTAAGTAAATACAATTAAATTTCTTATAAATTAAATCTGGAATGTTTAGATAAGATTTTAACATTTACAAAATATAATAAATTAGGTATACAACAGCTTTCTGAAACACATCGAAATATTAGAATAAAATTTAGATTGGTTCAAAATATTAGAATATTTTATTTTACGCAAAAATATTACCTTATGAATATGAAGTAAATGGTAGTTAATATTTTGTAGCATCCCCTTTAGCTTTAATAACAGCGTACAATCGATCTTGCATACTATATACAAGGTGTTTACAAACATTTCTATCAATATTAGCCCAAATAGACTTTATACGTGCCACTAACTCAGATTTACTTGAAGGAGGATTTTCTTGGAGTTTTTTCTTCAATATACCCCATAAGTTTTCGATGAGATTAATGTTTGGTGGCCAAGGAAGTACCTTAATTTTACGTTTGCAGAACCAATTCTTAGTTGACACCAAGGTATGCGGTGATGCTAAATCTTGTTGAAAGATGAAATCATCTTCAAATAAATCTTCTGATGATGGAATCATGTAATATTCCAAAATTTCTTGATATATCTGAGAATTAACCTTTTCGTAGACGATGCATAACTTTCCAGGTCCTTCTGTGCTCATGCAGCCCCAAACCATGACACTAGCAGCAAATTTTACCGAACGTTTAAGGCATTCTTTATCAAATGCTTCTTGTTTCATTCTCCAAACTCGAATACCTTGATTACCATATGAAACACAAAACATACTTTCATCACTAAATAATATTTTTTTCCAATCTTCTTCGCTCCATAAATGTCTTGATTTATACCAATTCAATCTTATACGCTTTTGTTTTGCAGTCATGAGAGGTTTTGTTTTCGGTACACGAGATTCAAACTTATGGAGACGTCTTAATGTTGTCGATTTAGAAACTCAACTCCTTCTTTACATTTTCGGTGCAAGAATCGCACACTTTTAAAACGGTTTTTCTTAATTATACGCTTCAGTTTCCTGTCATCTCTAGTAGATGTTTTTGGTTTTTGGCCACCATTTCGGCGATTATTTTGAAATTTTCCATTTTTTGAATATTGTGTTAGTATTTTACTAATGCTTGATTGCGAACAATGTAAATAATTCGCTATATAACATTGATTTTTACCGTGCCGATACAAATCAACCCTACGAAGTTTAATAGATTCAGGAATATCACTCGCACAACCCATTTTAAGACGAAAAAGCAAACAAACTGCAAAAAGAATACTGATTTTAATTAAAATCATCTGAATTTAATCAATGATGCCACCAGTTATGAATTGGTGATAATTAAAGGAGAATTAATGGGAAATATTCTAATATTTTGAACCACTTGAATAAATATTCTAATATTGTGACTTTTCAAAGTAATTTTTTTTTCAATTAATCTTTTCAAAAATGATATTAATTTTAAGATAATAATTAAGTTTAATCAACGATAAGTTCTTAATAAAAATATCATTTGCATTAAAAGACATTAAATTACCAAACGATATTTTCAATTTGTAAAAAAATGTAATTATTCTAATATTTTGAATATGAGCTGTAGAGTGTGAATTCACAGCATAATCTGTCAATTTATGAAATTACTTCTCAATACAATCACTAGAACCCTAGAGATGCTGTTCACCTGTGAAATATTGCCATGAGCTATCGTACTCTAGGGTTTCATTATCAAATGTTGCATTATCCTTCCCTAAGAGAACCGACAACTGTCCATAATAAATGAAAATAAAGCCTTTTAATCTATTTAACCTGTTACAGTTTTGGCACACGTGGGCCCTTTAGCAAGATACAGCCCTAGAATATCCCAGAGATTAAACAATTTAATTTGTGGAATTTGCATTTTTACTTGAGATAGAATTTCTATTGTGAATGTATTGCAGTGGAAAAAATTCAAACTTGCACACTGATTATGCCACAAAATTTAGATAATTCCATGGCTACTGTTGACTATATAAGTGATGCCTTTTATTTGCATAAATTTGTTTTGCAGTGACATTGAGAAAGAGGGCTCAACATGTTTTCTTTCCCTCTGGCTAGCTTCATCTGTTAGTTTAGGTACATGTTCAGCCAAGCCTTATTCACACAATTTGCAATATTGAATGAAAATTACTTCCAGCATAAGAACTCTAAACTTACAAACATGTAACCACTACAAAAACAAAACTTATTCAGTATAACCTTCCTATGTTACCAAAAGTTTTACCGTTGCTAATTGTATCATGAGAGTCTGGAAATACAGATAAACAATACAAAGATCTACAAATAAAAATGCTCTAAAACCTGCTGTCTCAATTTCCTCAAATCACTTATCAGCCAAGAAAATCATGGGCAAGAATGACAGGATCTCTACAACAAAATGTTGGCAAGATCAGATTTAAAAATTCATTTAGTTAAAAAAAAAAAAAAAGGCAATTCATTTTTAGCATTTCTTATATGATGCTCAGCTTACACAAGTTAAAAAAACTGATCATCAGATTTTCATTACTTGCATTTAAAAGAAATGAAGCAATCATAATTTTTAAATATTTTAACTAATGATGGTCAAATTTATTCTGTGCATACCCCTTCCAGGTTTTTAACTCTTTCCACTCCTACATTGACACTTTAATGACTTATGTGAGAATAGGCTTTACAATTAAGTAGAAAAATTTATAAGAGTGAAAAGGGTTAGTAAAATAACAAACATAGAGTTTTATACAAATTTATAAATATACTTATCTTTCACACAATAGATGCATTATATTATAAATATGCATGTCATAATATGAATTATGTTTCCAAAAATGACATTCCCATTATCCTGTTTTCATCTTATGTGTATGAAACATATTGACTACAAACTCTATAAGAATATGATTATTACCACTTCAGTCTAGAGTTTCTGTTGTATTTAAAATCAAACAAAATTTATGAAATTCCAGTTAACAAACTTACTTTTTATGTAATAAAATATAGTTTAAATAGGTTACAGGGTGCATTAATATATTTACCTGTGTTGACAAATGATGTATTACAGCAATGCAAATAACAACATCAGCACAATTACTGCGAAAAGGCAATTTTAAGCAATCGGCAACCAGAACTTGAATGCCTCTACTTGAGCACACTTCAGCTAGTTTTGATGAAGCATCACAACCAATCTGTTCAATAATAAAGGAAAAAAGAAACTTCAAAAACAATGATTATGTTGCTGTACTATGTATCTGCTTTTGGTATTTTGAAATAAAAAATTATATATGTGCATAATAGTACTTGTATAATCAAGTATCTAGAGTACAACAAGTTTATGAAATTTTTTTTAAATCAAAAATCCTCCTCAGATTTTCAAAAATTGTTCATTTTAAAAGAATAACTGTGATTTGACATCAATCAACATTTTTAATGTTTAAATAGTCTGAAGATTTTTTTAATTATTTTTCCACTCTTGTTATCATAGAAGAAATAAATTTTTATTTAATTAAACTTCATAGTCATATATTAATATGAAATTATTCAGTATGCATGTGTGTCCTTTATTATTAAATACATGTGAAGTGACATATTTTGGTGACAGTTTCAAATAAAAGCTTTCACTATAGAAGATATATGCATAGTGGTTTCCATATCATAGTGCTATTATGTTTTGACATGTCTATTAAAGAAAATTAATTTACATTTAAACTCAACTTTTTAAAATGAATTATACACACAAATTTGGGTAATATATTGATTACCTTTCAAAGGAATGTCTTACAATCCTAATATATATAACTTCATAATGTAAATTACATCCTTGATTTTATCCCTAATGAAGCTTTTAATACCTTTGAAATTCAAATTTTGCATCACATCTTTATTTCACTATTTTTGACATTTTTATACCTGTTTTCACTGTCAAAAGATAAATTAAATGCTTTTAAATAACTAAAAATTTCTATGTGTAACTTCACATTTCACAAGGTAGAACATTAAATAATAGCTCACAATTAAAACTATTTCCATTATGAAACAAGAATCAGTGAAAGAAAATACATTTAGAAATATGCATTGTATTTACTATTGAACAATAAGGTTAAGTCATACATCACAACAAAGACAAAAGCATAATTATAAACAAAATTATATTCATTTTAAAAATACATGACTGGCAAATAATTTGTACCTCAAAACACTGATGGCTCAGCCCCATATTTTTTCCATTTCCACATCCTATATCTAATACGAGAGAACCTGGAGGGATAGTGCTTAGAAAGGAAAATACTCTAGGCCAAGGTTTATACCTGGTATCACTGAAATGATCAGCAATATTTTCATACACCTAGAAGATAAAATACTTGAGCGTATGCAATAGCTATACAAATAAACAATCATTTATTGGCAAAAAAATATGAATACAATATCTAGCACATTAATTTATATGAATCATAAATGATAAATGTATGAAGTTAATTAACCCAATAACCGCCAAAACTATAAGGGTTGAATTTTTTTTTATAGAAATAATATTGCATATTCATTTGGACATATACAACATTAATTTATGGGGAAAATAACGAAACTGAACTTAACTTTTGAAAAATCGAGTGTTGCGTTCGCGCAACGTCAGCGTAATAAGAGTATTGACAGAGTAGTGAGTTCAACAGAATATCTGTAGTGATATCTGTAGTGAGTTCAACAGAACTTCTGCAGGAGTTTTCTTTGATTTGAGCACTGGGAATTTTTTTTAACTTTGTTACACTTTAGAAAGAAAATGATCACTTTACAGGTAATTAATTTATTATAAAGATTTAACTTATTTTTCCTTTACAAAATTACTGATTATATCCAGAAAACAGTTTCAATCATGAAAAGCTTCACTACAATCACGATGTAGAGTAACGTAAAAAACTTTGCATGGATAAATTGTCTGGCTATGGCATTGTTTACTACGCAGTCTTCTGCTGTCTTCGGACTTGACAATAAAATTCCACGTTTACCACGTAATGGCTTTTGCATGCTGAATGTCCTTATCAAGAGATCAGTAAATTTCTTCCTGAGGTAAAGAATAATATTCCATCGGCAACAATATTCCAATGAACCGTCTCATGTAGGCTTCAGATGCTAAAATATGGGGATGATTCTTTTTTTGGGCACATGAGTTTGTCTATTCGACAAGAAGGGGAAAAACCTCTGAGCCAAAGAGAAGATCAAAAATCTCTGCACTAGTTCCACGGAGTCGAACGACACATGTGGGTAAGGAAAGTACCCTTATCCCGCTGATGTTGTGCCAACTCAACACCTGTTTTTTCTTCCTCCCCCACCCAAACAAAAGCAACCGATTGATGGAATGTTCTGATAAACTTTGACCTTAGCTAAAAATAGATCACCCCTAAAGCTCACGTTTGTCTCCCTATATTTCTTCTGTGAAAAAGACCAGGAGAAAGTTCTAGTTCAAAAATGCTTAA
Organism: Dolomedes plantarius; assembly: GCA_907164885.2. Lineage (NCBI taxonomy): Eukaryota > Metazoa > Arthropoda > Arachnida > Araneae > Dolomedidae > Dolomedes > Dolomedes plantarius. Next base: position 18,497,229 of record OU015503.1, on the reverse strand, counting down.
CTAACTGTCTAAGTTTGGAAATCGTTATTAAATTAAAAAACAGTTGAAGGCAAATATTTTTCAATTCCATTATTAACCCTACTCAAAAACTACTGTTAATCATTTGATAGCTAAATTTTTATACGCATTTATTTTGACCGTTGCGTCAACGCAACACCAGCGGTTAATGGGTTAACATTTAGTGGCAGATTTTTAATTAGTTGCACTAATTATAACTTTTTAAAATTAACTATATTTGATAGTATTACAATAATATTATAAAGTTAAACCTTGCTAACTCGAACCTCGATTTTGCGAATTTTTTGATATCTCGAAGAAAAAAAAATTCCATTCAAATTTCCTATGCATTCAATGTTAAAAAACCTTGTTTTGATGAATTTTTTTGGCTCATCCCTTGATAACTTCAATTTTTTTTCCCTAAATGGAGAAGAAAATTTTTTCTAAAAACAAAAAAAAATACCCCAAAAATAGAAATTTCTAAAAAATAGAAAAGCTATTCAAAAATTACAGTGGTAAAACCCTGCATAAACTTTAAAATGAAGGGAATATAAACACGGAAGATAACACAATGAAATCACAACTTCTCTTGACCCCCTCCAAGATGGGAGCTGAAATTCTTGTTTATTGTTCCCTTATCTCTTTTCAGTCAGTTGCCATACATCTTTTATTTTATTTTTTGCCCTTTTATTCTCCAAGGTTACTTTCTAGAGGGATTGGAGTGGTTTTAACAAAACAGGAAATGAAGGCATGAACAAAAATCAAGAGGTCGTTGGCTTCCATGAAGATTGTAAAATTTCTGATCATTGCAACAAGGAGTGAAAGAAAAACTACACGTGTGAATGCATGCCTGTGCTGTCTCACATTCAAGCTAGTGCCGCTCCTGAAAAGGCTGAAAAGTTTCCTTTCTGTTTATCTTGTTATTGCAGAAAAAATTGGAAATCGTTCAAAAACAACATTTGGAGAAGGTGAGATCTGCGAGTCATCTGTTCAAAATGGCTAACAAACGAAAATTGAATACACTTAATATTGAATTGAAGAAGCAAATTATAGATGAAGTTAAAAAAAGTTCGAAAAAGAAAAAAGTTTGGGATTCCAGGCAGCAAGTTGTCAACAATTTTAAAGAATAAAGCAATTATCCTAAAAAAATTCGATGATGACTAAGGCAAGTGAAAGAAGCTCAGAACTAGTGAATTTCCCCATATGGAGAAGTGCCTAATGATGAGGATTGCACAATGTAGAACTCAAAAACCCCCCGTGTGATGGACTTTTAAATCAAAGATAAAGCTGAATCTTTTGCAAAAGAATTTGGTTATTTAAATTTCAAAGGCAGTAATGGTGGTTGAAAATTTAAAAAAATGAAACAACATTACATTTTTGAAAATTTGTGGTGAAAGTGCTAACGTAGATGAAGAAATTTGTGTAGAATTACGAAAGAAAGTAAGCTTGATACTGAAAGATTACGATGAAAAAGATGGGTTCAATGCGGATGAAACTGAACTTTTTTTTAAAATGCACTCCAGACAAAACCATGCATGTAAAGGGTGAAGCATGTCATGGAGTGAAGAGGAGTAAAGAGCATTTAATTTTGTTGTTTTGTGTGAATATGAATGAAACAGAGAAGTTAAAACCATTAATGATAGGGAAATCGAAAAAACCAAGGTATTTCAGAGGGAAAAAATCTTTTCCTTTGGATTACGATGCTAACCAAAAAGCTTGGATGACATCTAACCTTTTTGAAAACTGGCTCAAGAATTTAAATAAAAAGAATGAAAACAGAAAGACGGAAAATCGTGTTTCTCATTGATAATTGTATGGGGCACAGTACCATACCTAAAATGGAAAATGTAAGAATTGAATTCCTTCCCCTGAATACTACATCAAAACTTCAACCACTTGACCAGGGCATTATCCAAAGTTTCAAAGTAAAGTATTGTCATCAAGTGGTTAAAAAAATGTCCAAAATGGAAGAAGGCGTTTCACCATCTGGTGTTAATATTCTACAAGCTATGCAAATGGCAGAGAAAGCTTGGAACATTGTGTCTTTCTCTACGATAATGAATAGCTTTAAAAAGGCTGGATTCATAAAAGACTACAAAAGTACTCAGATAATCAACATTGACCACAATGCTGAAAACTGCACCGAAAATGATTAGAACTGATTAACCAGACTCATGCACCTCGATAACATGGAATTCAATGACTTTGTTGTCGTAGATGGTACAGTAATAGTGTGTGGTCAGTGGGAGGACAATGACATCATCGGTCAGACGAAAGCTTCTTGTGTATTATCAGAAGAAGATGAGGAAGAAATCTGCCATTTTCTACCAAATGTGACAAACAAAGAAGCACTATTTGCAGTGAATGCTTTGAGGAGATATGTTGAAAGTCAGCCAAATATGTCAGAGGACACATTTAAAGCCATTGTCCACTTAGAAAGTGTGATAGATAAAATTTCATACTCTTCTCTGAAGCAAACATCAATTGAATATTTTTTTAAATAATTTTGTAAATAGTGTTTATTAAAATAAAAAAATGGATTACTTTTTAAAAAGGTATGTAAAAAAAGCTTTTTTTCTCTATTCTACTATTGATAACATGTGATTTTCAATAATTTGAATTTTCGATATTTTGAATTATTTTGTCTCTCCCTTCAAGTTTGAGATATCGAGGTTTGACTGTATTAGTAACTAGAGCATATACTTGGAACATAATTCCAATTCTGATGAAACCTCTGACATTAGTTTTTTATGCACTGTTTATTGCAAAAATTTAGCTTATTCAAGTTTTAAATAATGATTTATTAGAGGCAGCAGGTATTTTTTAAACATCAAGGTTTTGGAACAAAATCTGTAAGGTAACAATTTTTTCTACACCCATATTTCAACTCATTTCTACATACTTTCAAAATTCTAAGGTATTCAGTTCTGATAACCATGAGGAAAAAATGCTCAAGAACTGCAACAAAGGATTTTGAAAAGTAATAAAACCTTATAGATTCTAATATAGTAAATGGAAAGATGTTAAAACATTCTATAATCTTGTACAGGTAGAGAGGTGAAGTTACAGTCAGTAAGAAGTCTGAAATAGAGATAGCAGATAAACACTGGTTCCAAAATGGCCAGTTACAATGATTTAGCTTCACTCAACTAAATTTCCACTCCTCTTCCTTCTTATTCACATTGTTATGTACAGTAAAATTTTAATTTTTCACAACTGTTTAAAGCAATAATACAGACTGATATCACCACTGATTTAAATGTTTTGTTAGTGCCATAGATTTGACAAAGTCAGATATTGTCAAAAGCACAAGTTAATACTAATATGCAAAAAATAGGTTTTTAAAGAAGAGGGAACTAAAAATAAAGTTTATGTAATGTTTTTACACCAAATTATTTTATTTATAGCTCAATGTATTGTTTTCAGTACATGAAGCATTGATTATTGTCCTTTTTACAAGTTAAATGACCAGTTCATAAATTGCTTTAAACTTGAGAAATTAACAAGTCAATCTCTCTTACATCAGTTTTGGGAAAGACAAGGGAAAGAATTGTTTTTATTAGGTTAAATAGGATCTTTTACCTACACCCTATCATTACAAAATATTTTAGTTATTCTTTAGTGAATTTCATAATATAGTGGAGTATATGGTGATGAACTTTCAAATAATTTAGCAAAAAATAAAAGGGCACTCTAGTCTTACAGATTTCATGCAGAACAACTCTGTAAAATTACATCACCAAAAATAATTCAAAGCTTTATTTTACCCTGAAATAGCAAACAGAAATACCAATAAAACTTCATTTATTAACATTACATATGTACTGGATCTTTCAGTGGTAGTGAACCAGCATATAAGTTAATACGGATCATGACCTAGGTCATGACTACCTAGATAAACATCTTTGCTGCATGAAGGTTCTAAAGTTAATACTGCCTCCTATGCAACAAATCTCAAGAAACAAGACATCCTTCACTATTTGACATGCTCTGCAATTTCTGGGCAGGATCTCTGTGGTTGATATTTGGAAGCATGGAGACTTTCTGCACCATTTTAACTTTCTTATTTTTATAGTTTTTATATTCTGCCTTATTGAAGAGTATAAGTTTTTTATATTCTGCCTGCCATTAGATATTGGAAAAAAAATTTGAGAAATTTTACTGCATTCAAATTTTGATAGACGAAAGATGCCAGAATAAATTTTAAAGCCAAACTGCTACAACTAGAGCCTTAAAAATTTCTTTTGGCTTTCCTGTCTAAACCAAAGATTATCTGGTAATTTTCAATCATTTTCCACTAAAGCTGATATATATATATGCTGAGATTTCTTGTTAAAGATACCTAAACAAAGCTAACAAAAAAAAATTGATACCTGATTCACATATTTTCTTTCTAATTCTTTAGCTTCTTCCTCATCAACTAAATCATGTAATCTAAAATACATACAATAGACAGCTAAATGAATTAATAAAGAAAAATCTCAACATACAATATTGAAGAATTTAAACGAAACAATGGCTGAGTTACACCAGTTATTCATAAATTATGACATTTCAGTCACTTTACTAACTTTATTGGCCCATAAATATATCTAAAATGCACTTTTATGACCTAAAAAAAGGTTACTTATTCTTTTAAGAAGTAAGTATTCTTATGAAATAGTAAATATATGTATTTTTTACGTTTTAGTATGTTATTCAGAGGCCATAATAATAAGTATTCAAATACAGCTTTGATATTAATGGCTCAATAGGAAAAAAAAAAGCTTTGTATTACTGTTTGAGATAAATTTACAACACCCCCATGTAATTTTAAATACACCATAATTTACATCAACCAAATTTAACACACAGTTTCTCACAGATAAAGTAGATAATTGCAATTTTAATCATGAATTTTGTTTTCTAGACTGAGAGGTTATAGTCATAACTCTAGATTTCAACCGATATGAATAAAAAGCTTTATAGTGAAATACATAGATTGCAAGAAAACACTAAAAGCATTTATATCATTTAAAAAACTTACATCAAAACTTTTGAAGATTTTTATTTGAAACATTTTGGAATTACAATTTAATGATCACACAAAGTTATTATTTGTTTATTGATTTTAAATTAGATAACATTCATAATAAAAATTTACAATTTTTATGGCACTTACAACACCTAGAAGATAACTTGATTTTAATTTTCTTTTTGGTGAGTTGTGCTGGAGCACAATTTAGTATTTAAGTCAAAAAGATGCTCATTTTCTCTATTGAAGAAATTTCAATGACAGTTCAGTTGATGGGGAAGTTTTATAGTGTTTGTCCACAATTGTGACCTATTTATTATAGTTTGAAAAGGACTATGTTAAGGCTATAAATACAGCCACTATGATTTTAATTGTTCTTTAGAGAATAATAGCAATCTCAAGACTGAATTCATAGCATATTCTTTAGACAACAGCATTCACTTTGGATTTAGATACTTAGATTTTACATGTCTAGTACTCTGCCTAAACAGGTACTCCTAGATTTGAGATGTAAACAAAAAGTCCACTACAAACACTGCACCCTAGAAAATTCAAGAACATTAAATCCCTTGCCCACAGTTGGGTTTGTGATAATATAACAAAAAAACTGGAAATATATATACATACTTTGATTTCATTTGAGAATCACACTGGTCAATGTAATCTAAAAAAATTTAAAAAGGTCTATTATTTTATAAAACTTATAACTAACAGATAATTTACTAGTAAATGAAATGTGTAATATGGTATCTAAAACATTCATTTCACCAGAAAATTAATAACCACATAATAAAATACTTTGATAGAATAATATATGAATAATTGCTTTTATGTACATATAAAATGTGAAATATATATATCAAGAAAAAAAACAGTGATTTTATAAATTATATTAGCAGATACACAAAAATAATATAAATAAAGAGTTGTCTTGCCTATCAAAAGAGCGAAATAAGAGTGCAAATGAAATATATAATTTGGGGCATTTGCACAATTGTTTCATAATCTTTTTTACTATATTTTCAAACTATCTTTTATATCTTTTTATAATTTAGCTAAAGAACCGCCCCCCCCCCACACACACACTGCAAAGGATAGTTCCATGCATTTTCCTCCATCTTTAAGCACTCTAAATTTTGTACTGTTGTTCATGATAAATGATAGTTTTTTTCCATTATGGGCAAGATGACTGCACTTTATCAGTCACTTGTAAAACAATAGAAATTCAACATTTAGAATTATTTTCCCTCCAGTGAACTTATCAGTTATGTTGTCATGCTGAGTAGTCCACCTAGGGATGGACCAGAGATTGAAACCTAGGCCCGTGGCTGCTGAATACACTGGAGATTTATATAGTAGCATAAGGGACCACTCCTACAAGGGTATGTTCTATGTATTTTTTTAATCTTTAAGCTCTCTAAATTTTGTACTTTGGTTCATCATCAATGATAGTTCTTGGGGGTTAAAATAAATCATCTGCTCATGGTGCTCCCTGCTCTAGAACAGTTGACACTTTATACCATATACATGTACTAGTGGATGCACCTTCTGAGGAAACCAATTCAAAAAGGCCTTCCCTGCCAGTTGAGTATTGCTGCATTCCACTGGGTCACTGAGCACAATTATCTTCAGACCCACTTATTAAGAATCATACTTGTCACAACTGACCAATGCCACTTAATGATGGGGGAATGTATGGACTCCAAGTATCTTTTACCTTGTGCAGCTCTAGACCAGCCTGAGGCAAAGTTTTTCAGCTATCAACAGCAAGCAAAACCCTAGTGGTCTGCATAGTGCCGAATGGCCTTGTTGCCAAGAGAGGGCATTGGATAAACTAAATTATTCTTACCATTGTGGGTTGGATGACTGCAATTTGTTAGTTGGCAATAAAAATTTAGAGAAATTTCACTTTTGGAATTCATTTAGACATACTGGGCACGGTGGCCCAGTTGGCAGCGGGCCAGTGATCTGAACGTCCCTGATTCGATGCTCGTTGCTACAAATCCACCGCCATGTTCACTAATGGTGGCTGGGGCATGTAAAATAGGTCGTGGCTACAATGTCCTCCAAGTTCTCAAATTTACCTCTGAAGGTACGGGGTCAAGTGTCCGGTCTCATCACTTGACTTGGTTCAAAATTACAGGACCGGTAATTCAGCCAAGTCAGACTCTGACCCTTGTGGTGCTAATTCAAAACAGGAGCCACCCCTTTCAGCCCAATAGCCTATTAGGACCTGGTGAACAGAACCTCAAACCAGGGGGTATTAGCAACAACAACAACTTAGACATACTGAATGCAAAATGGGGTTTATGAATCCAAGAGTATTATTACACCCAGCAAAGGAGCTGTATAACTAGATTCTATTTCAATGGGAAAGAAATAAAAATAATAATCAAATTACCATTTTTTTCAAATTTTAAAGGCCTGGGGAGAAGGGTGGAGATGGGTGACTGAATAGCAAAAAATCAATTTTTATGTATTTTAATCAAAATCAAGAAAAGGGTTATATTTTCAATTAAAAAAATTCATTAGGTGATTCATATATATAACACTGCAACAATATTCTATGAAAGTAATTACTTACTACATTTGCACTCTCCACTACGAACAAGTCGAAATGTCAGAGAAGTTCGAGGAGAACGATTACAGAGAGTCAAAGAAAAACCTTCACCACTTTTGACAGGAACAATGTCAGTTTTCCGAGGAGTAATACTAAGAAATAATAAAACATAATAAGTTTTATGTAATACATGACATCAAATTATATATGTTATGACACTTAAAAAATTATACAACTGATATAATGAATAAACTGATATGTGATGAGCTAATTAATTAGTTAGTCACTGAAGAGTTTAAAACTGATAGGCATTTTTCAAAAAATTTTGAATCAATATTGGGATTAGTTTAGTTTTAGATGCCAGGTTTGTTACCTATGATTTTTTTTCCCTCACTGCATGTCTATGATGTCACCAAAGCTAGTTTTTCTTGCCAATGTATTTGAGCAGTGTTTTACAAAGCTGGACTCTGCAAATTTGTTCAAAAATGAACTTTAAAAAAATATATATATATAAAATTAGAAAAAAAGGAGGGGGGGGGGATCAAAATTCAGAAATAATATCTAACATTTAACTTAAAAAATCATATAAATTATTCCTATCTTCATTTTACTTTTGAAACAAAAATTAAAAACAAACTCCCATTTTTTAAAGTTTTGGTCACTAGATTTGATCTGAGCCGTATTATTTCGCTTTAAAGAAAGTCTTAAACTAATTGAAGTCATCTTGCCCTCTTAAGCATCCTATCAAAAAACCCACAGCACCTCATACATTTGTTTAATGTTTGTCTGATTTTGTTCCTAGAATTATTAAAAACAGAGAAAAGAAAGTGAGAATGGAAAAGATTACTGTATTACCATGACTAATTTTTTTATCCCCAATACTTAATTGACATCTTCACTATCACATTATACCAATCACAGCAATCTCCATGATGTACATAAAATCAAATTTAGAATATTTAAATATCCTACTAAGCCAGGGATAAAAAAGAGAGTGAGAATGAAAAAGATTACTGTATTACCATAACTATTTTTTTTTTATCACCAACACTTGTATTGACATTTTCACTAACACATTATACCAATCACAGCAATATCCATGATGTACATAATTTAGAAAATTTAAATATCCTACTAGGCCAGGGATAAAAAAGAGAGAGAATGGAAAAGATTACTGTATTAGCATGACTATTTCTTTATCCCCGATAGTTAATTGACATTTTCACTAACACATTATACCAATCACAGATAAAATTAAATTTAGAATATTTAAATATCCTACTAAGCCAGGGATAAATAAGAGAGGGAGAATGGAAAAGATTACTGTATTACCATGACTATTTTTTTTTATCACCAATACTTAATTGGCATTTTCACTAACACATTATACTAATCACAGCAATCTCCAGGATGTACATAAAATCAAATTTCATAGCTGTCAACCTCCCAATAAAAAAATAAGGAACACAGCGTGCGACGGAATTGAAAAAAAAAAAAAAAAAAAAAGAGCAACAAGATGTTATATAATATTTACTAACACAAGAATAGAACTGTAAAAGTTCACTTTCAGACAATTCTTTGACAAATTCTGATGTTTCGGATCCTATAACTAAATCTTTATCATCCTTCTGATTTTTAAATACATCAAATTTCACATTAAATACACATTTAGAGCTAGTTATGACAGATATTTTCCCAAATCTCACCAACAATTCAGCAAAAAAATTCGATAACTCTCTTCTCATCTTGTGAATTTTTGGCTCTTCACTTTGAAACATCACATTATATGTTTCATAAATGACAATCACATTTTTCACCAAAAATGCTAAAGCATGATCAAGATTTGAGCTTAATGTAAGAAAAATTCTTTCTTCCTGCTGCAATATTTGTTTATTATTGGTAGATGATGGTGACTCTGCAAGTGATTTTGAGAAGCACATGAGGTTGGTTTTAACTGTTTTATAGAGTTGGGTGAAGCACTTGACATTAATTTAAATTTTTTTACTGGTATTGGTGAAGCAAATGAGGTTGATTTTACTTTTTTATTAGTTTAGGTGATTCACATGATGTTGACTTTCTCTTTCTAATATTGTAGAAGCTGCTTGCTGTCCAGAAAGTTTTTGTATAGTGTAAGCTGCTAGGAGGGGAAAATATGAATCTCGAAAACGCGATGGTGCTGTGGAAGTAAAAATACCGGACATTTTTGCTTGAAAACATATTTTCGTAACAAAGCTTAAAAAACGGAACGAATACGTTTTTTATGGAACACTTGGCACGTATGAAATTTAGAATATTTAAATATCCTACTAAGCCAGGGATAAAAAAGAGAGTGAGAATTGAAAAGATTACTGTATTACCATGACTATTTTTTTACGCCCAATACTTAATTGACATTTTCACTAACACATTATACCAATCACAGCAATCTCCATGATGTACATAATTTAGAATATTTAAATATCCTACTAGGCCAGGGATAAAAAAGAGAGTGAGGATGGAAAAGATTACTGTATTACTATGACTATTTTTTTTTTCATCACCAACACTTAATTGACATTTTCACTAATATATTATACCAATCACAGCAATCTCCATGATGTACATAATTTAGAAAATTTAAATATCCTACTAGGTCAGGGATTAAAAAGAGAGTGAGAATGGAAAAGATTACTGTATTACCATGACTATTTTTTTATCCCCAATACTTAATTGACATTTTCACTAACACATTATACCAATCGCAGCAATCTCCATGATGTAGATAAAATAAAATTTAGAAATCCAGACTCATGTTTTGTTTTCCATGCTGAATTACTTGCCATAGAAGAGGGTTTGAGATCTATTAAAAATGATGTCAAATTTAATGATATATGAATTTTATCAGATACTTACAGTTCTATCGAACATTTGAGTAGTTGGATGAGAGTGGGTGACAGAGCTGGTTTATCCATCCTGCACCATCTAAGTTGTCTCTCTGCAAACTATGATATTCATTTGCAGTGAGTTATATCATGTAAGTCTATTTGGCAATGAGATGGCTGACACCCTAGCAAAGGAGGATACTGCTGAACATTCATCAACTACTTTGGTTCTTATATGAATCTTTTATTACATTTATCTTCTTACATTTATTTGGAGATTTTTTTATCTATTATCCAGAAATTTTTTTATCTATTATCCATAAATCTATTATCCAGAAAACTTGGAAATATTTCCTGGTCCATGATGGGTACCTTAATATCTGCCTTAGTAGAGCTCTTATAATCAAGGATGATACAGCTGAGCAGACTGCAATCTCTAGGTTTGCCAGTGGCCACTTGAGGTGCCAAAAATTTGATTGGCAAAACAAAACTTTTCCCATGTGTGAAAAGTGCAATACTGAGCAGGAAACCCCATGTCACCTCCTAACATGCTTAAATTTATCTAGGGAGGACTTTCTTACTGAACCATGCCTATTAATGAACCTCCTGAGGATTTATGGGCTCGTGGATCTGGGGGGAGATTAGAAACACAAACAACACAGTAATTTCCCAAAACATGGGATAAATATCCTTATCTTAGAGCCACTACTCATTCTGGTACAATGCAGTGCCAATGGTGATATACAATTGAGCAAAAATTTTAATATTTTGAAATAATATGTTTGTTTCTTTTTCATTCTTCTTGATCTACTGTCTACTGTCATCAGAAAAAGTCTGTAAATAAAGACGAAATTAAGTCTTAAATTAAGAAAGTAAAATTTGGATTCTTTACCCATGCTTCCAAAGATAACGACTTTCACCAGTCATTATCAAAACACTTCTTCTTGGAATTAAAATAGGAACACTTCTTTTTATAGGGTGATAAAAATCCATTATAACCTAAAATAAAGTTTGAAAGAAATGGATATTTAATTAATCATGAATATCTAGTTAATCATGGGAAAAAAGGGCATTTCACAAGAAGCTAATCTAGGAAAGTTATTCAAAATTTAAAATATAAAGTAAACACAGGGATTCCATTGGAAAATAACTTATCTATCTTCAATGCCCCTATTAACTCAAACGAATTAAGGAGTTCACTTAAGTGTTTCAAAACACGTAAGTCCCCAGGTGAGGATGGTATATTCTCTGAGTTCCTCATGCACTTAGGACCTAGAACTTTTGAATCAATTTTGAGGTTCTTCAATAAAATTTGGTCTTCGGGATATCTGCCCTCCTACTGGTGTAAATCTACAGTTATTCTGATTTACAAAAATGACAAGGATCCAGGGGCAGTCCAGAGTTACAGGCCAATCTCTCTGATAAGTATATTATGTGAGACCTTTGAAAGAATCATAATCAATAGATTGAACTGGTTTTTGGAGACTAGAGGCATTCTTGAGGAGGAGCAGGCTGGATTTCGAAGATTCAGATCCACCAATCATCATGTGCTCTTCTTAGTCAGTCCATTAAGGACGCTTTCGACAATAGACGCATTCTATCTGCTGTGTAATCTTTGACAGAAAACTCTTGTGGAACTCACATATTGATGATGTCACTACTCGGGCGTCGAAGAGACTGTCACTCTTAAAGATCCTGGCGGGTTCGAAATGGGGTTGCTCTAGATCTACCTTAAATCAAACCTATAATGCTTATGTTCTGCCTATCCTGATCTACTGCTGTGAACCGCTGGTTTCTGCTTCTGAAAAAGTAATTGATTCTCTTGAAAAACTTCAAAATCAGGCCTTGCGTCTTATTACAGCTGCGGTGAAATCCACCCCAATTGACTATTTGTTGTTGTGTACAAATAACAGGCCTCTCAGTACAATTATTAAGGAACGTGCCCTGCTGTTATGGTAGAAAATAGTAAGAACTCCCGGTTGCATGTCCATGTGGGTTCATGTTTCTACTGAGACCAAGCGTAATTTAAAGACCCAGAGAGGCTTTGTACAGGAGGTTACCACACTTATTTCTCTCCTAAACATTGATTTTGGAGCTCAACAATTTTTATTACCTCGTAACCCCATTGAAGCCAAGACCTTTTCTATCCATCTTGGCTTGAGCCAAAGTGTGTTAAAAGCGGAGGACAGTGATAAAATCCTAAGATCAGTAGCATACGAAACTATAAATATCCTCTACCCCGTTTCACATTGGCTCAGGGTCTATACAGATGGCTCTAGACCAAGTGATTATGTAAACGTTGGAGCCATGTTCATTGTGAGCTGTTCTCATTCTACTCTCCTGTTGGTACTTATGTGTCAGCTTTTGATGGGGAAATATCAGCTATCCGTTTGGCTCTTATCCAGCTTCAGAGTCAATTAGACCATTTCTCAAGAGTGGTGATTCTCTCAGATTCAAGAGCAGCTCTTCAGGCTATTGACTCCCCATGTTTCTCTCAATCCAAAGATATTGATGAATGTGTCAACCTTCTGGAACGGTTGTCAAACCATAATAAAACAGTTGCCTTACAGTGGATCCCGGCCCACTGCGGAATTGAGGGGAACGAGGTTGCTGACTTCCTAGCGAAAAAGGGGGCTTCTGTTTTACAGTTAAACAACCAGGACTTGGCCTACCATTCCATCAAGACAATAGTCAAAAAGACCCTCAGTTGTTCCTTCTCACAGGTTGTTGCTGCTAGAAGCGATCACAAGCCCTGGTATGCCCATGTCCATGATATCCCTGAGTGGCCTAGAGGTAAATCTGTGGCAATGCTACGGCTTTTTTCTGGCCATGATTGCCTTCGCAAGCACCTCCACAGAATTAACTTGGCTCCCGACCCTCTTTGTCTCCTGTGTAACAACCAGGAAGAAATGGACATGCTTCACCTTGCTTCTTGCCCTGCTCTACCTCCCGTTTCTTTATGGGAGCGATATTGGATTGCCAGACATAAGTTGATGGATTAACGGATGTGATTTTTCTATCTTGTTCTTGTATTTTGTAATTTTGTCTTTTTGATATCTGTTGTCCTGTACTACTTGCCATTGGAAAAAAAAAAAGTTAATCATGGGATTGCTAGTTGGATTTCTCCTTGAGTTTTCTGTACAAAATTTTAATTTTGCACATACATTTAAAGTATGATTATTCATTGCAAGGCATTATACACTCAAGAGCCAAAACATTATGACCACCCCTACATTTTGCAATGAATTCGCCTGGATGACGTGGAAGGCACGTGATCAGGTGGAAGTGGTATTTAACTGCTGCTGGAGAGTCTCAAGAATCATTCTTTCACTTACTTCTGTGTGTGATGGGAAAGGCTGCAGATCTAAGTGACTTTGATAGAGGGCAGATTGTAATGGCTCGAAGGCTCGGAACAAGTATTTCCGAAACTGCACGACTCGTGGGTTGTTCGTGACCTACAGTTGTTAGTACTTATGCAAAGTGGATGAATGACGGTGAAACCAGCAGTAGACGACATGGTGTTGGACGTCCACATGCTATCAAAGAAAAAGGTCGTCGGAGATTGTCTCGCATGGTGAAGCAAAACCGGAGCCAGACAGTGGCTCAGCTGACAGCTCAATACAATGCAGGGCCAAGTAGAATAGTATCGCAGCACACTGTTCAGAGGACACTGTTGGATATGGGGCTACGCAGCAAACGTCCCACTCGTGTGCCTTTGCTGACCAAGCGTCATCGCCAACTGCGCCTGCGCTGGGCCCGGGAACATCGCGACTGGTCCATGGATCAGTGGGAGAGAGTTGCCTGGTCAGATGAATCATGGTTTGTCATTCATCACGCCGATGGCCGTGTCAGGATACGCCATCTTCCAGGCGAACTGTTGCTCCCTCAATGTACAGTAGGTCATACACAGGCCGGTGGTGGCGGTATTATGCTTTGGGGGACGTTCTCTTGGGCGTCTCTGGGACCCGTGGTTGTGGTAGAGCAGACCATGAATGCTACAGGGTATCTGAACATCATTGCGGACCAGTTGCACCCTTACATGGCCTCTGTTTTTCCAGCTGGAAATGGAATGTTCCAACAGGACAACGCTCCGTGTCACAAGGCAAAATTTGTGTTGGAGTGGTTCCAGGAACATGATGCTGAATTCCAGTTAATGTCCTGGCTGCCTAACTCACTGGATCTCAATCTGATAGAACACATTTGGGATGTCATGGGACGGCAGCTCAGAGTTCAAAGACCACCAATTTGCAATATCTCGGATTTGCGTGACCATTGCTTAAACATCTGGTACAATCTGTCTCCGGCCATCTACCAAGGACTTGTGGCATCCATGCCAAGGCTGGTTGAAGCTGTGTTGCACGCCAAAGGTGGACCAACTCGTTATTGACAGGTGGTCATAATGTTTTGGCTCTTGAGTGTATATTGTTATACAGATGAATGCATTATTTGCTTCTATGTAAGTGACATTTCAAAATGACTAATTGACTTAATTAGTCTCTGTATTCAACAAATTTTCCACATTCAGATTATTGAAAATTTTATTGCTACTTTGCATTTCACAAGTAGGTTTTCAATCATCAAGGTTGACACAATCACAAATCAGTTTCACAAAAAAAAGGGAAAAAATTGTAAAATTTAGGAATACTTTACTTTGAATGCCTATGTGTAATCATTAGGGGAAAAATAATTGTTGTTTTTATCATGGTACCATTATAAACACACAAGAAAAAATCATTTCCTCTTATTCTTACTTAACTTTTTGTGTAAAATATAATGACCTAAAAAATGAAAAGTATGTACTGAGTTATCAATTTGTAATATTGATAGACTTTCATAAGAATTCTAGGGGTTATTTATTTTTTTAATAATAAATTTCTGATAAAGGCATTGTTGAGTCTTAAGAGTGATTTAATATGGGTGTGCATTTATTTAATTAATCTCTTAATATATTTAATATAACTATTTACCAGGAGAAAACCATTAACAATTATATATATACATATCAAATATAATAAATCTTTAAGCACATATCTCAAAATTTTAAATATATAATAGGAGCTAAAAAAATTCTGTTAACCAAATTGACATAAATAATTTTTAAATATTCACCATTTTTATGCATATAACATTGCAAAACTAAGCATTTTAGATTCAAAATTACCAAAATTAAACATGGAAAAATTTATGGAAAATTATATTTACCTGAGACCCCAAACTAAGAGAAATTATACCATCCTCAAAAGCAGAATGAGTGTCAATGTGAGGAGGAATACCTATCAAAAGAATTAGATATAATATACTATAATAAATTATCTATTATTTGAAAAATAATTATCTATAAAACAAATAATGTACTTGGTATGGACTACCAGTAAAAATTAAGAAAAGTGAACATACTAAACTAATATTATTATCACATGAATTTCAAAGTGTTTAAAAACTGGTTCACACCTCAATACATCCATACATGCAAAGTATTTTTACAGATAACAGCCTCTAGAATATAAAATATATGTGCCTGTAGTAAAGTGCACATTTATAAATGTTACTCTCAATTAAGTGTATTCATATGTGATGCTTGATGTATGTATATACGTATTGCAATTAATAATGTCATTTTGATATAGAATTGATAGCAAAACATCAATCTAAGTTCAGATGAAGTATATTATAAAATACTGACACAAATTAAATAAGAAAATAATTAACAAACCTTGTCCAGGTAGATAGTGATTTACTGTTAGTTGATCTGGGATTCTAGGAATGTATCCATTAGAAACAAGTTTTCCAAGATGTGAGAAGCATACATCAGGAATCTTTAAATCTAAACTTTTATTTTTATCAATGTTATTTTTACAATAAATGAATTCATATCCATAGTGTTTCACTCTTCTGTGTTTTAGGATCCTGCTCTCTATAAAGTATTAAATGTTGTAATTAAAATAATGATAATAATAATAACAATATATCAAATCATAAACTTTATATAACAGTCTTTAAGTGTAAGTGTGTGTGTGGGGGGGGGGGGGGAGTAGAATATGTCAAAATTTTCTGTTTTTAAAGTCTAGTATAACAACAATAAAGCTGAATGAAATACATGATTTAATTGAATAGGTAATATATTTTTAAACAGCATTTTTCGCATTTAATAAAATAAGTTACGAAACCAGGTAATTTTTAAAAAGGATTAGTTTGTGCACTAAATTCAAATGTAGAAATATTAAAATTGCTTATAATGATTTAAAAGAATATGTTATGACTCATTCTCTGCTGAATAAGTTTAAAATTATTTAGCATTTTCAGTGTTACCCACATTTTATCATCAGCTTCAAAGGAAATTTAATGAACTATGTGGTATTCTTAGCATTAGCTCCAGAGCATATGGATATTTTAACTTATTACAAATAAATTTTGTTAAAATCCTTAAAACTTCAAATTTAATAATTATGCATTAGCTCCTTTAAGTGTATTAAAGTACATGAGCTAAATAAAAAATGCTATAAAATACATATGATCATACAATATGATTTATGTTTGAAATTTAAGAAAAGAGAAATCTTCAAGTTCTTAGTTCTGCTTAGGTCAAAATTATTAAAAATGTTTTGCTATAAGTAACTAAAATAAATAAATGTTAACCTAAAGCATATTTAAGATTATAATGGATTAAAAGTGAGTGCATTTTCAAAATAATAATAAAATCCAAACTTTAATAGTATAATTAGAAAGATAATTCAAACTAAAGTGTGATTTGATCATTCTTTACCATTCTTTGCTATAATGAAAACAGGCTGAAATTCTTGAGAATTACAAACAAAATTTTGAAAAATTTTAGTATCATCCCATTTTTTAATAATACAGCACACTTATTTCTTAATAAAATAACAGAGTAAATAACAGAAAATATATGAATGATTAGATGAAAATAGAATAAGAATGTGAAATTGCATGTTGAATCCAAAAAGAAATTCCCAGGCGATCCCAGTTATCTGAAAAAAATTAGGTGTTCCCCTTGACTTTTACACAATTTTATTTTCCTTGACTATTCTAAGAATTATACGAATGCTGTGGTGAAAAAAATCCTTACTTAGTTTTCAAGAACTTTTTCCAGATAAAAAGTAAAATTTTCGAAATAAAATTAAGAACCTTCTTTTAGGGAGAAGTATATTACCATTCTTGTACTGTTTAACTGTTCATTAGTAAAAGTAAGAAAAGCAAGGAAGTTAAGGAAAAATTTGCAGGACAATGAATTTTAACTTTGTTAGATTTCTTCTAGAGCAGATGCAAAATAGTAAAGAGTAAGCAGATATTTGATGTTTATGGTGAGAAACCCAACAAATTTCCCAGCAGTTTGCAACTCTGCCCATTAGCTTAAACAAAAAATATAAAAAAATAAAAATGGATGAAATTAACCTTTTTTTTCATATACTCTACAATATATTCTTCAAAATCTTCAATGAGCCATTTAAGTATACTCTGAATTTTCTATCTAGGAGTAGATTATACACTTTGCAAGCTTTTTATACAGCATAAAAGAGACTATTATGTATAAACTATGTATGATGTCAAAATGACTCATAATAATAGACATCTTTTTTCTGGGGTTAAACTAAAATCTTTTGAAAGTTTCCTTATTTCTTTAGTTATACATAAACTATTATAAGTAGTTTATTGAAAACATCTGAATAGTATATTTTTTACAGAATACAATCATTGTTTTTTGATTTTCAGTGAACACCCATATAATTAGCAGGGATGATCAAGAGATAGGAATTATTATAAAATTATAAAAATGAAAAGAATTTTGCAAATTAAGAAAATTGATTCTCTTCTATAATCATATAAGATTAAATTTTTTTAAGATTTTCAAAATTATTTGAATGAGGAAATTCATTTTGAAATATATATATATAATAATTATTATTATTATATGAATAACAGTTGTAATCATTTATTAAAATCATAATATTTATGGGTCAGTAATATGTTAATATATCTACATGCTTTACATTAATATACCTTCAGATTCTTGAAAATTAACAGCATAGAGTAGTTCTTTTTCTTCATCTTCATTTATGAAATTTTCTAGAAGGATAAGTCCACTTGGCCATAAATCTGTATTATATCCTCCTTTTGGTAAATCAGAATCTTAAATATACATATAAAAAGAAAATGATGAGATGTTCCTGAAGTACTAATTTTTAAAATGAGGTAAACTGCAGATTACAGTCAATGGCCCATGTAGGTGCAATTTTTATAGTTGTTGTTGTTTCTTATGCCCCCTGGTTGAAAGTTCCAAACCAGGTCCATATAGGCTTTAGGCTGAAGTGTGCGAGTCTGGTTCAATTAGCACCACAAGGGTCAGAGTCTGTCTTAGCTAGTTGTTACCTCAATTATGACCGAGCACTCTCGGGGGTGACATCTGGGGGAATTGTACCCTCTCCCACCCTAACAATCCTTCATAGAGGAACTTTCCAGTCTATGCATTTAACATGCTCATATCCAGCCTAGACATAAAGGTATTTAACGATATGTGCAGGGATTCAATCCGAGCACCCTAAGCACCGAAAGCCAGACGGGAGGCCACCTTGCAAGGCCACGACTGCAAGGCCACCTTGCCTTGAGCCCCAATTTTTATATATAACAACATTATGGTTTTAAGATACCAATAAAAAAGAAAGCTAAATAGTCATATTTCACAAAACTACTATGCACTTTCTTGTCATCAAAGTCTACTCAACATTATCTACATTAATTTTTTTTTTATTATTATTGGTCTTGGAAATACAATGAAAATGTGACAAATAAAAATTTTCAAAATAAAAAGCTAAATTTTTACAAAAATAGAAAACTAATGTTCTTTTTACAACCTAAAGAATCTAATCAAATTAAAAAAATTTTCCTCATAAATCTAAATATTTAGTTAGTAGCTATACCTCTAATGATAAACAAATGCAAATAGTTTTTTTTTTTTTTTTTGCATATATATGTAATATTTACTACTAAAATTATACTTCTCCCTTCAATGAAAATTGGGATGCTAACAAACTTGGTAAGTTATCATCATTTGGTGCCATGGGCTGTAATCTGCAGTTTAGATTAAAATGATTTTTCACTTTTATATAAACATCTTTAAGAAATATTATCAGTCAACATACAGTATCACTTAGCTGAAACTATTTAATTCATACAAGAATCCTTTATAACTTTTATGTAAGTTTTCCCTTTTCAATTTCTTTAGGTGGAAAATTTTAATTTCTCAGTTAACTTATATCAGAAAACTTAGAGAAGCATCATAAGAAATTAAGAAATCAGGAATTAAAAAAAAAAAATGAAAACATAGTTTTCTTCAAATTGATATTGAAATTAAAAATTTAATCCACAAACTTATGTTTAATGGTTTAAAAATATAAAACAATTAATAAGTAATGTAATATTTACCATAGATATAAGATAAGTAGAATACATGTCCTGACATCAGTTTTTGACCATTAATTGCATTCATTCCTTTGATAGCATCTTCTTTATACTTATAAACAATAAATGAGTATGGCTTTCCAGGTAACATCACCACATTCTGTAATGGTCCATAATAGCTAAATACATCAAGTAATAGCTCTCTTTGAATGCTACAGCCTAATCCTCCATTTCCCACAAAAATTACCTGTAATTTTAATAAAATATGACTTATGTAAAATATTAAAATTTTGTACGCAGACAGCAAAGTTGCACTATCAATAGCTATGAAAACAAATTTGAAATTACATGCTATGAAAGTTTTTTAGGTGAGAAACAAAATAAAATGAAATAGCATGATTTCTCATACAAATTATTTAATTACATAAATTTGAGAAATAATATTATGCAACTGGACATTGTCAAACTATACAACCAGTATTCAAAACAATAAAAACACAAGTAAAAATAAGTTCACAAGTAGAAATGTACATACATCAATCAACTGTAATTACAGGATCTATACATCACATTACATACATCAATTGCATAAATATATAGATTTAATTAAAAAAACCATTTTAGATGGTAATATAAACTACGCAACCAGTGTACAAAACAATACAAATACAATAAGCCAAGTTTTTCAGGAGTAGAAATATATGCATATTAATCAACTGTAATTACATGGTGTACACATATTACATGCATCAGTTACGTATAGATATATATATATATGAACGTAATTTCATAAACCTTTTAGATGGTTATAAAATAATTTGTTCACAGAGCGAATTTAAATTTGAAAGCACCTTAAAAAAAAAGAAAAAAAGAGAGAGAGTTGGGTATGGCATATTACATTTGCAAAGTGAATTTTTTGACAGTTATTTATTAGATAAAAATTAATTATTAAAATTTGGTAAAATTGGAGTGAATAGATTTATGCTGATTATAGTAACTGACCCAAGAGAGTTACTATAATCAGCATAAATCTATTAACTCCAGTTTTACCAAATATTAATAACTAGCTGAAAACTCGCGCTTCGCTACGGAGTACATTCAAATTAAATACAACGGTCAACGTATGCAATTTATGCCAAAAAATAAATATATATATTTATAATAAATATGATGATCAATGTATACAATTGATGTAAAATATATATCTATCTATATATATATATTTATAAAAAAATCGTAAGGGATATGCATTTTTTTTGGATAATATCCAATCGTCTGCTGCATTAGAAAGAGATTTTTTTTTTTTTTGTCTATTTAGTTGTTACGCACGTGACGATAAATTTATTAAAGTACCAGAAAAAGAAATCACGTGATCAGCATTTAATAAATTAAATTCTAAAAATCAATCTTTAAAAATTCACCAAAAATCAGGAAATGGAGGTAAAAATTCGAAAAAATTTTCATTTTGAAGGAATTTTTATGATCTTTCTCGTGATATAAATTTTATAACCCTCAATGTATTATTTTAAATACAAACGTAAAAAAAGTTTAAAAAACAGCTTAAAAATTTAATTTTAAAAATCTAAGAAGAATTTTTGAAAAATCTTTCTTAGAGCACCCCTACACTATTAGAAGAATCGCCATGCAAAATTTCAGCCCTTTAGGTCCAGCGGTTTGGTCTGTGCGTTGTATGTCAGTCAGTCAGTCAGTGAATGAATGAGTCAGTTACGGAACTGTTTTATATATATAGATTAATTTTTATCTAATAAATAACTGTAAAAAAAATAGTAACTACCTCAAGAGAGATTTGAGGACCTAGGTCCTTTGGACTTGGTGTAGGCATTCCTACACCAAGGGGGATTGGAAACAACAACTCAAGAGAGGTTACCACATATAATGTTTAAAGTTTTTGAGTTAGCATTAAATGAATATTACAGAAACTTACATTTGTAGGAATCGGAGATGGTTTGATGTTTTCATATTTAAAGAGAATACCTTCACAATGTTTAATCTTACGATTCGTTTTTCGAATCTGTTTGATGTCCATGCTTGCCTCGATTTCAGTTTTAGGAAAGTAAACAAACTAAGAAAATTGGTAGCGAAGCAGACGGGAAAGTTTTCGGTTGAGTTGTGTTGTATTCTGCTGTGAGATAGAACCAAAAATAGCATTTCAATCCGAACATCATTCCGTTTTAAAATTATTTTAGTCTTTTGTTTTAGTATTATTTTGTTTTTTCTGTTTCACATCAATATTTGAATAAAAATATCGTTTCGGAATGGTTATTCCAAATTATGGTAATTGTTGATGCAGCTTGCGACAACTAATAACAATGTTGTGATACAATTTTACTTTACTAGTTTTCAAAGTTGTTTCAAGATGAATAATATCAGAGCATTATTAAATCTTACAAGTTGTTATAATGCATCATTAATGCTCAATCCTGGTACAAATCTTTCTATTGTTTAAATATTTATGTATTTTTGTGGTAATACCTAGACATTATTTTCCTCTTAACTTCAGTTAAAGGAGTTATTTAATATCATAATACTAAATGCAAGTTTGCTTAGGTTTGATTCCGAGTGTATCAAAATATGATTTATAGTTTATTGTTTCCTTTTAAACATTCTAAAATTTCACAGTCAAAATTCAAAGTGTCTGCCATTCAAATAAAAAAAAAATTGCTATATTTTCACAACGACTGAAAATTTATGAAAATTCGTATAAAAAGCCGCATAAATTTATTAAACGTTGTACAAAAAGCCGTTTAGATAATGTCCAAAACTAATCGCTTAAACCTTTTTCGTGTGACCAAAGAACTGTCAATTGTGTTTATAGATGGTCATAACAGTGAGATGTTCAAAAGAGAAATGTTCATTTATATGTAATATATACATGAAACTTGTAGTATGTATTCTTCAGGGTGTGGTACGTGTACTTTATCCATAAATGCCAATTAGTGAATTAAATAAGTGTTGACATTAAGTGGTATATATTCAGTAAAAGGTAGGGTAGAAATAATCTGACTTCAAAGATACCACGATATTTTGCAGGCACTTAAAAAAGCCAGTTTTATTTTTTAACTTGAAAATCCTTAGGAGACGATCTTTTAGCATTTATAGTTTATACTTTCTTCCAATTGCTTTATATACTTATTTCAGATCTGTATATTTAAAGCCTATTTGTGTACTGAATTATATTAATGATAAAATGTGTGTGTGACTACTTTGCCACATTCATTGCCCCAGTTGCATCACAGAGGGTGGGTCCACGCTGCATCCATTTGATAGTCTGATAACTTTGAACTGAGTCAAGTGGCAGGACCAGAGCACCTAACCCAGTAGCTCCAGAGGTAATTTGAGAACTCGGACATTGCAGCCATGACAGATTTTACATGCACTGGCCACAATTAGTGAACATGGTGATGGATTTGCAGCAACATGTATTTAACCAGAGACGTTCAGATCACTGCCATTGCTAACTGGGCCAGTGCTAAAGTAGAAATGTAGGTTGTAAAAAATGATATATGATGTGAAACGTCAGCATTATCTTTTTTTTTCACTTCTATTTCCTTGGGTTTTAACTTAAAATGTAGACTGCAAAAGTAGAAATGTGGTGTGAAAAGTGAGTATTTTCTTTTATTCATTTATTAAATTGGCGACTTTCTGCATAACGTTGGCGTCAGGTCTGTATAATGGGAAAGTACCGAATATTTTTTGTAAGATTTTCTGTGTTCAGTTGAATAATCTGATGTATGAATATACTTCATAATTTAATTAGTCTAAATTTCTTTTTAAATATTTTGTTATCTAACACATAAGCTATATAGAAAATGCTGATCTGTATATTAAATAAAATTTAAAAATTTAATGACAAAAAGGCAAACTATCAACATTAGATTATTGTTATCAAAACTTTTACGAAAAGTTTTCGCTTTAATCACTGTTGATGAGGTGTATAAAAAAAATACTAATTTATTAAAAATATTCTTAACTTTTTCTTTGATTGCTTACTTTCAGTATTTTCATTACTTTTTGTATAGGGGTGTGTATATGGCTCTTTAACTAGAATAAAATGAATGAAATAATGCATACTGTCACAAACACATTACTACTTATGATACATTTAACTAGAATGAAGAAACAGAACTGTTTTCTTTGATAAATATATGTTCCTTTACTGAAAACTTATCTAAAATAATTTGTTTCAGCTTTTCCTAATTTATTATTTGTGAGATTTGCTGCTACTCACAAAGTTAAGAGAAATACCCGTCAAAAATCGAAACCACCTGGAGTGAAACGATTGGATGGTGATTATGTGCGGCAAGGGGAAGCAATAGTTGTGCAATTCAATTTACATTTTCATCCTGGATTAAATGTAAGCATCTTTCAAATGAAGAGCTAATCTAGATTTTTTTTTATATTTCTGACTTACACATCTTCATTTTTTTTAATCATTTTATTTGTTATTCCTTTTTTTATGTCAAAATATCTATCTTTAACTACTTCTTTATTTGATTCTAAGAGAGGTGAAATCATGTAAATCTCATAACACGTGAATCGAAAAGTAATAAAATTTTGAATAAGAGGTTGTTTAGAAAGTTAATAATTTGCTAAAATGAATTGTACTAAATCATTACACAGTTATGTAAAGCAAAGGTTACAAATAGGTTATTCCAATATTAGTTTAATTGTGATTAATCATATTGTAATTTAAAATTTTTTCTTTAATCACGATTTTTTAAATTCTTTTAACTTGCCAGTGTCAAAGATATTCCTTTGTAATCAGTTTTACTGGAGACTTTTTTTTTTTTGGGGGGGGGGGGGGGTGGTCCTAGACATATAATTGAGATTTTATGGTATGATAAAATGTAGAAAATAACCACAAGAAATGCACTGTCAATATACTTAATTGTCTAATACAGGCCTGAACAACTTGAAATTTGATGAGGGTTATAAAAAAATAGGATACATGGGAAAGCAAAAAATATTTTATCTAACAAAAGTAAATTTACTGAATTTTAAAAATTAAATGATTATTAATATTCATTACTAATATATTCCTTTTGCAATATTATAAATCTAAAAATAATATACTGTATTTTTTAGATTTATAATATTATACATCTTTATAAAAGGTTTTGTGAGCCACAGAGTGAGTGTTGGTGAGCTGCATATGGCCTGTGGGTCATATGTTGTGCAGGCCTAGTCTAATATATAAAGAGAATAGTTTCTTATGTAATTAAAACAAAAATCTGCATTAAGTTTAGGTGTTGGAACATTGGTGTAAAATTTTTGGACATACTATGTTTCTTTATTTATAACTTGATTTATAACTCTATGTAACTTTAAGAAATATGTTTATACATATTAGTTAAACTCTTATCAAAGCGCTTGTATTACATATATTTAGGGAAAGCACAGTTGTAATTTTTGTTATAATTTTAAAATGTTATTTTCTATTTATGTAGGTTGAAATAGAGAACGATAATACTCTAAGAGCTATGAGAACTGGCCGTTTAATGATGACCTGTGAAAAAATTAATCCTAAGAAAGGCAGTTATATTGCTGAAAAATATTATGCAAATATGGCAGCTCCAGCAGTTTATAAAAGATATTTTCATGTTATACCATTCAAGCAAGGTCAAAAATTCAGTCTTGTAAATTTAGTGTAAAATTTTGTTAAAATAAATTTTTATTGTTCAAGTTTCTGCCTTTAAAGCAATTGAGTATTTACACGTAAAAATTACCAGCTTCTAAATTAATGTCACTTTTAGTAAAAATACCTATAATACAAAAAGGGAGGAAGGGATATAAGGAATGTAACTAAGATATACTGTGCAGTATAAGAATTAATATTAAAAATGCTTTAATGCAAGCAAGCGAGGTTCTTTTAAACTGCTTTATTTGAAGTCAGTTTTTAATTTATTTGAAACATTTGAGGATTATTTTGATTTTAAAACATATTCTAATTCAACACTAATAGGGTTTGAGACAGGAGGGAAAGGAATTTTTTCTCCATTCCTCAAACTTCTTGTGTTAGTAAATTCTTTTGTCTGTAACTCTACAGCAGTGATTCTCAACCTCTTCATGTGTAGGCCACCCTTTGGATGATGTTCAGATCCCCCCTTCCCCAGACCTTAAAAACATAAGTAACACTAGTAAAATACATTCTACTCTTTTTTTTGCTAACCATCTGTGTACCCTCCTCCAATATCACTCGTGCCTCCCCATGGGGTTGCACCACCCAGGTTGAGAACCACTGGTCTGCAACAACATACAACGATGCAGTCAAACTACTTATGTGTGGGGTTTTAGGAGGTCAGCAGTATAACATATAGGACTTCGGGTTAAGTCTCTTTGAAACTGAAAGCTACTTTTAATCTCTCTGTTTACAATGTTATCTATACATTTTTGATACCACTCAATTTTCAGAAAATATGAAAATTTTCTAGTCCTGGAATAAGTGCCACATCCGAATATGTATGTACAGAGTGTCTTAAAAATCCTTGACACATTTTAAAAATTTATATGAAAAAAAGTACACAAGATGAGAACTAGAAATTACCATATGTGTTACCTTACATATTAGAGTTTATTTTGTATAGTCTATGAATTTCAATCTGTTCAACTTTTGTGGCATGGAAAACATCTAGTTGGTAATCAATCTCCGCCTATGTGCGTTCCAAAATGGATTCCGTAACACATGAAATTGCAGCAATTATGAGTCTTTTGGGTTCTTCAACACTACAACCGATTACACTCATCGGCATGAAAATCGGTCCCGACACCATTCCTGCTAATTCTTATGTAAAATGACCTCCTGAATCCGAATATGACCCCCCGTTTTCCCCCATCCTCCACCGTTTTCGGGGGAGTTAACTCCCCCCCACCTATTTTTATCACTTTTCGATAATTCGGAGGGATGAAAAGGATTATTTTAGCCTTTACATTTCTTCTGAGGGGCTAGAGCGGTAAAAAGTTCTAAAATATGAATATTTGTAGCAAGGAGGTAGATTTGGGAGGGATTTGCCCCCTTAAATAAAAAAAAAATCATTAAAAATAATCGATTTTTTCGTTTTTTTTCGCAATTTTTTCACTTATTTTCTACATATTCCAGCTTCCAGCTCTCTCATCTTCCCCCAAACACCCCCGAATAGTAAAAAAAAAACAGCAACAATATATGACAACAATAATAAAAATATATAGCAACAGTTCGGATCATTCACTATACCTCGTTGGCGCTCTCAATACTGCGCGTGCACAGGTTTGCACAGGAATTTTCATGCTTTGTTTGAACTTTCATTGCTCCTGTCACTATAGCATATGTGCCAAGTGTTCCGTGAAAAACGTAATCGTTCCGTTTTTTAAGCTTTGTTACGAAAATATGTTTTCAAGCAATGTCCCGTATTTTTACTTCCGCAACGCCATCGCTTTTCTTCCTCTATATCCCGTTTTCGAGATTCATATTTTCTTCTACGTTGCGAGTTCTGTCTGTTCTCTGTGCTATGACGTTATCTGCTGCACTGCCCTCCCCTGCCCAGCATTACGATCCATCAAATTGGCGTTTTCCCTCCGTCTACGCCACGCCACGCTACGCTAAATATGTCTAAACTGGAAAGGATCCAGACTTGTATCCAGTGCCGGATTTCTGCCTAGGCCTACAAAGTCCCGGCCTAGGGGCCCAGCCAGCCTAGGGGGCCCCGGGGGCTTTACATTAGCTCAAAAGCCTGGCTTACCTTATCAAAAAGCTTTATCGAAAATAATATAATATATATTTTTACTACATTTTGCCAAAACAGGGCGCTCATAATATAACTTACAGCCCTGCGCGCAACAAAGCTAGAATTAGGCCTCTTCGTTTCCCCCTCTCTCGCCTGCAGTATCCACGCTTAGCATTGTCAGGCCACGCGCAGGCAGTCCATTCTATATCTCGATGCAAGAAGACTGGTCGTTTTCAACGCTAAAGAGAGTAAGGGCCTGTTCACATAGGAGTCCGTTGCGTAGCGTTAAGGAAAAGATGACGTTGAGACGAAAATAAACCAATCATATGCCTTCAAACGATTAGCAATGAAATTTTTAACGCCTATGATTGGTTTATTTTCGTCTAACGTAATCTTTTCCAGGGCCCGACTTTGACCCAAGGGGGCCCTGGGCAAAGCAGACTTTGGGGGGCCCCCCTCCAAGGACAGATCCAAAGGGGGGGCACTCGCTCTCCCCCAGGACCAGATTTCCACATGAACATGTAGGACACTCACCCAGGTCCGTCCCCCCCCCCCCCCGCATAAACTGGGACCAGAAATTCAAAAAATTTCGACCAGAAAGTCAAAAATTTGAAAATAATAATAATAATAATAATAATAAGTGCTAATTAATTAATTTACTTTTTAATGTTAATAAATAAATTCATGAAATTTTCTTTTGAAATTCAAAATAGATCACAGTCTGGAGTTATTACAAATTCCCCCCCAGAAAAAAAAAAGAAAAAATTAAACCAGAAACGCTTACGGATGCACGTATGCTTTCACTATAGTGAGTGCACTGTGCCCCACCCAGGATTTTTTTTGTATCAACCACTGCTTTCCTTTATTGTATTAACCAAAAACCAAAGTCGATGTGAAGCCCATAGCCAGAATTTTTTTTCGGAAAATATGCAAAGTGTAGATTGGAAGAGGGGATTTTTTAAATATAAAGACAGAAAGCAGAAGTAAAATTTCATTACACACAAATGATAAAGAAAATATTTGAAAGATCCAAATACTGTACTTTTTCCTCGTTTCACATCACATTGCACCTTTTCTTTGTGTGTGGAGTGCAATACCTATAATCCTATACCCTCGATACGGACTTGATTTTGCAACTGAATTTGAAAAAAAAAAAAAATCTATAAACAAATTTTGGGAGTTATGATAACAATTAAATGATCAGTATTTGAATCATTTTCAGCATTTATGTTGCTAAAACAATAATCTAATATTGTTAAAATTAATGGAAATATCTTTTGCAAAAGTAATCAAATCAAATCGAAATTTTTATAAGTAAATAGGTCAAAATCTTTGACTGTTTCCATCATTATACTTTCAACCATATTAATGTGGATATAAATTTTTGATAAAACTGTACATCTCCCCCCCCCCCAAAAAAAAAAGAGAGAAATTATGGTCATTAAGACAGAAAATACGGAAACCGTTTTTAATTTGCGTACATATAGGAAATTTTCAAAAATATGCACAACTTAATACTAAATTAGGGGGCCCCATAATTTTGGGGGCCCTGGGCAAGTGCCCCACTTGCCCATGCAGAAATCTGGGCCTGATCTTTTCCTTAACGCAACGCAACGGACTCCTATGTGAACAGGCCCTTAAGAATTACTTAAGACCTAACATAGGAGAGAACAGGCTCAATTCACTCTCTGTTATGTACATAGAGTCAGGGCCGTGGTGGCCTTGTGGTACAGCGCGCTGGTTTTCGGCGCTGAGGGTGCTCAGATCGAATCCTGGCGAAGCGCCACTAAAATGCCTCCGTTTGTGTCGTCCCTTCATAGGGGGCAAAGCTAGTCTGCCTATATGGCGCCCTCATAATAAAATGGCCAGTGAAACTGCGGTGAATTATAGGTGAATGTCTTCGCGGCAAGTGCGCCCGCATTGAAAAAAAAAATGTACACAGAGTCAGAAATAATGCAGTCAATTGACTATGATGACGTCATACTTTCTTTTTCACAGAAGAAAGTTAGTCGTATGATTCTATAAATTTTATAGAATAACGTAACTATAGTAACATAGACTGTATTATTCTGATGTTTATTAAAGTCATTAAAGTCGATTAAAAATTATATGTTCTGTACTAGTGCATTTAATTTGCTAAATTTCCAAAGTAGCTTCGAGATGGTGGGGGGCCCAAATGTCAAGTGCCTAGGGGCCCTGGGTCTCTAAGTCCGGGCCTGCTTATATCCCTATAGGGATATAAGTATTCTGAGAAATTTGATTTTATTCCGAAACATAAGAATTTGTCAAAGAATTGTCTGAAAGTGAACTTTTACAGTTCTATTCTTCTGTTAGAAAATATTATACAACATCTTGTTGCTATGTAGTTGCTAATTTTCCTCATGATTCGGAACTTTTACAGCATGCTGAAGATGTGGATATCTCAAACCGCCAAGAAAATAGCTTTTCTGCTGTGAGGTATTTTGTGGGAAAATATCCCAATTTATTGCTTAGAAAAGATGATGAATCTCAATTTGAGGCCATTGATGATTTGGAAGCCGAATTTTTAAACTTCCAGCTTGCCGAAATCCCTTCAGATATCTTAGCAGAAGAAAGAGTTGATAGACAGTGGGCAAACCTCTCAAAAGTAAAGGGACCTCTTGGAAAGTTAAAATTTGAAACACTTTCAAGACTGATGCTCGGTATATTGACATTTCCACACAGTAATGCTGCCTGCGAAAGAATTTTTAGTTTAGTTCGCAGAAAAAAAATCTGATTTCAGAAGCTCTCTTAAGCCCGAGACATTGCAAGCAATTTTAGTTGCAAAGTACCGTACGACTGAAACATGCAGGACTATAATATAGTCCTGCATTGTAAAGGTATCTGTAAATCAATGCCATTTGCTCTGCCCATGGTTTGGCGTGAACCTTGCTGTCATCTCACAGATTGTTACTTTTGTATGACTTCCACCGTCGGGTTCTCTAACCAGGGCCACCCAGAGTTGGTGGGGGCAGTGGCGTAGCGAGCATAACTGGCGCCCGGGGCACGATACCTTTGTGGTGCCCCCCCGAAAAACATATAGTAATATTATATATAGACCTTATATTGGTGCCCCCCCGAAAACCATATAGTAATATAATATATAGACCTTATAGTGGCACCCCCCCCCCCGAAAAACATATAGTAATATAATATATAGATCATATATTGGCGCCACTCTGCGAGTGGCGCCAGGGGCATGAAAACCCCCTTGCCCCCCTAGCTACGCCACTGGGAGGGGGGGGGGCAACTGGGGCATTTTGCCCCAGGCCCCCAACTGCCGGAGGGGCCTCCAAACGACGAAAAGGAAATCGATTAATTAGATTTCTCTTACTCCAAAATTGTCTTCTGAAAAATACGCGATTTGGTTTTAATGAAAAATATAGCTGTTTAGTCCTAACTGCTATAAAATTACATTCTCTTTAATAAATTGAAGATAGTTCTAACTACTAAAATAGATAGCAAAAAAGCTTCGTGGAGGGAAGCTATTAGAATGATAATTTTAGCTTTATGAAGAAGTAAAAATTAAATTTATGTCTCCTTTAGTAAGTCCAAAACATACGTAAATGCCAGGGTCACCCTCGCTCCCCTCTCAATAGTATGACCGGCAGTCGTCTGCAGCGCTCACTTTGTTTATGTTGGATTAGAAATTATACTGTCATTTATTTAAACATTCAGAAGACCTAAGCTGTACTTCCAGTGTCTGTTGCAACAGGAGAACAAGCCTTCAGCAAAATGTTCCTTATAAAAATACGTCTGAGGTCGACAATGGGCGAGAAAAGACTTAATCATCTCAGTATTGAACATGATTTAGTCAAAACTGTTAGTTTTAGTGAAATAATACATGACTTTGCCAAAGTTAAGGCAAGAAAAAAATTAATGTAAATTTACTCTTTTAACTTTTTAAAATCATTCAAGTTCAACTATTTTCAGTTTTCTTTTTAATTTTAAATCGACCACTTCATCTTCTGTTATACTAACTTTTATTAAAGTTGAAGGATTTCAAGGCCTTTATTTATAATACCTCAGTTGATAATCTAAATATCTGTTGAATTACTATGTTGTTGGATGTAATTAAATATTAGTTAATATTTTTTTTACATATTGTCATATTTATTGGAGAATGAGAGCAGTGAAATATAATAATTATGTTAATCATTCATGTAATAAAATTTTATGTATGAGTAACTTAATTTGAATGTGTGTTTTCGTCTCTTTCCAATTTTTTATTTTTCTGGGGGCCCCCAACAAAATTTGCCCCAAGCCCCGTAATGTCTGTGGGCAACCCTGTCTCTATCAAAAGTAAGCATACAATTCAGTATCATAATATCCCTTCAGCTCTAAGACCAGTACCTCACAACGAATCTTTGTCAATCCCAGTGCACCCAAAAACCTATACACTAGAGCCAGGAACGGATTTGAAAGACTTTGAACCACAGCCTAGACCATCAAATGATACGTCCACCGATGATGAAGAGTGTTCAGCTGATTCAGCTCATCGACAACCTTACCTCGTTACTCAGTCGGAATTGAATGATCTCGTCAGGTATTTGAAGTTACTTAAGAGTAAATCTCAACTTATTGGAACTCGACTTCAGCAGTGGAATCTCTTAGAAAAGGGCGTAAAAATCTCTTCTTAGAAGACCAGGTGGTTAAACCTGAAATTTTTTTTCTTCCGGAAGATGAAGTCTTAGTGTTCTTGTTTTATTCAAATGCATTGATGATAGAACTGAAAGTAAATGGAGACTGTTTATAGACTCATCAAAAACAAGCTTGAAAGTTGTCCTGTTGGCCAATAGGCGTGAGTTACCATCAGTCCCGGTTGCATACTCTGTGGATATAAAGGAAGCGGAGGGGGGGGGGGGGGGCGCCAAATGGTCCCAAAATGACTAATTCTATTTATTATATCGGAGGCAAAAAGGTATCGTGCCCCGGGCGCCAGTTATGCTTGCTACGCCACTGAAGGAGACATACGAAAACTGAGGGATGTACTGAGGGAAGATAAGGATTACAGTGCAAGACTATAGTGGCAAGAGCAATGCAAGTTTAAACTTGTCAAAGCATGAAAATTCCTGTGCAAACCTGTGCGCGCGTGGTATTGAGAGCGCCACGTGTTACAGTGAATCTTCCTAACTGTTGCTGTATGTTTTTATTATTGTTGCTATATATTTTTATTATTGCTGCTATATATTGTTGCAATACATTTTTATTATTTGGGGGAAGATGCGGGAAGCTGGAAGCTGGAAGCTGAAATATGTAGAAAATAAGTGAAAAAATTGCGAACCCCCCCCCCCCCGCAAAAATCGATCATTTTTAATGATTTTTTTACAGTTTAAGGGGGCAAATCCTCCCCCAAATCTACCTCCTTGTTACGAATGTTCCTGTTTCAGAACTTTTCACCTCTTTAGCCCCATAGAAGAAATGTAAAGGCTAAAATAATCCTTTTCATCCTTGCAAATCATCGAAATGTACTAGTAAAAGTAGGTGGTTGGGGGCGGGGGGCTCCCCAGAAAACGGTGGGTGATGGGGGGAAAACGAGAGTTATATTCGAATTCAGGAAGTCGTTTTACGTAAGAATCAGCAGAAATAGCGTCAAGGCTAGATTTTTTTCTTCCAGACCAATGTTATCAAGGACACTTCCCGTTTCCAGAAGCTTTTTATACCAAGCTAAGATGTTGTTAAGACTTGAAATTAGCGTAAGACTTGGAATTAGCAAATTTTGGAATTAGCGTTTTTATCTCAAAAACGGCACGAGATACGGGAAAAAAGTCAATTACAAAGTTGTTCAGCATCATCGATTTAGTAAGTAAAGACACCTTGCGCACATTAATACTCAAAACAGAATGTAAAAGATGAACATTTGTTTGGACGTGATTTTCAACACTATGGCGCCGTTAAACGCGAGCGAAGCTCGAAAAGACCACCTCACGGACTAAATACCAGCCTGTGTTGTGGCGCAGGGAAACGCAATCGAGACATTCGAGAATCAAGTCATCGGGTATGATGGTTTCGTAGAGTGGCCCCCGCGCTCACCCGACTTGACCCCATTGGACTTCTCCTTATGGAGGGGGGGCATAAAAGGGCATATATATGCGACTCCTAGCTAGTCCTAACTAGATACATTTACCTCCTAACTAGTCCAAACAAAGTTCTGAAGTCAGTTCTTCCGCTCTATGACTTTCCACCTAGAATCATTCGTTGACTGGACTATAAACTGTGAGCAAATAATTACAAGATAAAAAGACTTTTTATATACCATGTTTTTAAATTTTCTGTTGAATCATATAAACTTGACAATGCTATGTATTAATAAATACTTAAAAAAATTTTTTTTGTTGAATTATCCCATCAACTTGAAAGAAAATGAAGTTAATTGGAAGTTAACTTGCATTTGATTTGTCTGACTTGTTGCATTTGACTAGTTACCTTTCCAGCCAATAGATGGCTGCACCAGTCTACAAAACAAAATTAACTGAAAATGAATTTAATTCTGCTTAAAGATGGCTAAAAGTATTAATATAATGCATTGTCATCGTGTTCTGAGCTATTCTAAAAGTTTCAAATGTCTAGCTATTCGGGAAGTTAGTTAAAAATCGGTTGCAAGATTTGTACCGGACAAACAAACACACACACACACAAGAAAGCAAGTTAATAAAAACAAGGTAAAAAGTACGCGCGGTGGAAGGAAGATAAGATTTCCATCAAGATATGCGGACTATATTTAAATTAATTATGTTTGAACTTTAACAGTTTCTACTTATATCTGTATTCATCAATCTTTTTAAACTTTCAGGTCTGTTATAGATAGTGCTATTGTAAATAATACTTTGTCTATTTCTTTTAGGAATTCTACCTAAAGGATATGAAAGTTTTGAAGTATTTTCCCCACTTGTAAATGTTCTGCATTTTTATAGTTTTATCGTACTATTTACTGCCAAAAATTTTAATAAGAAATACCTAACTCATTAACATAGTTACTGGGAAGGAAATAATGTAGTGAAAAACAATATATGAATTTAAATCCTCCACTCTGTGTTATATTCTGTTGCCTAGCAACGCTGAGAATTTGTTATAAAGTTTTTGGCAACTGATTAAAAAAAGAAAAAGAATTACTTTTATCTTATTCTCCGTGGCGTTAGCTGAGTAATATTCCTTTTGTATACATTAAAATCTGTAACTAAATATGAAAATAAATATTGAATGGTAGAACAGAATATGTGCGAGTACTGTGAGTTGTCTCTAAGAACATAGTTCTCAACACACTAACATATAAATGCTTCGATAAATTTCTTGAACGACATTTCCTTAGTTTTGGCTTACATGGTACATGTGTTTTGCTCTAAAAATTGTCCGGTGCTGCCCCCCCCCCCCCATTAAAAAGATACATTTTCTTAAGAACCTGTCGGGCACTGTGCTCAAGGCTGCTATGCACTAACTTTATTGGATTCGCTCACCTCAATGTTAAACTATGGAGAAAATGGGTCCACGGATTGTCGACTTGGTTTGAAAGATTTAAAAAAAATTAATTCCGTAATACAGAAAGAAATTTTGCTCCTTGAACCATTTTTCGTTTAAAAAAATGCAAATAATATTTTAAAATTTAAATGATTCGGGGAAAAATATCCAGTATAGTGTGTTTTAAACACACATATATTCCTTTGGTCGACGAAATTTCTAAAATGAATCCTGTTGCAAGGGGCAGAAGTTCAGGCTATCTGGAAATGCCATTTTTATGGGATTATTGGCATTTGTGTAGCTGTAAATAGTAGACAAATTTTCTCCATATGTTAACATTGATGTGAGCGAATCCAATGGGGTAAGTACACAGCAGCCTTAACATTGGTAAGACATGTGATGCTGATTAGTGATGTGATCACTATGAGTGACGCTGTGAGAAAATTAATTGCTGTAATAACTACTTTTGCACTTTTTCGTCGAAAGCAAAATTTAATTTGTTACTTAATAAAAAATTTTTTTTCTAAATTTCTGCATTTTCATCTCTCCTAAAGGTTTTGTCACTTAAAGAATTAAGAAATCTTTCATGAATTAAGTTTGTTTTTCTCATCTTCTTATTCTCCATCTCCTGTTGTTTGGATGAAGTATCATTTTAGAAAAGTAACTAATTAATTTTAACATTAAATTATTTTTAAATATAATTGGAACTACCTTTTATGAAATATAGAACTTTATTTCAACAAATAAACTTATAGTGTTTCGTGGCCTACTGCAGACATCCTAACCTTTACCACCGTATTGAACTTTTCCATTCCATTCCAATGTTTAGTGAGGATATATCGCACCCCGGCAAGTGACACTAATCAAAAAATGGCAATTTTGAGGTTATGCCATTGAAAAATATGTATGAAGTGCCCCATTGTGCACGAAAAGTGACACACCTCTATCTCGCAATTTGTCCACCTGAGGGCAGTTGTATCAGTTTTATTGTAAAGCTAGTTCAAGTTGTATAGTATTCGTTGATTTTTCTCAAATGCTGCATTTTTGAGTTGTGTCACTTTTCTTGCCGGGATGCGATATATATACAGTATTTAAATGCTTACGTATACGATCGTCCAAATATAATCGAAGCACGTGTTACTTTACTTTTCCAACCAACAATGTCGATGTATTGAATGACTAGCTGAATACCCGTGCTTCGCTACGGAGCACATTTTAGGATAATTCCAATGAAAAAATAATGAAATTGCCCTTTAGAGGATTATAATATAGTACAGTTTGAGGAGCATTGCTTTTACTGTATTTAAAATTTTTTTTGGTCAATTTGCTTAGTTGTTATGCATGTGACGCAAAATTAATTCAAAGTATCACAAAAAGAAAAGAAATCTCGTGATCAGCATTTAATAAATTAAATTCTAAAAATAAATCTTTAAAAATTCACAAAAAATCATAAAATGAACGTATAGATTCGAAAAAGATATCATTTTAAAGGAATTTTTATGATCTTTCTCGTGATATAAATTTTATAACCCTCAAATTATTATTTTAAATGAAAATTTTTAAAAAGTTACAAAAACAGTATTAAAAATTTAATTTAAAAAAAATCTAAGAAGAATTTTTCAGAAATCTTTCTTAGTGCACCCTTACACTATAAGAAGAATCGCCATGTGAAATTTCATCCCTTTAGGTCCAGCGGTTTGGTCTGTGCGTTATCTGTCAGTCAGTCACGGAACTGTTTTATATAGATAGATAAGAAAAGCGTACAAAATCATTTTATAATGGCTCCCATTACTCTATGGTTTTATTGACAACCAGTATAGCAAAACTCTTTCTTGGTAAGCTTGTGAAATATGAAATCTTTACAATTCTAGCGCACCCTAGAGAATATGTGAGAAATATCTTCTCCCTCCTAAAGAAATCCTGTTCTCAGCTTATAATGAGCAACTCCTACTATATGTACATATATGGGGGAGAAAACGTAAATCCTTTTATGAGAACCTCTGAGAAGAAAGAGTATTTTCTAGAATTCGCTTTTGTCCGTGTTGAATACACCACCTGAAAGGAAAATGTGATCAATCAACACAATGTGACATCTGAACACAGTTTTAACTTTCTACTATTTCCAACTAACCACAGTTGCCACAACCAGCCATAGGGTACAGGGCTCTTCAGTTTCAAGCCTCCTGTATCTATAGTTCGTACACAAAAAAATCCCTAAGGAATTTTAACTGGAAAGTTTGCTACGGCCTCTTTCAAAGCGCAGATTCCAAAAGCATTAATTACTCTTTCGAATAATAAAATATTTATTTCTAGAGTGTTGCCATATTTCGTATTTCTATAAATCAAGAAACTTGGAATGTCTAGTGTAAAAGGAAATCTTTCAAATTTAAAATTCTCTTGACACTAGTAAATCCCGTTGATTAGACCTCATCGAGAATGCGATGAAAGGGAATGGGATTTTTACTCTATTGGATTTTATTTAGTGTTGTTATTTGAAATGTATTTCCCGCTATTAAGTGGTAGCCTTAAACAGCACAATATTCCGTTAGTTCGCATCTACTCTAGAGTGCAATATATTCAGCGATCGTTTATTAAAGAGAAAAAAAATTAGGGAATTGAACGTGATTTGTAGTATCAGTGTTTTTAATTTACGTTTGTTGCGAAATTTATGTTTCTATGAAACATTGATTTCATTCCGACTCTTTTTCGGAATTACAAAAAAAATAAGCTTAGTTTAAGTTATCAGTTTAAGCTCACACCTTACGGTAAAAAATCCTCTCTTTATAATAACAACACAATCACATATGTATGCTAGTACTGAGAAAGTACTAGTAGCCGACCAAGCAAAAGAAAAAGTTTTAAACAAAGAATGCAAATTATTTTGGAAGGGCTTATTTAAACCATTTATGAGAACTCTTCTGCCAAAAATGTAAGAATAAAAATATTGTAAGCAGATTGTCGTCAGAGAGGAATTTACAACTTTCACTAAATAAATGAAACATTATATTTTTATTCAATATATATTTTTGATTTAAAACAGGTGTTTCATTATACTGCAATAAAAAATTTATATTGAGGAAGAGAAAAAAAGTACTTAGGTCTATTACGCAGTAATATGATAAATGCACATCTTATAGAGTAGAATTAAATTGAAAGATATCCTTTCATCATTTTTTCGTTTTATCATCTGTTAGTATTTACTGTATTAATCGAAAAGAAAATGGAATAGGGCATTTAAAACACATAAAATCTTCCTGTCTTATCTTTTTAATGATAATGGGAAGGGATTTAAAATTAGTGGTATCACTCATTTGACATACCACTGGCAATACATTGGTCAAGGGCAAAATCGGAGGAAACAGAAGAATGAAGGAGTAATGCATATTGTCCGAAACACTACTGGAAGATAAATTTGCAAAAGTTACCACATTAAATTACACGTGCTGTAAAGCTAAGTGCACGAAATTACTCCTGTTTCACTTGGCTTTATGTAGTATTTCACAAAGAAGAAAAACACGTGTGTTCCTGTATACTTTTACGAATTGTTGCGCTAACGCATTCCAGATTTGAAACTATTTTAAGGGGGTCTGGGACACATTTAAAATTTTTTTTATTTATTGAGTTAAAATTTGAATTTTTTTGTGATGGTTAACCATATAATTTGTAAACAAAATCACATCATAAAACTTCTCAAAAAGTTTAAAAAAAATTTTTTAATTTAAAATTTTTAATAAAAGTGGGGTAATTTAAAATCGTTATAACTCGAAATATTATTAGTCGAATTTCAAAATTTTTCATTTAATTAAACAGAAATATATAATTTTTAATTTTGATTCACCATTTTTTAAAATATTAATTTAAAAAAAAATAAAAATATTTAGATGAAAAATTACAAAAAAAAATTATGTAACTCATTTTTAAAAAATCATATTTTCAAAAGTAAATGTTTTTTTCAAATTTGCTGAATCAAAATTAAAGTAAAATAGTTGAGAAAGACATGTTACAAGTTTCAATCATTTATCTTTAACGGTTCTTGACTTATAACAATTTAAAGACGAGAAATGGGGAAAAAACCCATCATGCAAAAAAAAAAAACGCTCTTACAGGTTTAAACAACGATTGGCTATTATTAGAATGTTGCAAAAAAAAAAAAAATAAATAAATAAAAAATTATCCTGTTCTAATTAAGATAGAAACTTTATTTAAACGTCATTTTAAGCGTAAAAGAATACAGAAATTTTTAATGAACTAAAACTTTTTTCAAAAATTCGAACAATTTTGAGTCCTGGACCCCCTTAAATATTTCAGGATGATAACGCAGACACAAGGTACCATTTTCGGTGGTACGCAATAACCTTTTTTACAGCATTGTCTGTTTCGGAGCTTGTGATTCTTTACTTTTCCAAGAACGATTTCTCGAAGTATTGAATAACAATAAAAGCAGACGAAATCTTTTTTCAATGTATCCATTGCTGAAAGGGTTTACTGTCCAGCTGGACAATAAATTTCGTTACTGAAAAGCCTGTGAAATCTTAAAGCTTCATAATCCTAACGGACACCACAGAACAAGTAAAAAATTTCTTGTCCCACCCAAAGAAATCGTTTCTTCAACTCATCACAAGAAACTTTCTATTGCATAATTTTACCGGCGTATTACGGGCACTTTTAATAGAAAAAATGAGATTGAAATTTACGGGTGCGCGTTATACGGCGAATATAAAAATGATAGACTTAAAAATAAGGAAAAGATGAATATAAAAAATTAGATTTCTACATGTACCTAAATGCTGTTTATTTAAAATAAATGACATACCTTATGAACTTAAAACTTTTAATTATCGGATAACATGAATAGTTCGTCATATTCACCTTCCATTATATCTTCAGGCACATCATCGAATTCTGTTTCCTCTTCACCATCAGTGTCTGACCCATAAATAAATAATCATCTTCCGTTCCATCAAGATCAGGGGTGGGGAAAGTGCGGCCCCATTTAACGTTTGACATTTTAATTTACGGCAATTTAAAAATACGACTATTGGTATATTTCACATTAATACTTTTATGCAGGATTTATTTTACGCTAATATTTTGTCTTCTTTGATTGATATTTATAATGAGAGATTCAAAGACTTTGAATCAAAAGAACTGCTATTAAGATTGGCTTTTCAACCCCACCTTTACCTCAGTCAAAATAGAACTGATTTGGACAAATGGCTAAAAAAAATATGAAAGTTTTGAAAATTGGTGGAGATGTTTGTATAGGCATGCTAATGAACATACTAAAAGTCCCCACCGATCACACTTGAGCTTTCGCCGCCATCTTGGAAATGTGTACACTTTTTTCGTTTTTTCAAGTAACTTGAGAAATATTGATTTTATGTAAAAAATTTGAATTTAAAAATTGAAGAGCACTAAATTGTGTACAGAAACGTCATTTACATTTTTTTATAAGTCGAACACGAACAAAGATAATTGACTTTGAAAGGAGCGAACCATCACACCTGGGACGCGGATGCGCGGAACTTCCCTATCGCGATGGGGGATATGACCCGCGCATGTGCGCCAAAAGTCTTGTATACTCACGTTTGTCAAATCTCTGCATATCAAAGCTCAAGAGAAAGTTGCAACAACACCCAATCCATTCTTATCAGGTTGTATTGTGAGGCTTCGTGGATTCTATATTTTTATGTCATACTTAGGCTGCATTGGGTACATAATGGCTGGAGGTGGGTAAAAATAAATGCTAACTTTGATGTATACAAATATGTCAGTAGAAAAAATGTTGCCTGGCTATTCATACCCTAGAAAAATCCTAGCTAATTTAATTACCCAAACAGCTTTAGCAAAAATAATTTTTGACGCCATGGATATATCTGATTTCAAAAGCAATAATCTCCATGGGTTGTTTAGAGATTTTGCTACTAAACTACTATCGCTAGAAACCATAAACGGACATACTCATATACGAGCCATCGTATATGAGATTAAAATGAGGATGACTTTTGAAGCAGTTGAAAGAGAATGGCCCCACTGCAGCCTTCTGGGTTCAGTACTTTGAAATGGTAGACCTTATGAAAGCTTGATCACCGTCAATTGTACGGTGAAAGAAACGGTTTCAATATAGTAGTAAACCCGTTGCTGCTTTTTCAGAGGATAGCGATTGCTAAACAAAACGACGAAGACCTAGCATTTTATTTAGAATATGAGTTAGCTCCTTTTCCGTTGGCTCTATTTAATGAAGCTGGTATGCGAGAGACAACGACATTGGCCATGTACGACCATTTTTGAAGTTCCAAACTAAGACCTTAACCTTCTGAACTTCGTCAAAATTGTGGACAGTGGTTTTCTCCTACACCGTGTCAAATGGGGAACACAATTAACTTTTTCGACAGTTTGCATAAATTAAGTTAACTATATAAAAAAGCATTATGGTACCAGCTGTATAGTCGTTTTGAAAGGCTAATCCAACACCACTAACACTACAAAAAATTGAACAAAATATACGGTCAAAAAATTGAACAAAATATACGGAACAAAATTTAAGGGTGCGCGTGAGTGAAAAAATCTGTAGACATAAATTTTGATGGAAACATGCGAGTTACTGTTCAACAATGTTATTTCCTTTCAAATGAAAACAATAAGAGCGAATTGATCAGCATTCTATCATCTGGGGTGGGAAACAATGGGATTCGATTCCGACAAAGTAATGACGACGCCGAGATTCTCATTATAAATACTGCAATTAATGAAGCATGTTCTGGTAACAACATCCTTGTAACCATCGGTGAAGATGTTGACCACCTGGTTCTATTAACAGCTCTCACTCCTACAGAAAAAAGACATTTTCCCTGTCAAACCACGCAAAAGGAAATCAAAGAAAAAAATATATTCATCAAATGAAATACAATCATCGGGACTTACCAAAGTATCCCTTTACTACATGCGTTCAGTGTATATGATACTACTTCTGCAGCATTCAACAAAGGAAAGAAACTTTGCATAAAAATGTTCAAAATTAAAGCTATGGAACACAACGTGACAGTAGTTAATGAATGCAACTCATCGCACAATAATGGTTCAAGCAGGAGAATGCTTTTTTTACTGATCTGGTATGGAGCGCATTCCAGTGAACAGTCACTAAATAAGTTTAGTTACAAATGCTTCGCAAAATTTGACACTAAAATAAAACCATACATTTCGTCTCTTCCCTCAACTGAAGAGGAAGCCAGGCTACTTTCCTTTCGGTTGTATAACCAAGTGCAGAAGTGGTTTGGGAATGAATTGAATCCTGAAGTGTGGGAATTTTTATGAAATATGTAACTTTTTTTTATTTTTTGAGGGGGGGGGGGGGGGGGTACTTATTTTACTAGAACTTGCATGGAAAGATTTAAATTTGTATGGGTATATGTGTGTATTATTTTGCAAGAATACATTTTTACCTCTGACTATTATCTTTTTTTATATAAACTTAAATTTCCATTTCAAGATATATTCAATTTTATTAATGGATTACTTAAAGAAATCTTA
Source organism: Dolomedes plantarius (assembly GCA_907164885.2). NCBI lineage: Eukaryota > Metazoa > Arthropoda > Arachnida > Araneae > Dolomedidae > Dolomedes > Dolomedes plantarius. The sequence goes on along the minus strand of OU015503.1, from coordinate 18,454,659 downwards.
CTGCATATTTTTTAGCCATTATATGGATTTATCGATCTGTTTTTTCCCCGTCAGTGCCGGTTTCTTTCTTACGCACTTAAATCATACACCACTGGAAAAATGTATTGCATCATATGTTCAATGTTTCTGATGCTTTAAAACCAATTAATTATACAATTTTGAATTCATAAAAAATTCTACAAAAATTATCTCTGTGTAATATATTAAACAAAGGGGCAAAAACGGAATGTAATAAAGTCTCACTGCTTCGCTTTTTAATTGTATCGGATTTTTTTTCTAAAGACACGATATTTTTTTTCCATGTGAAGAGATGTAAATACAAATAGAATGAAAAATTGTTATTTTTGTGTGCACGATTTTATATATAAAAAAATCCTTGTACAATGAGAGTAAGATACTCGTTTTATTTTATTAAACTTATACATGAAATACATATGTATTATACTGCATCAAAATCTTATTTAATGTCGCTTTGCATTGAGTTGGTTTAATTTCATGTTGAAATCTAAGGAATGTTTAATTTTTTTTGTTTGGTGGAGCTCCAGATGTCCGTCCTACTGGCAAATGTTTACTATCTTTTGTAATATGGGAAAAGCATCTTGCAACAGAAGTAGGCTGTATACTAATAGCAGCACCATTTCTTCTTCTAATAGGTATGCTACTACCAGCAGTATGCAAAAAGCTTCCCCAGCTGCCAGAAGATCGAATATTTTTGAGCTGTTTGAGAAATTTATTCATTCAACTTAAAGATGATTTGTATTTTTCATTGTGCAATGATATTTCCCTGACAATCTCTTTAAGCATTTTCCCACGCTTTTCTTCATAAGATGAATTTCCATCATCTTTAAAATCACATGCATTAGACACAATTTCTACTGCAGTTGGAACAGCTTCTTGTACAGTAGAAGTGGCAGTAATCTGTGAATGGAAAGATTCGAAAAACTTCCTAGGAGGTGCTTTCTCTCCTAGAGCAAGGATTGCTATCTCATGTTTGTCATAGGGAAGCACAGGAGGGAAGTTGTTTGAAATTATGCCATAATGCTGATAGATGCAGTACTGGTGTTTACAAAATCAACCATACACGCCTACTGGACAAGAGCAGCATCCACTTTTTGTGTTAGCTGTGTGCGGTTTACATAAGATTCGATTCACAATAATCGAACTTTTAGGTGAATAAATCTAAAGTTTTTTTTATTTTTATTTCCAATGGCACATTAAAAGACAATTGAACATCAAAATGACAACAATAAATCTATAAATGAAAGCGAGCAATCCAGTAGCGCTCCCAGATTGATGTCCGAGGAAGAGCAGGACATCTGTACAGGTGAGGCAAGTCCATTTCCTCTTGAAGATCACACAAGGTACAAAGAGGGTCAGGAACGACGTTGATACGACATAGATGTTTACGCAGGCAGTCATGGCCAGATATCAGACGAAACATGGCGACAGATTTCATCCTAGGCCACTGAGGGACATTAAGAATCTGATTTAGCCATGGTTTATTAAAGTTGCGATTTTTGAGTTCTTCGCGAAAAGAATCCCTGAAGATGTTCTTTATTAGACATTTGATGCTATTAAAAGGAAGTCTGGGATTAGTTCTCTGAAGGACAGAGGCCCCCTTCTTTGCCAAGAAGTCAGCCGCCTCATTTCCCTGGATTCCGCAGTGGGCCGGAATCCACTGGAGAACTACTGTCTTATTATTACTGGCAAGCCAGTTGAGGAGATTTAAGCAATTATCGATGGTTAAAGTTCGGGAGTGGCTGGGTGCGTCAATTGCTTGAAGTGCGGCCTTTGAATCCGATAGTAATACAACTTTCGAAAAGGAGTCCAGACGAGGCCGTAGTTGTGACAGGGCCTGGCAGATGGCCGCGATCTCACCATCGAAAGCTGAGCTATGGATACCGACGGGAGTATAAAGGCAAAAAAGTTCACAGTAAACACCAGCACCGGCGTTAACACAACCGCTCACTCTGGAACCGTCAGTATATATTCTTAACCATTCCTCCTCAGGGTAAAATGATTCCATTGTCTCGAGAGCGAGAGTTCTTAGCACTATGTCACTAGTCTCCGCTTTAGAAACATCCTTGATCAATTCTAGGTGGATAGAAAATTTCTTATCAACAATAGGGCTGATGGGGGGAGAGAAATGTTCAACCTCGAAATTCAAATCTAGCTTAGATCTAATATCAGCAACTCCCTGGCAAAAACCACTCTGTGTTTTCAAGTTTCTCCCACAGTTTAGAGAGTCCTGGTTCCACAGGGACAAACACCCAGGGATTCTAAGTATTCTCTCCCAGAGGAGAAGGGCTCTTTCTTGAATAATTATCTTGAAAGGCCTGTTATCAGTGCTGAGCAGCATACAGTCAATGGGTGTTGTCTTCACTGCCCCCGTAATCAATCGCAGAGCCTGATTTTGAAAAATCTCACAAAGGTGAAAAACTTGCTCTGATCCTGTAATCAGCGGCTCGCAACAGTAAACAAGAATAGGTAAAATATACGTTTTGTATGTAAAATTCAAAGTGGCTCTTGAACAGCCCCATTTAGAACCCGCTAATATTTTTAAGAGATTAAGTCTTTTCATAGCACGTCGGATGATGTCCGCCACATGAGACCTCCATGTAAGTTTTCTATCGAAAATTACACCTAAGTATTTAAATCCATCAGACGATGGAATCTGACGGCCTTTGTAGTAAATTTGTGGATGGAAAGGTTGATGCGTGAGAGAAAAAGACTCTACAAATGTCTTATCGAGGTTAACTTTCATATTATTCAATTCTGTCCATTTTTCAATAACTAACAAGGCCTTTCCCAAAGAACTTTCAATGATCACATTAGCTTTGTTCTTGGTAGAAGTAGTCCAGATGACTAAATCATCAGCATATAGCAGACACCGTAACCCGTCAATCTTTTTCAATTCACTTACCAGATCATTAATGTAGATGTTAAAAAGTGTGCAACTAGAGACTGCACCCTGCGGTAAGCCAGTTTTGAGTGCTCTGTATCTTGAAAGGCAATAGTTGTACCGGACTCTACATAATCGGGTTTTCAGAAATCCGTTAAACCATCCAAGCATATTAGAGTGTATGCCGATGTTTGATAACTTTGCAAGTAGGCCCTCTCTCCATACAAGATCGTAAGCAGACTTTAGGTCAATGAAGACAGCGGAGAGAATTTGCCTCTTATCCAAAGCATCCTTCATATTTTGACTAAGTAATGAAACATGCTGGCTGGTAGACCTAAATTTCCTAAAGCCAGCCTGTTCATCTTCTAGGATCCCTTCGGATTCCAGGTACCAGTTCAATCTACTCATGATGATTCTCTCCATGGCCTTGCAAAGAATGCTTGTTAGGGAAATAGGTCTGTAATTACTCACAAGGCCTGGATCTGAATCTTTTTTATGTATAGGAATAATAGTAGATTTATACCATTGAGAGGGAATTCTTCCCGTGTACCAGATTAAATTGAATAGTTTTAAGATAGTTTCACAGGCACGAGGGCCCAAATGTAAAAGAAATTCTGCAAAGATACCATCCTCGCCCGGAGATTTTCGTGGTTTCAAACACTTCAGTGCTGACAGCAATTCATTTAGGCTTAAAGGGGCATTGAAAATATCCAAATCGGTGGGAAGAGCGCCCTCTTCTTTCATTTTGCATTTAAGATTTTTTGTGAGAGTTCTTGAAAGCTGTCTCGCGTATCTGCTTTTCTGTTGTAGACTAGAGAAGTGTTGAACAAAAGAATTAGTGACTCTGACATCAGAGGTAATTATCTTATTATCTACCTGGAAAGTTCGTTTTGGACCTGCCGTATTAACACCACTGTTATTGATGCTTGAAACAAACTTATAAGCTTTTTTACCGTCCTTACGGAAGTCAAGGCTTGAGAGAAAGTCATTATAGGTGCTACGTTTCTCTTGCAGAATAGTTTTCTTAAAAAGCGCAGCCTGTTTTCTCCAATTCTGTACATCAGAGGGGCGACCGGTTAATTCAGCTTTTCGCCTGAGTCTGTCAAGTTTCTCTTTAAGGTCCCTCAAATTCTCTGACCAGAAACATCTATAAATCTAAAGTAGCCGCTTAAGATATGCTAATTGCGGCATACGCGGTTGGTATAAATACCAAGCAGCTAGATTAAAGAGACGAAGTGAGAGGAAGTGAAAGGAGGAGTAGTGCTGCCGAAACGAAGTATCGAGCTGGAGGTAGGCTTAGAGTCTGGTTTAATAATAGTTGAGTTTTGCGAGCAGCCGCTCGAGGCATAGCTAGTTTGCTTCAAACCTACGCGAGTTCTTGTTCGGCCCAAAGTTTACTTGGCAGCACTCCTGGTTGACTTTCAAAGTATCTGTGAGTATTGCAAAGTGTATTTTTCTTTAATGAGTAGTTATACAAGTGAATATATTGAATTGTATTTCCCTTGCATGAATGCTATATATATCTCGTACTAGTAATACGTATGCTTTATATTGAAAAGCAAAATTTACAATTGCAAATATTTAAATAAACATTGTTGTTATGTAAGAACTGTGTTTGAATGGAATTATTTAGAGTGCCACTTCAAGATATACATATCCAAAGTTAGGGTAGAAGTAAAGATTCTCTATAACTGTATACCAGTTTTCTTCACTTTTGACAGAAAAGGTTGAACAATCTATCATTTTTGTGGCATTTTTTGTCACGTGAGATGTTTTACTGTTTAATGCTAAAAGATACAATCTGCCATTTGAAAATCTATTATATGCAATGTCTCTGAATATTTTTACATAATGTTTCTCTAGATGTGTCGACACTAAGTCTAAAATTGTCAAAACATTATAAGCCTTCACAAGGCACAGGATTTTCATCTTTAAAAATCCGTATGCAAACTTCAGAAAAATTGTTTGTATTGTGTCCCATTAGTTCCTCATTTCTAATGCGAGGCACCACAACTCCTTCCTTTTCCAATAATTTTTCATACATGTGTACCAATTTTCGTACGTGGGCAAGTAAACCCCAATGTAAGCACAACAGTTTTTATATGCCTCTTAGGCCACTTGGGGGTGTTGGAACACACAAGATTAATTGAAAAATTCGCATTAAATGGTTCCTGTGCTCCTTTGCAATTTGGTGCTTGGAGTCCAAGAGCCATCTCCAAATGGCTTATGCATGAGAAATGCACAATAAATTTTTTGACATAGGCCAAACACTTTGTAGTGCATTAATTTTAGCTTCTGAGTCGTCGGTCATTACAATGTTTGGGTATTCTTTGCCATTAAATGGTTTCCTTATTGTTTCATTTAGGAGCTCAAATCCTTTTTATATGACTCCTCAGTCTGTCCTTTTGTAATGATAACTCCAAGTGGTACAGCTCCAGCTGTACATGGACACAGCATAAATGTAATGCTATGATTGTCTGGATCACATGAAGAGGTTGAGTCAACAAAAACAATTTCCCCTGATGATTTTAATTCGTGGGATCTTTTCATAATAGGAGTCATAATAACAACAGCAAAAGAATCTTCGCTGAAACGAACGGTGATTCCATTTTCTTCATAAACTTTTAACTTCTATTTCAATTTCCGAAACATTAGAAAAGAAGAAGGATTTTATCCATGAACAATTTTATTAAAGTGTCTTTTATGGTATTTAAACTAACCATTTATAATAGAAGATTTAAAAATAATTTTATTGGTGTACCAAATTATTAATTAACAATAAATGGTATTTTTTATTTAAATTAAAACTAAAATTTGGGGACAGCAATTAATAAAATTATATATGCATTTTTATTTTATTATTTTTTTAAAGAGAAAGTCCACTTTTATGACAAGATTATAAAAAGAGTAACATAAATTTCAGTATGCATAACAGAGTATTAGACTTTATACAAAATTGCCTCATAATAATAAAAAAAATTCCTCTTTTCTTTCCTTTTTCACAACTTACTTCAATCAGACCTTGTCCAGTTCTTGGACCATTAATATGAAGGCGCCATTGGTCATCCCAATATTGAACAGCTCTGTAAGGAGGATGGATTTGGCTATTAGCCATGTCTTCTTCAGTGAATTTTTCTTCTCCCTGTAGAATTCCTTCATGATATTTATACGCCTCAGTTATGCTCTTGCTATCATTGATATATACAATGAATTTGTCTTTGCAACCACCATGAGGCAGAAATTTTAAAGCTTCAGTCGTGTCCATACTGTGATTATGTGCATCATTAATTGTGATGACAGCTAGTAGAACCTTCTGAAATCAAAATATATAAGTGTTACTTTTTGACAGTTCTTATTAAATAATTTACTAAAATAAGACGTAAAGTAAAATAATAACAAAATAGCATTCTACTTTATATTTCTTTAGCTTTCAAGAACCACCAAAATCTAAATTAAAATTTCACAAACTGTTTAGAGCTTAAAAAAAAATCGAAAATATTTTGCTTTAAAGTGAATACAATAATAAATAAATAAGAGAATGTATATTATAGTTCTTTAAACTATTAACAGATTTTAAAAATTGAAAAAAAACTATAAATGAAAAACGTCTTTCGCAAATATTTCAATTTCTATCGCTATAATTTACACTTTTAGAACAAAATTTAAAAAATTACCCTTTTTTATTTTATTTTAAAGGCTTTTTTCATTAAAAAATTTTCATAAAAACACTGAATAAGTTGATTATTTACATATGTATCTGTTAAATCTTTTTTTATTTGACTTTTAAACCTTTAAATAAAATAAAATAAATTAAAATAATTAAAATTTTACTAACTTGTAGAGAAGAATCTGTTCTGTTTGTTGATTTCGTGTCCATTTTCACTTTAATATTTATTGTTGCCTGACAGTTCAAGTTTTTTGTAAAACTTCTTTTATTTGCTGCAGCCGGCACTTTCTGAAAAGCACTGTGGTAGCAAACAAATTTTTCCCTAAAAATAAAATAGAGAAATAGAAATTTAACGTAAGCAAAATTAGAAATACCTCATAAATCAGTGCACAGATTAAAGAAATGGTATAGCAATATAAAACAAATTATTTGAAAAAGAAAATTCCGAGCTGCATCCATTAATTGAAACTATTTTCAATTTTTTAAAATTTAAATTTTAGATTTTGATAGTTATTACGTTTATTTTTGAAGTCATTTAACAACCAATAAATAAATGTAGTCATTAATAAAAAATCAAATTGTTTAACTCTTTTTGTTAACATATATTTCTAATTAGAATCTAAGAACTCATAGAATAATGTGGATTCAAATCATTTTCTTCCTCTCAAGATAAAATGATTTGAAATCTTTATGCATAAAATTAAAGTAATATATATATATTTAAAAAAGTTTAAGTGTATTATTATATTAACAGATGGCGCCACATAAATCCCCCAGTATTATGCATTTATTTTTCCTAATTCTAAAATTAGAATTTTGGCATATTTTATCTTTAAATGGTAATTGAAAATTCAGTACGGTAATATGTAAAAAAATCCTTCATCTACCAATCAAATAAAAAATGAGTTCCATAATTAAAGATTGATGCATTCTTTGTCGGATTATAGGCCCATGTGAGAACAAACGTATATATTGTCACAATAAAAATTACATGGCAATTTAAATTAATATAATTTTTAAATAAATACTTACGATCAAGCAAATCTTTGTCCACTGGGCTTGGACGTTCTAGAATTCCATCTAGTGTTTGTTAGTCCTCCAAACTCTTTTACCCATTCATTGCACTCTAAATTTTTAACATTGCTCTAAATTTTTAACATTGCTGCGCAGAACAATTAAGCTTGATGAAATTGTTTCCACCTCATTACAAGATGAGGATGGAAGTTTATCTTCCAAAAAAAAAAACGATGTTACTCACGATTAATTCACATACGCACTAAAAATTTTTAATCAAAATAGTATATTGTAATGAACGAATCAGTTTGAGGGGAAAAGATGTCGCCACGTGAAGTCTTTGGAAATTGCGCAAAGTGATGTCTTAGGCAGGCCTCACACCGAAAAAGCAGATGTTTCAGACAGCCGCTCGCTGCTACGTCAGCAATGCGACACGTGAGATAAATGTCTTAAGTATCCGCACACCGGAGAAACGTACTGTTTCACACACGCATGCGCCGTACAAGGAAAACAAACGCGCTATCGCAAGCATATGGTAGCGCCATATTCAATTGTAGAGAACACGATGTCTGGATGGCCTGAGCTCAAAGATTCGTCTTTGGATGAAGACTTCGATTTAATACTGATCCATCACTTGAATAAAAATAAAAACGAAAAAGACAGCGAATACATTTTGTTGATTAAACCAAGTATTACATACATTGCACATAAGCAATTAGTGCTAAGTTTGATGGATTTTCAAGATGATAAAAAAAATGCTGATCTTTTCACAAATCCTTTTTTTAATTTCTCTGCAAGACGTTAATTGTTACCCCCTGAAATCCAAATCGAAATTATTGACCTACAGTACCATACTACACTGAACAGCAAATATAAGGAACTTATTTCAACTGCAAGTGATCCTAATTAAATTGAATTTTAGAAATTTGTACCAACAAGCAATTTTTCAAATTTACACAATTTGGCTGTCAGATATTGTTGTAGGTTTGGATCAACATATGTTTTCTATTATGAACATAATAAAATCAAAATATTGTTCAAGATTAACTGATATGCACCTAAAACACCTAATTTTGTTAGCATCTTCAAGAACTAATCCTAATATATATGACTCAAAAGCCACATTAATTAAGTACTCCCTGTTTAATAGTTATTTAGAATTAAATGTTTCAAATTATCCATTTTTATTTTGTACATAACCTAACTGACTGAGCCTTTAAAAATGCTTATTAATGATTATTAAAAATGCTTATATAAGTTTGTTTATTTGTTTGATTTATTTATTATTTTTTAAATCTCCACTACTGAGCCTTATATGAAAAAAATATGCTACTTGAGTAAAAATCCCATAATCAACCTATAAATAACATTTTTTACTTTTTTATAATTTTTAGTATGTTGGAAAAGTTGGAAGTGACACACATATTATTTTTTCTTCAGATAGTGGCACTCTTCCCAAAACGGTTGGCCACCTCTGATTTAGTGCATCAAGTTTAGTATTTTCAATCAGCAATTTTATATTTTGATGGGTAGTGCATACACTTCAAGAAATAAAAACATGCACTAATGTATTTGATATTATACAAAAACAATAATAGCACGATAACAAAACGATTCAACAAAAATAGCATGATATTCTTGATATATAGTCGATAGAAATTTCGACAAAATATTACTGAGGGTTTTAGTTGTCATGTTTAGTGTATATCATCTCTATAACATTTGGATAGTTAAAAATATCAGACCTTTACAAAGTGACATCTTAGGATTACAGATCAGTTTGCACTAAATCCATTATCTGGTAATAGAAAATCATTATTCCAACAAATTATTCTAGTAGAATTTACTGTTTGACTTATTTAGCTTGCAGTTATGGAGGTGATAACTTAAGTACTAAGCAGTAAGGGGTCTCTAATTACTGTATATGTAAAATTCATATATGTAAAACAATACTTTGGTAATTTTGCATTGTCTATGAAGGTTTTAGAGAGTTTTACAGTCTTAAAGACTATAGGCATAAGAACTAATATAGTCTTCTTAATAAATTTGATTGAAACTGGTCCATGACCGCTGAGTCAGTACCTGAGGGATATGTCTTCTGTATTTTTGTATCCATGAGATAGAGGAGAGATGAGTTCTTATACATTTTTTTAAAAATTGAAGCATTGGCCAAAATATATATGCATACACACGCACACACACACATATATATATATATATATATGTGTGTGTGTGTGTGTAAGGGAAATAAATTAAATAAAGGAATAAAGGAATCTTTGAAAGTAAGAAAATTCTTCTCTTGTATGGTCTTGAGACATTACTTAATTTTAAAATGACATTTAATTTAGGGAATAGGCTCTTACAGCTTCTAAATGGCTTTTAAAGTACTTTTATGGAGAATATTATGTGTTTCCTGAAAAGTTAATAGTGTATAGATCTGTAGGTTCTGGACTTGACTTAAAAATGATTAACTTCAATTTCACGTTACTCAAATAACTTTTATGCACATTTAGCTATGTGAATAGTGATACTATCATCTAGAAAAATGTTATCACCTAAAGAAAACTTTTATATTTAAATCTCTTTAGAGGCTTTTGATATCTGAAAGCTTCTAAAGAACTATATTTATGTTCCTTGGCAGTTAAATTATTGATAAGTACAAGGTGATAATAGGATCATAGGATATATGACACTGAAAATACTATCAGTATCATGATTTTTTTCTTAAATCCTGTTGAATATTAGGCATTGAATAATCTAGGCTACAAGTCCCTTTTGGGGTTGTTGTATTAGTTCTTTTCAAATAATAAAAAAGTACAAATGGTAGTTTATCAAGTTATACTACATGTACACACAATCATTGGCTACAAGCACATTATACCTATGAAATTCTTACTCACTCCACTATTTCTGAACAATAGAAGTATATTGTGTTGTTAGTGGTTTGGCAATTACTGATCTGTCAAAACTATTTTATTTATGAAAGGGACTCCTGCCTCTTTGGTTTAAATTGGTTCTTTAGATATGTATTTAACTTTGCAATCTCTTTTATTACAATTCAGACTTTTCGATACAGTTATCTTTAATCAACCAATGAATTAACTAGCTTAATAACAAAAGAAATATAACTTGTATAGAAAAGACTTGAAATCCTCATTTGAAAACTGCCTTTAAATTGAGACTATTTATTTAATATTTAGGATAATCTTGGTTAGAAGTAGATCAATTACTGCAGTAACACTATTAGAAATTTCATTAAATTTACAGTTTTTCAGTGGGAGTATTTAAAATATTATTACTAATTATTACTGCCATAATCAACTTATAGAATTTCAGAGTATATATAAATAGTTTGGCTTACTTAAAACTCCAGATATGTTTACTAACAGATTTTTAAAATTTGCACAAGCATGTTGTATTTATATAAGTTATACTGACTGTTGCTTTACATAAGCTTTGCCCATTAGCAAATAAAAGTAGGTTGACTGTAATACCCAATTGAGGCCAGAAACATTATGTACTTCAACCTAGTATTCATTAAGAGTAAAGTGGACATATTTTTTAAAAAAATTGCGCAAAATTTTCTGATATATCTGTATGCTGATTGAGGAAGTTTACAAGCAGCAAACTTGTTACTGAGCATAATTTTTAAAATTCATATTTAAAAAGGCCTGATGTATATGCAAATTCTCTGCAAGATACATTTACTAAAATTGAATTACCCATGCCAAATTTTAATGTATGCTTAAACACATGTGAAATATCTATCACTTTTGGCACTACTCTAATTTTGAAATTTTTAATTAAAAAAAACATGCAAAATACAAAATTACCTTTAATAACTTTCCATAACTTTTGATTGTACATTACATTTCAAAAGTATATTTAAATAAAGAAGATGAGTAAATATTCATGTTAGTTTGAAACAAAATTCAGATTATGCATGAGAGTATTCTCAAAATTTTTTCTTAACATTCAGCTTTTGCTTTAAAGAAATGGAAAAATGTATATGTATAAATGGGGAGGCTCTTGACTGCAGACAGAATTCTCTTAATGTTTCCAGAACTTTTTAAACACTTTTAATCATTCAGTCAAAATAAAAATGTACACACATTTGTAAAAATAATTCAAACAGTATAAAACCAAACTCAGTTTTATCTAAAAGCATAAAAATACTCCAGTTCACATAAAATTTATTAGTGTGTGTAACTTTCATCAAATTTGAATTTATTGACTTATAAATTTTTCAATGAAGGGGTTTTATTGTGTAAAATAAAGGTAACATTTACACTATAGCCTCTTGCTTGGTATTTCTTCGCTTATGTGCTTTTACTTGAGCTGTATGTATAGTGGAATGACAGTAGTTTTGTAACTTTCTGGACTGAAGCATGTTAGTTGTAGAACCTTTGCTTTTATGTATATATATATATATATATATACTGTATTGCTGAATGCCTGTTCATTATTTTTTCTGCTACTTTTTATCACTCTTTGAAACAATACAGTTCACTATTATCTAGCTGCTTAACACTTCTTACATTAAACATTGAAGAATAGCTAGCTATTAATGTGTTTTTAAGAGAAATAGTGTGATATATTTCAGAGCTTGAAAATTACTTTTAAGTCAGTAAATAGCATATATTCACTAAGCAAATTTTGTGTATTAAAATGCTAGTGTTCACTTCATAGATTTTTTTATGCCTGTGTTCATCAGTCTACATTTTTTTTAATTATCTCTTTTTTTATTTTACTAATTTTTATTCACAATTTCATTTCAAAGAATTAAATTCAAAACTTATAAGTATATAAAATTTTATTCATCATCATCATTCTCACATTATTTCTTATGCATCAAATTTTCTATTTGACGCATAGCATCTCTTTGGTGCTTTTTTTTTAAGGCCCTTCAACCTACAACATAAATATTCACAAAATTTTCCGACAGCATCATCGGTACTGTGTCTTTGATTCAAGAAGTATTCATGAATACTTTCTGTTGTTTCTTGAATCTTAGACATTAATGGATCCAGTTCAGTCTCCCTCTTGCGTTTCCTATTTTCTTTACTGGATCTAAAAATCAAAACATTTTTGTTAGTAAAAGTTCCAGATTATAAGAAGTAACTTTTAGCAACTTAAATAATAAAAAGAAACGTTAAATAAATATTACAAATATAAATCAAAAATGTAAATTATTTTAAAGTACTTATTGAGTTGTTTCTTTGCCTATAATAATAAGTTAAAGTTCATGAATTGGTGTTTGACATTTTTCGACTTAAGTTTTTCTTTTATTTATTTCATATATATTCTAAATATATTACTTTTCTAATTATAGACACCCTGTATATAAATTTGAATGTATCACTGCTAAACATAATTGCAATTTCTCATTTCTTAATTATGAATAAAGAGATGAACTAATTATCTTGTATTCATTTTATTTCTTTAATTTACGACTTTATGGTATTATGATTGGTGACCTCTTGTGTGACATTGGCGATGGATTGGTTTAATAGGAAAGTATCCATTTCTTCTAAGAAATTTAATAACCATTATTACTTGTGGTTCTGATAAATATCAGTAAATAAATTTTGTACTGTTAACACTCATCTTTTATCTTACACATAATTTGAAGTATTTTAAAAATGTTACTCACAAAGATCATTGCACATATGTTAGATATTCATAACAGTTTTGCATTCTAGCATTAAGAGCACTTTATCAATATTAAAATAAGCAAGTTTAAATATTAACAAAATAAACAGTTTTTCAGATCATGGATGTAGACAAGGGGGTGTTAAAATTAAAATAATTCAATTTGAATGAGTACCATGTTTTAAACTTTTTAAAATGGATTATGTACTTATTTTTCTCAGAACCTCCCCCACAAAACTAAATCCTAACTACACCCATGATTCAGTTCAAATATATTACATAAAAAAAGTATAATACCCAGGTGTAGGTGTTGAGAAACTTGTAAATGCCAATGGAGGGGAATTGGCACCATCCAAGTTATTTTCACTTTCAGATTCATTATCATCCCTAAAAATGAACATTGTTTTTGCATAAAATTCTGAAATACATTGCGATTTATATTCATTTCAATTTACAACATTTCTAAATAAAAGATAAGGAAAATCACTAGGTAGAGGATTTAAAATTCTCCTTTGCATGGTGAATTTTTCAAGCGAAATCCTCAGATGTAATATAAGATAGATCCAAATACACTTAAAAAGTTTTTTTTATGTCAATTTATGCTTGATTTACTATTGAATATTTAATTATTTTCCAGTGTATTAATAAATAATTTTTAAAATTATTTTTACATAAGAATATAAAAAAATAACTTAATACAGCACTTACATGATTTGAGGATCATCAAATATTGGCTGCGAGGCAGTCAGCTGAGGAGTTTCCCCTATGCTGCTTATGGAGCTTATGGATCAGTGCTTATGGATCAGTACAGGCCACATTAGTATCGAGGTTGCATGTTTGTCTAAAATAAAATTTGCAAAAAAATAAATATAGCTTTCATATTAATTAATGATTCTACACAGCATGAAGTCTATAATTCGTACAGAACTGTATTATAATAAACTTGATAAATAAATTTATAAGTTAACTAAACTTTTTTATTCTCATCTTTATCTGATATAGAGTAAGTGTTTATGTATACGTGGAGGTAGTTAGCTTTCAAAACATGAATGCAAAAATTAATGTACTAGTTAAATAAGCACCACTTAAAATGATTAACCATGTCTTCGTTGATGAAAATTTAGAAAGAAAATACGAGTTAAAGTTAATACATATATAGCACCTTGGTTATACTCTAGTATTTATGAAACAGAATGGAAAAGTCTAAGTGAATATGAAATACTAAAACTGAATATGAAATAAAAATTTACAATGAAATACACGTAAGCAACTTACTTCCTTGACTTTGTAAAGGGAAGCAAAAACCCTAAATATGGCTGCAAATAGTACGGTTTTTTTACCATTTCAGCCCCAGATCCACTGCGGGGCTTATTTCTCAGATGCCGGAGGAAGCTATTCCTTATATTCTTCCACCGAGTCTTGCACTGTTCAACTAAACAAATAAAATATACATTCCTAAATTATGATTGAAACAGAGATTTTCATACCTGATACACTCTTATCCATTATTAAATTTTAAATTATTCTAAATTTTATAAATCATAGCTTTAATTTTAAATTCTATTCATATTACACACTTTATTGACTAAATATCAAGAACAGTACCATAAAAGTTTGATCTTCATGTTTAATTACTTTATCAAAATAATACTTAGATAAAAGAAAACCTTTGGTTTCTCTCCTCTCCTGTAAATGCATGAAATGAACCTTAAATGTAATCAAATTTACAGAGTAAATAAAAGTTTTCTAAATTTTCAATTATTTTTAAACCATACCATAAAAATTGTAAGATATATTTCAATTAACTGGTGCATCATTATCTGTTAAAATTGACAACGATATTTATAGTTGTTAAAATTTATTATTTTAAAAATAGAAATATTTTTATCAAGAAACAATTGTACTATACTCAGTGAATTCATTAATATCTAAATCATATAACAGAGAATGTAGAATTCATTCACTTAGTTTATTATTGTATTAAGTACCTACTGATTTTTGAAATGCTGTGGGTATTTACCTTCATAAAATAAGGAAGATTATAACATATTTACAGTTTACAACAAGAAGAAAATCATTTTATATCAATTTATACAGACTCAGCTTAAATACACTTTACAAAAACTAAATATTCTAAATTAGAAATCTTAAAATTGTTACTTACCCGAGAAATTCAGTTGTAGAGAAATATCATGCCAGGCTTTCTCTACGCTATTCCTATTGGAATATTCTGGCAAAAGGTAGTTGTAAACGGGAGGATATTTTTCAATAACTGCAAGAAATCGCACATTGAATTCAAAGCTTTCAAATATGAGATCCGCCATGATGCGTCTGATGTCTGATAGAACAAGCGACAAATATACTGCATGTGCTATATGTCAGACGGCGGTCAGACTCAGACAAGATTGCGCTATAGCGTCTGACGTTTCATTGGTGTGAGTACTCGGCGCGGAAATAACTGGTTTTCCAATGCACTGTATGTCAGACATGCGCTATCGTGTCGCGTGCTTTTTTGGTGTGAGGCCTGGCTTAGAGCACCACGTGTTGCCTCGACCGTTTTCTGTGCGAAATGAATAGTGACGTAATTTGATGAATTCGTCATATTATTTACGAAGTAAAAACATCAGGAGTTAGCCAGGTGAGTACAAATACTTTCATATTTTTATGATATATTTCAACTGCGGTACAATTTATTGTTTCTGTACTAGTGTACTCCGATATATTAGATTTTCAAACATTTTTCACGTGTCTATTTCTCATACCAATACTTTCTTATATTACATGATACGCATTAATTCGTTTATATATTTGTGAACTATCCATATTAATAATGTTTAATTAGTACAATTTATGCCTCATACATATTCTAATACATTTTTTCGTACATTTTTAACGGGTCTATTTTTAAATCAGCGTTTTTACACGATGTTCATTAGTTTGTTTATATATTGATGAAGTAATCCTATTAATAATTTCTATAATCATTAATATTTACCTCCCTGCTATAGTTTTTCATACATTTTTAACAGGTCTATTTATAAACTAGGGCATGCTGATATTACACGTGCATTAATTTGTCCATACATATGTGAAATATAATCCTAGACAATAATATTCTAATTATTACATTTTTTCTATGTATAAAATTTATCAATATTTAAAAAAAAATTAAATGTTTGATTGATTAGTTCAATTATGAAATATTCAATTCAATTACTGTATTGTGTAGAAGCATAAAATCAATAGAAATTTCAAGAGTTTTCGCGACAATTATTTTTCATAAATAAGGTATACATCATGTATTTGTGTATTAAAAACATTTTGTAACTCATAATTGGTTAATATTACCTTTTTTATGTGCTTGTAATGAATGAGTTTACAAAAACATTTAAAATGATCAATGACGCAAGCGAATCATAGTTTTAAAATCTTGTATTTAAATTTTTTCTAGTAAATTTTAAGTTCTCAATTTTGATATAAATAATAAGTCTCATTCAAATCATTTTCTGTTAAATTTATTTATTATCTGCATACGAATCGTTACAGTATTCAAACTGTAAATATTGAAACCCGAGAATATACTTAGTTAAAGATATACTGGAAAAATCTTAATTATCGTGTCGTGAAATGTATTAAAAATCTGTTACATAAAGAAACATTCAAATATATATATATATCTGCAAAACTGTATATATTTTTATATATTTCTAAAACTGTCAGCTAACAAACATAAACTTATTTTAAAAGAAAATTAAATGTATCTTATTCTCATATTCTAGTGATAACGCTTGATAAAATCAGTTTCAAAAATGCTTAAGGCATAATTGCAACTACTGGAAAATTTTTTTAATAAAATAATTAATTATTTACCACCGCTTTAGTTTTCCATTTCATAAATATCTTAATTTAGTAACTTTTTTTTAAAAATGTTCATATTTCATTCAAAGAGAAGCTAGAAAACTGGAATATCATTTATTTGTTTGACTGATACCAAAACCAGTAAGAGAGAAGAATTAATGATTTTTATATAACGATTGACGGGTCTATATTTAGACCAGTGCTTTCTGATATTACATGATATGCATTAGTTTATATATTGGTGAAATATCCGTATTAATAATTTCCATAATTATTGATATTTACCTCTGCAATCCGAAATAGTTTCTTCGACATATTTAATGGGTCCATTTTTAAACCATTATATATATTACATAATAAGCAGTAATTTGTTTTTATATCGTTGAACTATCACTTTTAATATTTTAACGAAATATTCATATTTACTTCTGAAATCTGTAATTACTCTATTCAGTGTGTAGAAGTATGTAATCAATACAATTCTGAAAAGTTAGTCCTACAACTAAAACAAATAAGATATTCAATATATATTTTTGCATTTAAATATTCTGCATCTCATAACTTGTTAATCACCATTTTTAGATAACTAATATTCCAATAACGTAATCAAGATTTGTTACAATTTCCATTATTTATATGGGGGTGATGCTGATTCGTCCTCGTTCGTGCCCCTGGATAGCTGCAAATTTCTTGCAGTGAACTAAACATCAGCAAAATTCTTTGAGAATGTAAGTCTTGTTGATTTGTATTCTTCAATCGCCCAACATGGCATTTGGCTCACATCACACACGTTCTTAGTATTTATTTCTTTAAGAATTCAGAAACATTTGTGAGAGAGCATTTTTCTAACCAAGAAAAAGGTATTTATATTCGATGATAAAAAGTTTAATGATTAATAGCTCTCATTGTTACCAGGGGCTAATTTACATATTTTTATGCCCTAGGCCAAAGCACCATTTTGCGCCCCCTTCCTTCCATTTAAATTTTTGACTTATAACATTAGATTTAATATACAGTAAGAGTTTTTGAAACATATATACTTAATAAACATTTGAATAACATATTTTTAATAAAAATTTTCTGCATAATTTCTTCTAATTTATCTAAAAATTACAATTAAAATTTTTTCCTTCGTGCTTTCGCCTATGAAAAATTTTCAATAGTGTCATTGAAGTCAACAGATCTTGTTAAATCTGCTTCAATGCAAAGAAGTGCCAAGGCATTTAGTTTGTCTTGTTGCAGCAAAGATCTTAAATGATCCTTGATTCTTTTTAGTGCAGAAAAAGATCTTTCTGCAGAGGCATTTGTGGTAGGTGTGCACACAAACATTCTCAATACGATATCAACATTTTGATACACTGTTTGTAATCCACTTTCACGTAGCCACTTTCAAATTGCTAAGGGATTTTTCGAACCAATGCTGCACTCAGTTATGTTAGATTTTAGATGTTGCAGTTCATCACATAATGCAGGCTCCAAATCATCTTTAAAAATTGCCTATAATTTTCTTCCCTCTTCTTCAGGCTCATGAGAAGTCAGTGATCAAAATTTCGTAATTCCTTTAAATTTTTCACCTGAGCTCTCTATAAGCTTGTGACCTCTTCTCAAACTCTGCTTTGAGTTTGTCTACATTTTCAAAGCTAGACATGTCACTCACTCTCTGCGAGAGTGAGATGCCCAACATCCTTATTATGGCCAACGTGCGCATTACAGAACTTAACAATGCACATTCCAGTATTAGTTACGAAAACTCATTTCAGCAGGGCAGTAACCATCAATTTTTTACTCCCTTGTGTCTTCAGGTGTCGAATTCCTTATCCTTTTGAAATATAGTATCCCGATCGATGGCATGTAAAATAATACTTTTTTACTGTAAGCAGACGATCATACTCCAAGTTTCCTAATATATTGACACATTTCATTTTTTCGTTCCATATTTCAAATTGTTTAAAAGAATTAAACTCTAAATTAAGATGTCCAACTTTTATGTCATGTATAGTTACAAAATGTACACGCAAGTCATTTTTAGTAGACTCATGGCTGCACAGAGGAATCTTCCAAGACTATTCATTTGTTTTATCATTATCGTTGAAATTATGAATTTTCTTTAAACGAGACCTTAAATTATAGATATCATTGACCTTGTAACTACAAAAATGACTTTTATATGCATAAACCTTTTCATCTCTTGTGCTAGAGAAATCCTTGTCAGAATGTTTTTTTCTTCACATGCAGCCTTAATGTCCTATAACTTCCGTAGATTGTATTACACAACGGGCATATTGATTTTCCTCACGTTGTCATGTAAAATCCGCACCCCTAACACCCCTAAAAATCCGCACCCCTAAAACATACCGCACCCCTAAAAAGACGAACATGATCCAGAATAATCTCTCTGCAATACCACTGCGATGTAACGGTACCTCGCTCAAAGTTGTGAAGCGGTATTTTGCCATTGTGCATAATGCCTGCCTTGGCCATACCGATGACGTTCCTAAACATTATGTGGTGCATAACGTGTTCCCCTCTCTTTCCACACTAACTGGTTGCCAGAATCACTTGTTACAGTTAAACGGGATTCGTCAGAGAATATCACTCTGGATTACTCTTGCTGACCCCAACCAATATGTTCCTTACACCAACGTAATCTTTCTCGACGATGGTGTGGTTGAAGTGGGAGGTATTGAACAGGCTTCCATGCATACAACCCAACCTGGTTTAATCGCATAGAAATGGTTCTGGCTGATACATTTGTTCTTGTAGCGGTTGCAAGGTCTGCAGCTATCTGACTAGGAGTAAGATGTCTGTTCCTTTTCGCCACTAGGGATACATATCGATCCTCTTGAGGTTTGGTGTTCCTTCCACGACCACCGGCATGCTTTCGCATAGCATTTCCACCTTCAGCGGCCTCTTTTAATCGCGATATGACACTTTTTGCCACTCCCATTACTGTGGCCACAGTAGTGACACTTTGTCTTACTTGGATCCAACTTCTCGTCCACGATCGTACGCACTCATCCCCTCAGGGGGTGTACCTTCTTTAGGTAAACACGGGTGTCGCAATCCCGAGGTACCCCAGCGAACTATCTCTCCTTTCTTTTTTCCTCTCCTCTCTTCCTTTACTTTATTCCTTTTTTTCTCCCTCGGTGTGGTTCCTCTTCGGAGGCGAGGGCACCTCTTTAGTAGCTGTTGCCATTCTGTTGCTCCTTGCTGCTATTGGGGTCTTTATCACCCACGTGTTTGCCGTGCGTGGAGACCCGTGTCCCCGGAAAAGGGAATCCTGGTAGTTGAGGGTCAGTTTTGGTTGCCCAACACACTACTTCGGCCCCCGCATCGGGTAAACGGGAGGTACTTAGTGGTTCCCTAATGTATCAATCGGCTGGTCGCTGACATTGTCTCCGGCTAGGAACCAAGCCATCGTTCCGATTTCTGTACATCTCGTTAAGGGTAGAGGTCGCTTCAGGGTCGTTTCGTTCGCGTATAGTTCTCGGTTAGCACTGGTGCACGTATGTGCATCCCCTTGTTGGGCTCCGTGGTGGGTGGTGCGGCCGGGAACTGAATTTTAAGCCCCTTTGTATGGATTCTTTTCTTAAAAATCCTACGGTGAGAGAAAATTCACCACAACAAAATGACAAGTTTTATCACAGGCTAAATTTTTTGTTTTAAAACGGACTAACGGCACTTTTCTTGATGTATCTCCTTTCTTGATACACAAGACACTTATATCTTTAATAGGTGAAGTAAAATCTATAAAAAAGCTACGTTCTGGTGACCTTCTCATTGAACTGTCCTCCAGCCAACAAGTTACACAGCTGTCTAAAATTACCACCTTCGGCCAGTATCCGGTCACGATCTCTGCACATGGGTATCTGAACTCTTCTCGCGGTGTTGTTTCAGATTCTGACTTCCTGCACACGCCTGAGGATGAGATTTTAGAGAACCTGCGGACCAGCATGTGCAAGCAGTGCTCCGTATTACTATCCGTCGGGGTGAGAAGATGCTTCCTACGAAGCACCTCATCCTGACGTTCAACACTCCAAACCTTCCGTCTCACATTAACATGGCCTACGTAAGGAATCCCGTGCGCCCATACATTCCGAACCCCTGAGGTGTTTCCAGTGCCAACGGTTTGGGCATTCCAAAACTGCCTGTCGTGGTACCATTACCTGCGCCCGTTGCTCAGAAGTTGGACACGTCAGCGATAATTGTACTGATACACCCAAATGTGTGAACTGTAATGGTGATCATGTGGCCTACTCCCGGTCATGTCCGAAGTGGCTAACAGAGAAAGAGGTGCAAACTTTAGACTTAGACTTAGACTTAAAAAGTTCATGAGGCTCCTGGGAGCGCTGAGCTCCATATCCTCGGTGTTCATCGTGGCATGTATCAATGTTACCGTTCTATTAATGCAAAGGTAGTACTGAGATTTAGATGAGAAAAAAAAAAGAGAAAATAATTAATATTAGTTCTTAATAACTGAAAGTTAATGATTAATTTACTGTTTAGAGATCATTAAGTTAAGCTTAGTAGAGTATAAAGTTAGTAAATGAACGATGGAATTACTAGGGCGGGCAGTAAAAAGAATTAAAGAGCTAATATTAGCATAGTCAGGTACTCGAGAGATTAAGGAGAGTGGGGAAACGCAGAGCAGAGAACCAAAATGTCGGCGAACCAAAATGGCGGAGAACCATAATGGCGGCGAGTCAGCAGATTACCCGGGTGGGGTGAGGAGGGAGAGAGGGGAAAAGGTAGAAACGAGCTCATCAGCTGTTCTACCGGAAGTGGGCCGGAGGTTGCTCGGAGGAAATCGAGTGATTCTGAGAATTGGCTCGAAAAATGCGAATCGGAGCAGGAAGTAGGTGAAGCCGGGAAGTCTGCAGTGCAGGGGTTACCGGTTTGGAGAGGGGATAAGTCCGGTATGGAGAAACAGAGTAGCCCTGGGGCGCCTTGGAAATTCATTAAGGTCGTAATCGGGAAGGTTTGCTAGTTCTTCGTTGTTGACGTTAAACAGATTTTCGTAGAAGTTAGTAGCTAGGTTTTTTATTACTTTTCTGATGGGTTCAATAGCTAGGTCATTATGAATTATATTGTTTCGGAGGTACCAAGGGGCCTTCCTAATGCCGCGGAGAGTTTTATTTTGCATAGTCTGCAGTCGTTGAATATGAGTGTTAGCTGCTGCGCCCCACACCGGGGCAGCGTAAAGTAAGATGGGCCGAAGGACCGTCTTATAGAGAAGGAGTTTATTTTCAATAGACATTTGGTTTCCGAACAGGAGATGGGCTAAGTCTTTATGGGCTTTAAAAAATTTACCAATTATGTAGTTAGTGTTTTTTTCCAAGTGAGCCTGCTATCCAGGAACACACCCAGGTATTTGCCTTCTCTCTCGAAGTTCACCAGGTGACCACATACTATGACCGGCGGAGGAGGTATTCTATTGTAGCTAAAGAATATGGCCTTTGTTTTGGCTGGGTTTAGTTTGATCCTCCACCGTTCGAACCATCGTTCGAGGATGCTCACATGTCTTTGTAAGTAAGTGTGCATGTATTTGATGTTTCTGTGTTTGGCAAGTATTGCTGTGTCGTCCGCGAATAGAGCGAGTGTTGTGTGAGTGGAGTGAGGAATGTCATTTAAAAAGATGGAGAAAAGCACAGGAGCTAATTTCGATCCTTGTGGTACTCCTGCATTGATGTTTCGTGTTGTGGAAGTAATGTTAGCATAGCGGACTTTAAAAGATCTGTTAGTTAGGTATGAGTGAATTAATTTAATGATGTCAGCGGGGAGTTTAAATTTGATGAATTTATAAATTAATGCGCTGTGCCAGACGCGGTCGAAGGCTTTCTCGATGTCACAGAGTATGGCACCTGTTTGCATCCGATCCCCGAATCCATCATGGATGTATTCGGAGACTCGGAGCAGTTGATGTGTAGTTGAGTGTTTGGCTCTAAAGCCGAATTGAGCATTGATTAATATGTTGTGTTCATCCAGGAACTTGTTAATTCTGTGACACAGTATGTGTTCAACCAGTTTGCTAAGAGAGGAGAGCAGGCTAATTGGTCTATAGTTCTTAGGAATAGCAGGATCCTCACGAGGTTTTTTGATAGGGACAATTAGCGCGGTTTTCCATACAGGAGGGAAGTATTTAAGTTTAAAGATATTATTAGTTAGGTCAGTTAAGTAATTTACGTAGTTGAGGGGGAGATTTTTGATGGCTGAATTGGTTATGTTATCAATACCGGGGGTTTTTTTTATTGGGGAGCGAGTTAATAGCGTTGATAATTTCAATGGGGGTGGCCGGATCAATGGGGTCGTTATTTATTCTAGAGAGCCTATTATTCAGAAATTTACTAAGAATATCGTCGACTTTATCAATGGTTTCGGGGCAGAAGACGCTTGTATGGGGTGAGAATTGACTTTCATAATTATCTACCAAGGCTTCAATTTTGCCTGAGTCACTCGTGATTATGCCAGAATGGGAGTTAAAGGGGGGGAGGGGGGTGAAGGGTTTTTTGATGCGTTTGAGATATTGCCAAATGCTATTATCCGTCGCTGCGAGTGACTCGATGTAGGAAGTCCATTTTCGATTTTTGTAAATTTTGAGTTCGGTTTTGATTTTCGCATTTATCCTGTGCATTTCGCCGAGAATAGAGGGGTCACCTGTACGTTGCCAAAGTTTCCTTGTTTTGTTCCTATTCCTAATTAAATTTTTAATATAAAGGGGGAGTTTGTTATAATTATTGGGGGGGATGTGAGCCTTGGCAGAGCTAAGAGCGTTGTTCATTAAGTTAGTTATGGAGGTGACAGCTTGATCTATGTCGTTAGTAGAGTTAATGCTATTGAAGGGTGGGGGGGAGTTAAAGATGGAGTTGGTGTAGTCGGTCCAGTTAATTACGTGGGGGGTTAGTATTGAAGGTAGGTGAGAGTTAGTGTGAAGATTGAGAATGACAGGATTGTGATCAGGGGAGAGAGTGCTTATAGAGTTAATGTCATAGGGTGCGTTAATATTATTGAGTAGAGCGAAATCAATAACAGATTGCGAGCCAGAATAGCCGAAACGGGTGGGAGCATGGGGAAAGGCAATGTCAATACCGTTGTCATTACAATATTCATCAATCTGCCTGCCGAAGCGGCAGATGTAATTCCTATTGTAATCACAATTCCAGCGTGGGTGGTGGGCATTGAAATCTCCCATCAGAATTACCTTGTCTCCCAAAGAGAAAAGATTTTCCAGGTCTGAACTCACAGTGCTGTTTGAAGTCACTCTAAGATAGATATTACAGATGTAGACAGGATTGTTAGGAGTAGGATAGATTTTTACTATGGTATTTTCTAAGATGTTCAGTTGCATGCTAGGAATGTGGTCATAGTTAAGGTTACGTTTGACATAGATGGCTGTACCTCCGTAGGGAAGGGGATCGTTATTGCTATCGGTACGGGGGGTGAAAATTAGGTTATAGTTTTGAATTTTGAGGTGCCTGACGTTACGATATTTAACCTCCTGTACGAGAACCAAGTCCATTGAATTGTCTATTAGATAATCCCTCAGCTCGTCAATTTTGGTGTGGAGCCCATCAGCATTCCAACTCAGTATTCTGACTGCAGACCGGGGAATTAGAGGGAAGAGGGCGCCTGCTCCGAACCAGTCGAAACTGGGAGGAAGTGACTACCCAAGATACTACTTATCCCACCTTGGGGGAGGGAGGCTTGCAAGTGTGCTATGCTGGTTAACAGCTTTTCAATAGTTTGTAATTTTTGGATATAAGCGTCGAGTTGATTTAAAGTTTCCTGATTTGGGATACTAGGAATTGGGTTGCTTGTTTTAGGGGGCTGGGATTCTATTTTATCGGTGGGGGTGCTAGGTTTATTTGGGGGGGAGGGGGTTTGAAGTTTACTTTTAAGAATTTCACTGAAAGTTTTATTATTATTTTGGGTTTCTGCGGCTTGGAACGAGTTACCTGTATTTGTTTGGAGTATGGGCCTACCATTATCGTAATTTATTTTTCCCATGTCCCTAATGGCTTTGATTTTTTGTTTTTTAATGAAGTTGGGGTGGCGAACGCAGCCCTGATAATTTGCTGGATGATCTCCACCACAGTTAGCGCAACTGGCCTTCTCAGTGCGAGGTTTCGTGCATTCACTAGTCTTGTGATTTTCTGCACATTTCAGACATCTGGAATCCATTCGGCAGTTGTCGCTGCTGTGATGGAAGTTTTGGCAGTTATAGCACTGCTTCGCCCCCCCTTTGAACTTGTAAGCTTCTACCTTTACAATAAATCCCATGAATTCGTGGAGTTCAAAGATTTCTCTGATGTTGTCTGTTGGGATTAGGTTGCACAAAAAAATTGGTAGTTTACTTTTATCTTTGAATCTTTTTAACTGTGCTACCCTTTGTACTTGATACCCTTCATTAACTAATTCCGATTTAACTTCCTCGATGGGGATGTCTGAGGGGATCCCTTTTATAAGGATTTTCAGGGGACGCTGCTCTCTTGGGAGCATGGCGAAGAATTTAACGTTGTTTTTGGATAAAAGGTCCTGAATAGGTCTATATTGGTTGATGTCACTGGGGAAGACCTTAATAAATTTCCCTGCGTCCTGTAGGGGAAGCTTAACTTTTAAAATTGTATTGATTTCTAACGCTATTTTCCTCCATTCGGTTTGCTGGTCTTTTTGGATCCAAAATGGATCCGGTTTCCTTTCCTTAGGGGGGTTTGGTATGGGGGGATCTACCTCGATTTCCTCGTCGGACATTACCGGATCATCGACCGATAGAATGCTGAATTGATTCTGTACCGTGATCGCTTCCTCTCCCTTCCCTTCCGAATCTGCTGTTTTTGCCAGTTTCCTGGCTCTCTGCTTAGTGCTAACTCTGATAAAGCCATTTCCATCGTTGTCATTATCTACAGTATTAACGTTAGTATTCTTCTAATTCTCATTATCTGAGTTGCTTATTTTCCTGGATCTCTTTTGCTTAAGGCTTACTCCATACATTAATAGACTGCGGACACCACAGAACAAGTAAAAAATTTCTTGTCCCACCCAAAGAAATCGTTTCTTCAACTCATCACAAAAAACTTTTTATTGCATAATTTTACCGGCGTATTACGGGCACTTTTAATAGAAAAAATGAGATCGAAATTTACGGGTGCGCGTTATACGGCGAATATAAAAATGATAGTGTAGCGAACTGAGGTTCGTAGTGTCAACCAGAAGATGATTTAAACACACCAGGTATACATCACTCATTTCATAAACAAAACAAATGCAATTTATTAATAAAATTGATGATGATGAGATATGTACACTGCACAGATGTAAGATGAACTTCGTAACTGAGGTAATCACACTCGATTTATTCGGCGTGGGGCGGAGTAAGAACACAGAAGTCCGCTAGGCTAGCAGAACTGGCTCTGCTTCAATGATGGAGAAACGGCACTTCTCCTGACGGGAAAGGGCTCCCCAATAATATCAACGGCGGTGATCACTGCACGCACCCGGTAGCGATGAAAATATTAAATTAAGGAGAAAGGACTCCTCACTGGAAAATAAGGTAGCAAAGGCTCCTTCCACGAAGACTGGTCTCCGACAAATTAACGGAGTATGTTTACTCCTGCAGGAACTAAATCGTCGCTGCAAACAGTCACAAGGGACTCTTGAACCTCTAAGGGCGGCAAACCCGGCTGCTCTTAAAACTGGATCCGCTACGTGTCAGGAACTAAAAGACGCAAGCCACGACTGAGGGGTCCATTCTCTTTTTATAGAAGACCTCCACCGGACATTGCATCACTCTCCAGAAAGTCGAACGATCTAGAACAAGTGAGCAACGGAAATGGGTTTCCTGGGGCGATAATGAAATATTTTCCCCGGGTCTAAAGCGGCCGCCTTTTTAGTTTGTCCTCCAAGCCACTTCAAAGAGTCTCAAAGGGCCGCTTCGGTAAAATGCGAAAGGCACGAGTCCTTTTGTTTAGGCACGCGACGCCTCCAGGATGCTGCTTAACAATTGATAGTTCATGAATGAAAGCACCTGGGGGTCTCCTGTCATTTATAACCAACATCAGCGGTGTCACCCGGTGGCGATGACTACATCAAGAAAAATGACCATGTCCCCTAAGGTTCT
Organism: Dolomedes plantarius; assembly: GCA_907164885.2. NCBI lineage: Eukaryota > Metazoa > Arthropoda > Arachnida > Araneae > Dolomedidae > Dolomedes > Dolomedes plantarius. The sequence continues at coordinate 18,427,452 of OU015503.1, read as the reverse complement.
GTGGAACAAGTCTATCGGATGAACAAAAGGAAAATTGCCGTCAGCATATTGCCACCTAAGTCGGAAATCTTTTGATGGGTCTCAGGCCGAGATAGAAGAATTTCTTTTGTTAACGGAGAGGTTGAAATGCAATACTCTACATAACCCCCCTGCCGTTAAAGTTTTCAATGTGGTTGCATATTGAAAACCAACGTTTCGTGTGGGTGGTTCCCAATTCTGCTATCTAATGTACCAGTTCCAACAGTTTTTTTTTCTACTACACAAAAAAAAATACACAATTCTAACAAGTACGTACACATGCACTAACTGGATTACTAAATACAAACACAAATAATTTCATGGTACTAACAATTAATTTTCTAGGTTACTACATTTACAAATCTAGGTAATTCGCGGACGTTTAAGGAATGTATCTGCTTAAAGCGTCAGCGTTTGTATTCTGTCTTCCCGGCTTGTGTTCTACCCGAAAACAAAATTGCTGCAACATAAGTTGCCACCGGAAAAGACGGCCATTTGAACTGGCATTCTTCTTGAGCCATACCAATGGATTATGGTCGGTCACGATTTTGAATTCGCTTCCGTCCAGATAGTAATGAAGTTTTTTTAACGCGAATATGATCGCCAAACACTCTTTTTCTGTGGTCCTGTATTTCCTTTCGGGCTCAGAGAACTTCCTACTCAGGTACAGGATAGGATGTTCCTTATCACCTATTTGTTGGGCCAACACTACCCCGGCTCCCAGATCGGATGCGTCCGTTTGGACAATAAATGGAACAGTAAAATCAGGAGCTCGTAGCACAGGTGTTTTTATAAGAGCGTCTTTCAAAGTGGTGAACGCTGCCTCGCAAGCTTCGTCCCACACAACCGCCGCTCGTTTCTCCCGTCCCTTTAACGCATCGGTTAAGGGGGCCGCTATCATAGAATAATTTGGAATATAGTGCGCGTAATACCCAGTGAGACCCAGAAATGCCCGGATACTCGTCTTTGTCTCTGGCCGGGGAAATTCCCTAATGCATTTTACCTTTAATTCGGCGGGATTTCGATAACCTCCGCCGACCATGTGCCCCAAGTATTTTACATGGTTTTGGGCGAACCGACATTTCGATGATTTGATTGTGAGCTGCGCTTGCGCTACACGACTTAACACGATATCTAAATGCTTCAGATGCTCGTCCCAGGTCTTAGAAAATATCGCGATGTCGTCGATATATGGAACGGCATACTCCTCACACCCATTTAGGACGTCAGCCATGAGCTTACTGAAAAAGAAAGGTGCGTTTTTAAGCCCGAAAGGCATCCGCAAAGGCCTGAATGTCCCGAATGAGGTGACAAAAGGCGCAATGCGTTGGGCCCTTTCTGTCAAGGGGATTTGCCAATACCCCTTTGCAAGATCGAGTATTGTTATGAAATTAGATCCTGCAACCTGTTCAACCCTTTCCTCTATGTTGGGGAGGGGGTAATATTCGGTGCGAATTATTTCGTTCAACCTACGATAATCAATACAGGGTCTCGGCTCACGACCATCGGTTTCTACCAAAATGATAGGCGAGGTATAATCAGACTCACCTACTTCTATCACTCCTAATTTTAACATTTTGTCAATCTCCAACTTCAAGATTTCGTTCTGTCGGTGTGACGTTTTGTATGGTCTAGACCTAACGACCTTATCCGAGATCAGCTCTATGTCATGCGTAACTTTCTCGGTTTTTCCTGGGTTATTAGAAAAAATATTTGCATGGCTACACAATAATTTCTTTAATTCCCTTTTTTGAGTGAGATTTAGACGAGCGTCAAGTTCGCTCTCGCGCACAATCTCCTCGTAATCGAAATCGGTAGCACCGGTTTCAAAAACGTGGATTTCGAAATCATCCTCAGTACCAATTTCGACTTTACCTTCATAAACCCAATTTATAGTTTCGGGACGCCTGATATAGGGCTTCAGCATATTAATATGGTAAATGCTGGATTTCTGTCTAGGTCCGGGAGTTTGCACTCGACAATTGCGGTCCGGGAGATTGCGTCTCGGATATGCGAGCTTCAATTTTCCCTGGGCCTATCCACTTCGGCGCCATTTTGCTAGGTCGAGATAAAGAGAAAATCAGAACTAAATCTCCAACCTCGAAATGCCTTTTAACTGCGCTCTTATCATACGCTTCCTTACGCTTAGATTGTTCTTCACCCATTTTCTGAGCAGCTAACTCTCGCGCTCTTTTTAATCTATTCACTAGGGTAAGGACGTGCTCTGTCACGGGTCTCTCTTCCTCACAACCTCCCATCCAACCTTCGTACAATAAAACTTCGGGTGTTCGTAGGTTTTTTCCATACAACAGTTCTGCCGGTGAGAATCCCGTACTATTATGCGTTATAGTCCGAATCGCGAGGAGCGAGGCTGGTAAATGACGTTCCCAGCTCTCCCCGTTTTCCAAACACAGGACTTTTAACAGTCTCTTAAGTGTTCGGTGGAATCTCTCTACAGGGTTGCTTTGTGGATGCCCCACTGAACTATGCGTCACTTTGATGCCGAATTTCTCAAAAAATTCGCACGTTAACTCGCTCGTAAACGACGTGCCATTGTCGCATTGCACCTCTTTCGGGAACCCGGTTCTACTGAATACCTGCAACAAAGCATCCGTGACAGATAATGACCTTAGGTTTTTCACGGGAATTGCTTCCGGGAACTTTGAAGCTAAACATATAGCGGTGATTAGGTACTTATTTCCATTCTCAGATTCGGGCAGAGGTCCGCAAGCATCGATGTTTATTTTGACAAATGGCTCGCTAATTATAGGCGTTAATCGCATGGGGAATCTCTTAGTATCTTGAGCATTCCCTATGCGCTGACATGCGTCGCACGACCTCACGTATTCCTCCATTTCTTGGTAACATCGGGGCCAAAAAAACGATTTGGCTAGCCTCTGTTTCGATTTCGTCGCACCTAAATGAGCATTTGTTGACTCATGGCATACTGCCAATAGTTTTTTTCTGAATACCTGTGGGACAACTAAAAGACTTCGTGTATCCCCAAAGTGGTCCCTCTGTTGTTTACACAGCAACCCGTTTATGACCACATAACCCTTCTCGCCGGTTTGACTTGGACTTTCGACCCTTTTTAACAATGCGCCAATTCTACACATTCCCGCTGTGCGTCTGCGAATTTCTCTGGGGAAACATTTAATAGACTCAACGCTGGGTCTTCGCGGTCGAGGGGGGGGGTAAAACTAACAATTTCGCCTGTTCCCCCTTTCCAGTTGTGTCAAAACGATTGACTCCCCATCTGAGGGACTATTGTCCGAACGCTCCCGAAGAAAATCGTTTGACTTAAGCGTCTGTGTACAGCTCTCTTGACATTTGGAACGCGAGCCCGTTATTGCATTGATTTTCATGCTCTTAGAGTTTTGTTGACCCTGTCTTAGAAGAGCTGCCGTTTGATTTCCCAGTATGTATCTTTGTTGATTTGACCTGTCGCTAATGACACAGGCCTTTGTTGTTATATTTCCATACTGGGAGTTCAGAATTACGCGCGCTAGGGGCACGTTAATGGCACGAGTGTCTAACGGCTGAGTGAGCCAGACTGTTTCGCCGAGGTAGTCGTCGGGCGAAATAAATCTTTTACAAACCAGATCAATCGTACTACCCGTATCTCTAAGTATCTCACATACCTGGCCGTTCACAGTCCCTATACTCACATATGGTTTTAAGGGATCTGTGATTTCCAAATCGGCACCTATGGAGTTAACCTCTTCTTTTTTTGTTAATAACGGACACTGGGGCCTAATATGACCGACCTCGTGGCAGAAATAGCACTTAATGTCTGTCACACTCCTTTTGTCGAACTCTTTATGGTTCCATTCTTTACGGCGGTTTTCTTTTGGGCGAGGGGAGCTCACCTTATCTAAATTTCGTTCGGGTTCGTGTTGTTCGGGGGGTTTTTCAACTTTCTCTCCCGTTTTTACAGCCCCAAACATTTTCCGTTGGTCGGGCGCGCGTCCCTCGAATTTCTTCGGCTGGTTGGGGGGCTTACCTGTTTTTCTGATAAGCTCAAACTGATCCGCGTCTTTGACCAAGGTTTCAGGGGACGTGTAATTCTCCCAATCCCTTATATTTTGCTCCCGGATTTCACTCCCCATTTTCCGTTTTAATTGGTCGACCAGAAAGAGATCTTTTTACGACTCAAAAGTTGTAACACCGAGACCCTCTATCCAACCTTCGAAATACGTCTTTATTTCGAAAAGATAATCTTTCCATAGGGTTCCTGGCTTACGCTGGTGTCTAACAAACTTCTGACGAAAAGCTTCAGGACTGAGCCTGAATCGCTCGAGAAGCACGCTCTTAACATGGGAATATTTTTGTGTGTCCTCGACTTTTTCCCGTAACACAATGGCCGCTAATGATAATGGTAACAGGCTAATTAAACTGCCTGACCATTCAGCTTCCGGTATTTTTAAATGCTGTGCCTGCCGTTCAAAAAGGCAAAGGTATAGGCTTATATCAGTTTCTTCCGGGTCGAATTTTTGCATTATGTGCCTTTATGAGTGTCCCGCAGGTCTCGGAGGACTAACAGACGGGCTTTCTTGGGGGGCTTCCCTACTCAGTCTTAATTTGGCTAGCTCAAACTCTCGCTCTTGTTGAGCTAACCTATCCCCCCGTTCTTGTTGAGCTAATTCATCTTCCCTTTTTTGTCGAGCTAACCGTTCTTCCCGCTCTCGTTGCTCGTTTTCTATACGGGTCTCCATAATCTCAGCTAACAACCCTTCAGCCAATTTTACATTGTAATCTGCTGAACTTTCAATTTTTTTGATCATCTCAAGCTTCAGCATTCCCAAATCTACCTCACAACTCATTTCTATAGCGAGGTTAATTAAGTCCTCTTTCTTTGCACGAACAAGGGAACCCATGTTTGACAGAATACAAAGCTATTACAATACTACACAGAATACTACACACTATTATAAACCCTGAGGTAGTAATTACATTAAAACCTGAACACAAAATGCAACTACACAACACAATCAATTAACGTACACATGCAATGTATTAACAAATATGAACTAAATTACTTTTAAAATTCCGCTTGCGATGTTACTATTTTAAGGTTCATAAAAGATAAATCACTTTGCTTTTAACATATCACAAAAATACACAATGCAAAATAGTTAAACACAATGTAGTTACACTATTTCTTTTTGAGCACAGTTACATTCCTTAATTTCTGGGAACTAATTTAACACACTACTATTTCAATAACAATTCTACTTTACACAATAACACTAGTTCTTATTTTACCTCAAATTAAAAAAATTTTTAACACCTTTTAAGTTCAGATCAAGCTATTAATTACGGTTATTAAATTCAACAATTTAATTCTCCTACTTCTGAGAAAACAACCAAAATTATTTACTAAACTACTGTTGGATACCAGCACAAAAGAGAAACAGAATGGTACTCACAATTTGATGTGAAGACTGGCATCTAGTTGGCACTGCAGCAAGTTTATCAGATGGCACAAGAACGTCAAACGTTCTACTCTAATTCACAGGATACACACACCCGCGATAGCACTTTCACACAGTCTCAGTTCTGAAACACGCGCGAATGTCACTAAGGAAATTAACACTGCAGCAGTTTAGCAGATTTCACAAGAACGTCAGCCGCTCTACACTACTTCAAAGGATACACACCAGCAATAGCACTTTCGCACAGTCACAGTTCTGAACACACGCGACTGTCACTAAGGAAAACAAAATGTTCTTACTGTCGCTTTTTTTTATCGTCAAAACGCTGCCACCAAAATTATGAATGAATATATACCTTCTATATCGAACTGAGGTTCGTAGTGTCAACCAGAAGATGATTTAAACACACCAGGTATACATCACTCATTTCATAAACAAAACAAATGCAATTTATTAATAAAATTGATGATGATGAGATATGTACACTGCACAGATGTAAGATGAACTTCGTAACTGAGGTAATCACACTCGATTTATTCGGCGTGGGGCGGAGTAAGAACACAGAAGTCCGCTAGGCTAGCAGAACTGGCTCTGCTTCAATGATGGAGAAACGGCACTTCTCCTGACGGGAAAGGGCTCCCCAATAATATCAACGGCGGTGATCACTGCACGCACCCGGTAGCGATGAAAATATTAAATTAAGGAGAAAGGACTCCTCACTGGAAAATAAGGTAGCAAAGGCTCCTTCCACGAAGACTGGTCTCCGACAAATTAACGGAGTATGTTTACTCCTGCAGGAACTAAATCGTCGCTGCAAACAGTCACAAGGGACTCTTGAACCTCTAAGGGCGGCAAACCCGGCTGCTCTTAAAACTGGATCCGCTACGTGTCAGGAACTAAAAGACGCAAGCCACGACTGAGGGGTCCATTCTCTTTTTATAGAAGACCTCCACCGGACATTGCATCACTCTCCAGAAAGTCGAACGATCTAGAACAAGTGAGCAACGGAAATGGGTTTCCTGGGGCGATAATGAAATATTTTCCCCGGGTCTAAAGCGGCCGCCTTTTTAGTTTGTCCTCCAAGCCACTTCAAAGAGTCTCAAAGGGCCGCTTCGGTAAAATGCGAAAGGCACGAGTCCTTTTGTTTAGGCACGCGACGCCTCCAGGATGCTGCTTAACAATTGATAGTTCATGAATGAAAGCACCTGGGGGTCTCCTGTCATTTATAACCAACATCAGCGGTGTCACCCGGTGGCGATGACTACATCAAGAAAAATGACCATGTCCCCTAAGGTTCTGTGGAACAAGTCTATCGGATGAACAAAAGGAAAATTGCCGTCAGCATATTGCCACCTAAGTCGGAAATCTTTTGATGGGTCTCAGGCCGAGATAGAAGAATTTCTTTTGTTAACGGAGAGGTTGAAATGCAATACTCTACAATAGACTTAAAAATAAGGAAAAGATGAATATAAAAAATTAGATTTCTACATGTACCTAAATGCTGTTTATTTAAAATAAATGACATACCTTATGAACTTAAAACTTTTAATTATCGGATAACATGAATAGTTCGTCATATTCACCTTCCATTATATCTTCAGGCACATTATCGAATTCTGTTTCCTCTTCACCATCAGTGTCTGACCCATAAATAAATAATCATCTTCCGTTCCATCAAGATCAGGGGTGGGGAAAGTGCGGCCCCATTTAACGTTTGACATTTTAATTTACGGCAATTTAAAAATACGACTATTGGTATATTTCACATTAATACTTTTATGCAGGATTTATTTTACGCTAATATTTTGTCTTCTTTGATTGATATTTATAATGAGAGATTCAAAGACTTTGAATCAAAAGAACTGCTATTAAGATTGGCTTTTCAACCCCACCTTTACCTCAGTCAAAATAGAACTGATTTGGACAAATGTCTAAAAAAAATATGAAAGTTTTGAAAATTGGTGGAGATGTTTGTATAGGCATGCTAATGAACATACTAAAAGTCCCCACCGATCACACTTGAGCTTTCGCCGCCATCTTGGAAATGTGTACACTTTTTTCGTTTTTTCAAGTAACTTGAGAAATATTGATTTTATGTAAAAAATTTGAATTTAAAAATTGAAGAGCACTAAATTGTGTACAGAAACGTCATTTACATTTTTTTATAAGTCGAACACGAACAAAGATAATTGACTTTGAAAGGAGCGAACCATCACACCTGGGACGCGGATGCGCGGAACTTCCCTATCGCGATGGGGGATATGACCCGCGCATGTGCGCCAAAAGTCTTGTATACTCACGTTTGTCAAATCTCTGCATATCAAAGCTCAAGAGAAAGTTGCAACAACACCCAATCCATTCTTATCAGGTTGTATTGTGATTCTTTGTGGATTCTATATTTTTATGTCATACTTAGGCTGCATTGGGTACATAATGGCTGGAGGTGGGTAAAAATAAATGCTAACTTTGATGTATAGAAATATGTCAGTAGAAAAAATGTTGCCTGGCTATTCATACCCTAGAAAAATCCTAGCTAATTTAATTACCCAAACAGCTTTAGCAAAAATAATTTTTGACGCCATGGATATATCTGATTTCAAAAGCAATAATCTCCATGGGTTGTTTAGAGATTTTGCTACTAAACTACTATCGCTAGAAACCATAAACGGACATACTCATATACGAGCCATCGTATATGAGATTAAAATGAGGATGACTTTTGAAGCAGTTGAAAGAGAATGGCCCCACTGCAGCCTTCTGGGTTCAGTACTTTGAAATGGTAGACCTTATGAAAGCTTGATCACCGTCAATTGTACGGTGAAAGAAACGGTTTCAATATAGTAGTAAACCCGTTGCTGCTTTTTCAGAGGATAGCGATTGCTAAACAAAACGACGAAGACCTAGCATTTTATTTAGAATATGAGTTAGCTCCTTTTCCGTTGGCTCTATTTAATGAATCTGGTATGCGAGAGACAACGACATTGGCCATGTACGACCATTTTTGAAGTTCCAAACTAAGACCTTAACCTTCTGAACTTCGTCAAAATTGTGGACAGTGGTTTTCTCCTACACCGTGTCAAATGGGGAACACAATTAACTTTTTCGACAGTTTGCATAAATTAAGTTAACTATATAAAAAAGCATTATGGTACCAGCTGTATAGTCGTTTTGAAAGGCTAATCCAACACTACTAACACTACAAAAAATTGAACAAAATATACGGTCAAAAAATTGAACAAAATATACGGAACAAAATTTAAGGGTGCGCGTGAGTGAAAAAATCTGTAGACATAAATTTTGATGGAAACATGCGAGTTACTGTTCAACAATGTTATTTCCTTTCAAATGAAAACAATAAGAGCGAATTGATCAGCATTCTATCATCTGGGGTGGGAAACAATGGGATTCGATTCCGACAAAGTAATGACGACGCCGAGATTCTCATTATAAATACTGCAATTAATGAAGCATGTTCTGGTAACAACATCCTTGTAACCATCGGTGAAGATGTTGACCACCTGGTTCTATTAACAGCTCTCACTCCTACAGAAAAAAGACATTTTCCCTGTCAAACCACGCAAAAGGAAATCAAAGAAAAAAATATATTCATCAAATGAAATACAATCATCGGGACTTACCAAAGTATCCCTTTACTACATGCGTTCAGTGTATATGATACTACTTCTGCAGCATTCAACAAAGGAAAGAAACTTTGCATAAAAATGTTCCAAATTAAAGCTATGGAACACAACGTGACAGTAGTTAATGAATGCAACTCATCGCACAATGATGGTTCAAGCAGGAGAATGCTTTTTTTACTGATCTGGTATGGAGCGCATTCCAGTGAACAGTCACTAAATAAGTTTAGTTACAAATGCTTCGCAAAATTTGACACTAAAATAAAACCATACATTTCGTCTCTTCCCTCAACTGAAGAGGAAGCCAGGCTACTTTCCTTTCGGTTGTATAACCAAGTGCAGAAGTGGTTTGGGAATGAATTGAATCCTGAAGTGTGGGAATTTTTATGAAATATGTAACTTTTTTTTATTTTTTGAGGGGGGGGGGAGAGTACTTATTTTACTAGAACTTGCATGGAAAGATTTAAATTTGTATGGGTATATGTGTGTATTATTTTGCAAGAATACATTTTTACCTCTGACTATTATCTTTTTTTATATAAACTTAAATTTCCATTTCAAGATATATTCAATTTTATTAATGGATTACTTAAAGAAATCTTACTGCATATTTTTTAGCCATTATATGGATTTATCGATCTGTTTTTTCCCCGTCAGTGCCGGTTTCTTTCTTACGCACTTAAATCATACACCACTGGAAAAATGTATTGCATCATATGTTCAATGTTTCTGATGCTTTAAAACCAATTAATTATACAATTTTGAATTCATAAAAAATTCTACAAAAATTATCTCTGTGTAATATATTAAACAAAGGGGCAAAAACGGAATGTAATAAAGTCTCACTGCTTCGCTTTTTAATTGTATCGGATTTTTTTTCTAAAGACACGATATTTTTTTTCCATGTGAAGAGATGTAAATACAAATAGAATGAAAAATTGTTATTTTTGTGTGCACGATTTTATATATAAAAAAATCCTTGTACAATGAGAGTAAGATACTCGTTTTATTTTATTAAACTTATACATGAAATACATATGTATTATACTGCATCAAAATCTTATTTAATGTCGCTTTGCATTGGGTTGGTTTAATTTCATGTTGAAATCTAAGGAATGTTTAATTTTTTTTGTTTGGTGGAGCTCCAGATGTCCGTCCTACTGGCAAATGTTTACTATCTTTTGTAATATGGGAAAAGCATCTTGCAACAGAAGTAGGCTGTATACTAATAGCAGCACCATTTCTTCTTCTAATAGGTATGCTACTACCAGCAGTATGCAAAAAGCTTCCCCAGCTGCCAGAAGATCGAATATTTTTGAGCTGTTTGAGAAATTTATTCATTCAACTTAAAGATGATTTGTATTTTTCATTGTGCAATGATATTTCCCTGACAATCTCTTTAAGCATTTTCCCACGCTTTTCTTCATAAGATGAATTTCCATCATCTTTAAAATCACATGCATTAGACACAATTTCTACTGCAGTTGGAACAGCTTCTTCAGTAATCTGTGAATGGAAAGATTCGAAAAACTTCCTAGGAGGTGCTTTCTCTCCTAGAGCAAGGATTGCTATCTCATGTTTGTCATAGGGAAGCACAGGAGGGAAGTTGTTTGAAATTATGCCATAATGCTGATAGATGCAGTACTGGTGTTTACAAAATCAACCATACACGCCTACTGGACAAGAGCAGCATCCACTTTTTGTGTTAGCTGTGTGCGGTTTACATAAGATTCGATTCACAATAATCGAACTTTTAAGTGAATAAATCTAAAGTAGCCGCTTAAGATATGCTAATTGCGGCATACGCGGTTGGTATAAATACCAAGCAGCTAGATTAAAGAGACGAAGTGAGAGGAAGTGAAAGGAGGAGTAGTGCTGCCGAAACGAAGTATCGAGCTGGAGGTAGGCTTAGAGTCTGGTTTAATAATAGTTGAGTTTTGCGAGCAGCCGCTCGAGGCATAGCTAGTTTGCTTCAAACCTACGCGAGTTCTTGTTCGGCCCAAAGTTTACTTGGCAACACTCCTGGTTGACTTTCAAAGTATCTGTGAGTATTGCAAAGTGTATTTTTCTTTAATGAGTAGTTATACAAGTGAATATATTGAATTGTATTTCCCTTGCATGAATGCTATATATATCTCGTACTAGTAATACGTATGCTTTATATTGAAAAGCAAAATTTACAATTGCAAATATTTAAATAAACATTGTTGTTATGTAAGAACTGTGTTTGAATGGAATTATTTAGAGTGCCACTTCAAGATATACATATCCAAAGTTAGGGTAGAAGTAAAGATTCTCTATAACTGTATACCAGTTTTCTTCCCTTTTGACAGAAAAGGTGGAATAATCTATCATTTTTGTGGCATTTTTTGTCACGTGAGATGTTTTACTGTTTAATGCTAAAAGATACAATCTGCCATTTGAAAATCTATTATATGCAATGTCTCTGAATATTTTTACATAATGTTTCTCTAGATGTGTCGACACTAAGTCTAAAATTGTCAAAACATTATAAGCCTTCACAAGGCACAGGATTTTCATCTTTAAAAATCCGTATGCAAACTTCAGAAAAATTGTTTGTATTGTGGCCCATTAGTTCCTCATTTCTAATGCGAGGCACCACAACTCCTTCCTTTTCCAATAATTTTTCATACATGTGTACCAATTTTCGTACGTGGGCAAGTAAACCCCAATGTAAGCACAACAGTTTTTATATGCCTCTTAGGCCACTTGGGGGTGTTGGAACACACAAGATTAATTGAAAAATTCGCATTAAATGGTTCCTGTGCTCCTTTGCAATTTGGTGCTTGGAGTCCAAGAGCCATCTCCAAATGGCTTATGCATGAGAAATGCACAATAAATTTTTTGACATAGGCCAAACACTTTGTAGTGCATTAATTTCAGCTTCTGAGTCGTCGGTCATTACAATGTTTGGGTATTCTTTGCCATTAAATGGTTTCCTTATTGTTTCATTTAGGAGCTCAAATCCTTTTTATATGACTCCTCAGTCTGTCCTTTTGTAATGATAACTCCAAGTGGTACAGCTCCAGCTGTACATGGACACAGCATAAATGTAATGCTATGATTGTCTGGATCACATGAAGAGGTTGAGTCAACAAAAACAATTTCCCCTGATGATTTTAATTCGTGGGATCTTTTCATAATAGGAGTCATAATAACAACAGCAAAAGAATCTTCGCTGAAACGAACGGTGATTCCATTTTCTTCATAATCTTTTAACTTCTATTTCAATTTCCGAAACATTAGAAAAGAAGAAGGATTTTATCCATGAACAATTTTATTAAAGTGTCTTTTATGGTATTTAAACTCACCATTTATAATAGAAGATTTAAAAATAATTTTATTGGTGTACCAAATTATTAATTAACAATAAATGGTATTTTTTATTTAAATTAAAACTAAAATTTGGGGACAGCAATTAATAAAATTATATATGCATTTTTATTTTATTATTTTTTTAAAGAGAAAGTCCACTTTTATGACAAGATTATAAAAAGAGTACCATAAATTTCAGTATGCATAACAGAGTATTAGACTTTATACAAAATTGCCTCATAATAATAAAAAAAATTCCTCTTTTCTTTCCTTTTTCACAACTTACTTCAATCAGACCTTGTCCAGTTCTTGGACCATTAATATGAAGGCGCCATTGGTCATCCCAATATTGAACAGCTCTGTAAGGAGGATGGATTTGGCTACTAGCCATGTCTTCTTCAGTGAATTTTTCTTCTCCCTGTAGAATTCCTTCATGATATTTATACGCCTCAGTTATGCTCTTGCTATCATTGATATATACAATGAATTTGTCTTTGCAACCACCATGAGGCAGAAATTTTAAAGCTTCAGTCGTGTCCATACTGTGATTATGTGCATCATTAATTGTGATGACAGCTAGTAGAACCTTCTGAAATCAAAATATATAAGTGTTACTTTTTGACAGTTCTTATTAAATAATTTACTAAAATAAGAAGTAAAGTAAAATAATAACAAAATAGCATTCTACTTTATATTTCTTTAGCTTTCAAGAACCACCAAAATCTAAATTAAAATTTCACAATCTGTTTAGAGCTTAAAAAAAAATCGAAAATATTTTGCTTTAAAGTGAATACAATAATAAATAAATAAGAGAATGTATATTATAGTTCTTTAAACTATTAACGGATTTTAAAAATTGAAAAAAAAACTATAAATGAAAAATGTCTTTCGCAAATATTTCAATTTATCGCTATAATTTACACTTTTAGAACAAAATTTAAAAAATTACCCTTTTTTATTTTATTTTAAAGGCTTTTTTCATTAAAAAATTTTCATAAAAACACTGAATAAGTTGATTATTTACATATGTATCTGTTAAATCTTTTTTTATTTGACTTTTTAAACCTTTAAATAAAATAAAATAAATTAAAATAATTAAAATTTTACTAACTTGTAGAGAAGAATCTGTTCTGTTTGTTGATTTCGTGTCCATTTTCACTTTAATATTTATTGTTGCCTGACAGTTCAAGTTTTTTGTAAAACTTCTTTTATTTGCTGCAGCCGGCACTTTCTGAAATGCACTGTGGTAGCAAACAAATTTTTCCCTAAAAATAAAATAGAGAAATAGAAATTTAACGTAAGCAAAATTAGAAATACCTTATAAATCAGTGCACAGATTAAAGAAATGGTATAGCAATATAAAGCAAATTATTTGAAAAAGAAAATTCCGAGCTGCATCCATTAATTGAAACTATTTTCAATTTTTTTAAATTTAAATTTTAGATTTTGATAGTTATTACGTTTATTTTTGAAGTCATTTAACAACCAATAAATAAATGTAGTCATTAATAAAAAATCAAATTGTTTAACTCTTTTTGTTAACATATATTTCTAATTAGAATCTAAGAACTCATAGAATAATGTGGATTCGAATCATTTTCTTCCTCTCAAGATAAAATGATTTGAAATTTTTATGCATAAAATTAAAGCAATATATATATATTTAAAAAAGTTTAAGTGTATTATTATATTAACAGATGTCGCCACATAAATCCCCCAGTATTATGCATTTATTTTTCCTAATTCTAAAATTAGAATTTTGGCATATTTTATCTTTAAATGGTAATTGAAAATTCAGTACGGTAATATGTAAAAAAAGCCTTCATCTACCAATCAAATAAAAAATGAGTTCCATAATTAAAGATTGATGCATTCTTTGTCGGATTAAAGGCCCATGTGAGAACAAACGTATATATTGTCACAATAAAAATTACATGGCAATTTAAATTAATATAATTTTTAAATAAATACTTACGATCAAGCAAATCTTTGTCCACTGGGCTTGGACGTTCTAGAATTCCATCTAGTGTTTGTTAGTCCTCCAAACTCTTTTACCATTCATTGCACTCTAAATTTTTAACATTGCTCTAAATTTTCAACATTGCTGCGCAGAACAATTAAAAGCTTGATGAAATTGTTTCCACCTCATTACAAAATGAGGATGGAAGTTTATCTTTCAAAAAAAAAAAAACGGACATTTGAGCAAAAAAAACGATGTTACTCACGATTAATTCACATACGCACTAAAAATTTTTAATCAAAATAGTATATTGTAATGAACGAATCAGTCTGAGGGGAAAAGATGTCGCCACGTGAAGTCTTTGGAAATTGCGCAAAGTGATGTCTTAGACGACGGGAAGAAATCAACGATTCAGCGGGCTTGAAATTTCCCCATTGTGTCTACACGAGTACAGATATGCGCACGGGACAAACTGCAGACCAGTTTCAGCCACCGATTAGTGGAGACGCTTGTCGGACCTTTCTTAGAGCACCACGTGTTGCCTCGACCGTTTTCTGTGCGAAATGAATAGTGACGTAATTTGATGAATTCGTCATATTATTTACGAAGTAAAAACATCAGGAGTTAGCCAGGTGAGTACAAATACTTTCATATTTTTATGATATATTTCAACTGCGGTACAATTTATTGTTTCTGTACTAGTGTACTCCGATATATTAGATTTTCAAACATTTTTCACGTGTCTATTTCTCATACCAATACTTTCTTATATTACATGATACGCATTAATTCGTTTACATATTTGTGAACTATCCATATTAATAATGTTTAATTAGTACAATTTATGCCTCATACATATTCTAATACATTTTTTCGTACATTTTTAACGGGTCTATTTTTAAATCGGCGTTTTTACACGATGTTCATTAGTTTGTTTATATATTGATGAAGTAATCCTATTAATAATTTCTATAACCATTAATATTTACCTCCCTGATATAGTTTTTCATACATTTTTAACAGGTCTATTTATAAACTAGGGCATGCTGATATTACACGTGCATTAATTTGTCCATACATATGTGAAATATAATCATAGACAATAATATTTCTAATTATTACAATTTTTCTATGTATAAAATTTATCAATATTTATAAAAAAATTAAATGTTTGATTGATTAGTTCAATTATGAAATATTCAATTCAATTACTGTATTGTGTAGAAGCATAAAATCAATAGAAATTTCAAGAGTTTTCGCGACAATTATTTTTCATAAATAAGGTATACATCATGTATTTGTGTATTAAAAACATTTTGTAACTCATAATTGGTTAATATTACCTTTTTTATGTGCTTGTAATGAATGAGTTTACAAAAACATTTAAAATGATCAATGACGCAAGCGAATCATAGTTTTAAAATCTTGTATTTAAATTTTTTCTAGTAAATTTTAAGTTCTCAATTTTGATATAAATAATAAGTCTCATTCAAATCATTTACTGTTAAATTTATTTATTATCTGCATACGAATCGTTACTGTATTCAAACTGTAAATATTGAAACCCGAGAATATACTTAGTTAAAGATATACTGGAAAAATCTTAATTATCGTGTCGTGAAATGTATTAAAAATCTGTTACATAAAGAAACATTCAAATATATATATATATATATCTGCAAAACAGTATATATTTTTATATATTTCTAAAACTGTCAGCTAACAAACATAAACTTATTTTAAAAGAAAATTAAATGTATCTTATTCTCATATTCTAGTGATAACGTTTGATAAAATCAGTTTCAAAAATGCTTAAGGCATAATTGCAACTACTGGAAAATTTTTTTATTAAAATAATTAATTATTTACCACCGCTTTAGTTTTCCATTTCATAAATATCTCAATTTAGTAACTTTTTTTTAAAAATGTTCATATTTCATTCAAAGAGAAGCTAGAAAACTGGAATATCATTTATTTGTTTGACTGATACCAAAACCAGTAAGAGAGAAGAATTAATAATTTTTATATAACGATTGACGGGTCTATATTTAGACCAGTGCTTTCTGATATTACATGATATGCATTAGTTTATATATTGGTGAAATATCCGTATTAATAATTTCCATAATTATTAATATTTACCTCTGCAATCCGAAATAGTTTCTTCGACATATTTAATGCTAAAAGATACAATCTGCCATTTGAAAATTTATTATATGCAAAGTCTCTGAATTTTTTTACATAATGTTTCTCTAGATGTGTCGACCCAAAGTCTAAAATTGTCAAAACATTATAAGCCTTCACAAGGCACAGGATTTTCATCTTTAAAAATCCGTATGCAAACTTCAGAAAAATTGTTTGTATTGTGGTCCATTAGTTCCTCATTTCTAATGCGAGGCACCACAACTCCTTCCTTTTCCAACAGTAATTTTTCATATGTGTTCCAATTTTCGTGCGCGGGCAAGTAAGCCCAACAGTTTTTATATGCCTCTTCGGATTCTTGGGGGTAGTTGGTACACACAAGATTAATTGAAAAATTCGCATTAAATGGTTCCTGTGCTCCTTTCAATTTGGTGCTTGGAGTCCAAGAGCCATCTCCAAATGGCTTATGCATGAGAAATGCACAATAAATTTTTTGACATAGGCCAAACACTTTGTAGTGCATTAATTTCAGCTTCTGAGTCGTCAGTCATTATAATGTTTGAGTATCCTTTGTCAATAAATGGTTTCCTTATTGTTTTATTTAGGAGCTCAAATCATTTTTTATACGACCTCCTCAGTCTGTCCTTTTGTAATGATAACTCCAAGTGGTACAGCTGCACCTATACATGGACACATCATAACTGTAATGCTATGATTGTCTGGATCACACGAAGAGGTTGAGTCAACAAAAACAATTTCCCCTGATGATTTTAATTCGGGGGATCTTTTCATAATAGGTGTCATAATAACCACAGCAAAAGGATCTTCGCTGAAACGAACGGCGATTCCTTTTCTTCATAAACTTTTAACTTCTCCTTTAACTTCCGAAATATTAGAAAAGAAGAAGTATCGAATTTTATCCATGAAGAATTTTATTAAAGTTTCTTTTATGGTATTTAAACTAACCATTTATAATAGAAGTTTTAAAAATAATTTTATTGGTGTGCTAAATTATTAATTTACAATAAATGGTATTTTTTTAAAAATGTAAACTAAAATTAGGGGACAACAATTAATAAAATTAAATATGCGTTTTTATTTTATTATTTTTTTAAAGATAAAGTCCGCTTTTATGACAAGATTATTAAAAGGGTAACATGAATTTCAGTATGGATAACAGAGTATTAGGGTATATACAAAATTGCCTCATATTAAAAAAAAAAAAAAAACCCCTCTTTTCTTTCCTTTTTCCCAACTTACTTCAATTAGACCTTTACCAGTTCTTGGACCAAGATTTTGAAGGCGCCACCGGTCATACCAATATTGAACAGCTCGGTAAGGAGGATTGATTTGGCTATTAGCCATGTCTTCTTCAGTGAATTTTTCTTCTCCCTGTAGAATTCCTTCATGATATTTATACGCCTCAGTTATGCTCTTGCTATCATTGATATATACAATGAATTTGTCTTTGCAACCACCATGAGGCAGAAATTTTAAAGCTTCAGTCGTGTCCATACTGTGATTATGTGCATCATTAATTGTGATGACAGCTAGTAGACCCTTCTGAAATCAAAATATATAAGTGTTTCTTTTTAACAGTTCTTATTAAATAATTTACTAAAATATGCAATAAAGTAAAATAATAACAAAATAGCATTCTACTTTATATTTTTTTAGCTTTCAAGAAACAATAAAACCTAAATTAAAATCTCACCAACTGTTTAGAGCTTAAAAATAATCCAAAATATTTTGCTTTAAAGTGAATACAATAATAAATAAAATAAGAGAATGTTTATTATAGTTCTTTAAACTATTAACGGATTTTAAAAATTGAAAAAATAACTATAAATGAAAATTGTCTTTCATAAATATTTTAATTTTTATCGATAGAATTTGCACTTTTAGTACAAAAATTAAAAAATTACCCTTTTTATTTTATTTTAAAGGCTTTTTTTCATTAAAAATTTTTTCATAAAAACACTGAATAAGTTGATTATTGACATGTGTATCTGTTAAATCTTTTTTTATTTGACTTTTGAACCTTTAAATAAAAGAAAATAAATTAAAATAATTTAAATTTTACTAACTTGTAGAAAAGAATCGGTTCTGTTTGTTGATTTCGTGTCCATTTTCACCTTAATATTTATTGTTGCCTGACAGTTCAAGTTTTTTGAAAAACTTCTTTTATTTGCTGCAGCCGGCACTTTCTGAAATGCACTGTGGTAGCAAACAAATTTTTCCCTAAAAATAAAATAGAGAAATTTAACGTAAGCAAAATTTGAAATACCTTATAAATCAGTGCACAGATTAAAGAAATGGTATAGCAATATAAAGCAAATTATTTGAAAAAGAAAATTCCGAGCTACATCCCTTAATTGAAACTATTTTCAATTTTTAAAAATTTAAATTTCAGATTTTGATAGTTATTATGTTTATTTTTGAAG
Source organism: Dolomedes plantarius (assembly GCA_907164885.2). Classification (NCBI taxonomy): domain Eukaryota; kingdom Metazoa; phylum Arthropoda; class Arachnida; order Araneae; family Dolomedidae; genus Dolomedes; species Dolomedes plantarius. Next base: position 18,408,479 of record OU015503.1, on the reverse strand, counting down.
TCATTTAACTATGAATAAATATATGTAGTCATTAATAAATAATCAAATTGTGTAAGTTTTTATTATTAACATATATTTTTAATTATAATCTAAGAACTGATAGAATAATGTGGATTCAAAGCATTTTATTCCTCTCAGGAAAAAAAAATGGTTATTGAAATTTTTATGCATAAAATTAAAGTAATATATATATATATATATATATATATATATATATATATATATATATATATATATATATATATAATTTGAAGTGTATTATTATATTAACAGATGGTGCGACATAAATCCCTCAGAATTCTGTAATTATTTTTCCTAATTCTAAAATTAGAATTTTGGCATATTTTATCTTTAAATCATAACTGTTCATTCAGTACAGTAATAAGTAAAGGGCCGTCATCTACAATCAAATAAAAAGTGAGTTCCTTAATTAAAGATTGATGCATTCTTTGTTGGATTATAGGCTAACGTGAGAACAAACGCATATATTGCCACAGTAAAAATTTCATGGCAATTTAAATTAAGATAATTTTAAATGAATACTTACGAGCAAGCACATCTTTGTCCACTGGGCTTGGACGTTCTAGAATTCTATCTGGTGTTTGTTAGTTCTCTAAACTCTTTTACCTATTCATTGCACTCTTCTAAATTTTTAACATTGCTGCGCAGAACAATTAAGCTTGATGAAATTGTTTCCACCTCATTACAAAATGAGGATGGAAGTTTATCTTCCGAAAAAAACGGACATTTGAGCAAAAAAACGCAGTTTCTCACGATTAATTCATATACGCACTAAAATTTTTTAATCAAAATAGTATATTGTAATGAACGAATCACTTCGCGCCATCGTTTCAGGGGAAGCCATCGTTTCAGGGGAAAAGATGGCGCCAAGTGATTCGTTCATTACACTATTTTGATTTCAGGGGAAAAGATGGCGCCACGTTAAGTCTTTGGAAGTTACGCCAAGTGACGACGGGAAGAAACCAACGAATCAGAAGGGCTTGAAATTTCCCCATTGTCCACACGAGTACAGATATGAGCACGGGACAAACTGCAGACCAGTTTCAGCCACCGATTAGTGGAGACGCTTGTCGGACCTTTCTTAGAGCACCACGTGTTGCCTCGACCGTTTTCTGTGCGAAATGAATAGTAACGTATTTTGATGAATTCGTCATATTATTTACGAAGTAAAAAGATCAGGAGTTAGCCAGGTGAGTACAAATACTTTCATATTTTTGTGATCTATATCAACTGCGGTACAATTTATTGTTTCTGTATTAGTGTACTCCGATATATTAGATTTTCAAACATTTTTGACGTGTCTATTTCTCATACCAATACTTTCTTATATTACATGATACGCATTAATTCGTTTATATATTTGTGAACTATCCATATTAATAATGTTTAATTAGTACAATTTATGCCTCATACCTATTCTAATACATTTTTTCGTACATTTTTAACGGGTCTATTTTTAAATCAGCGTTTTTACACGATGTTCATTAGTTTGTTTATATATTGATGAAGTAATCCTATTAATAATTTCTATAATCATTAATATTTACCTCCCTGATATAGTTTTTCATACATTTTTAACAGGTCTATTTATAAACTAGGGCATGCTGATATTACACGTGCATTAATTTGTCCATACATATGTGAAATATAATCCCAGACAATATTTCTAATTATTACAATTTTTCTATGCTAGAAATGTATTAATATTTAAAAAAATTAAATGTTTGATTGATTAGTTCAATTATGAAATATTCAATTCAATTACTGTATTGTGTAGAAGCATAAAATCAATAGACATTTCAAGAGTTTTCGCAAAAATTATTTTTTAAAAATAAGGAATACATTATGTATTTGTGTATTTAAAACATTTTGTAACTCATAATTGGTTAATATCACCTTTTTATGTGTTTGTAATGAATGATATTACATAATGAGCGAGTTTACAAAAACATTTAAAATTATCAATGACGCAAGCGAATCATAGTTTTAAAATTTTGTATTTAAATTTTTTTAGTAAATTTTAAGTTCTCAATTTTGATATAAATAATATTTCTCATTCAAATCATTTACTGTTATATTCATTGATTATCGCAATACGAATCGTTACAGTATTAAAACTGTAAATATTAAAACCCGAGAATACACTTAGTTAAAATTATACTAGAAACGTCTTAATTATCGTGTCGTAAAATGTATTAAAAATCTGTTACATAAAGAAACATTCAAATATATATATATATATATATATATATATATATATATATATATATCTGTAAAACAGTATATATTTTTATATATTTGTAAAATTGTCAAATAACAAACATAAACTTATTTTAAAGGAAAATTAATGTATCTTATCCTCATATTCTAGAAACAACGCTTGGTAAAATTAGTTTCAAAAATGCTTAAGGCATAATTGCAACTACTGGAAAATTTTTTGGATAAAATAATTAATTATTTACCACCGCTTTAGTTTTCCATTTCAGAAATCTCTCAATTTAGTAACTTTTTTTAAAAATGTTCATATTTCCTACCAGTGGCGCACCCAGGGGGGGGGCCCAGGGGGCCCTGCCCCCCCCCAAAGAAGTAGAAATATTGATTTTGCATTATAAATATTTTTATTCGTTCATCTCGGCCCCCCCCATGCATTATAAATATTTTTATCCATTCATCTCGGCCCCCCCCCAAGAAAAAATCCTGGGTGCGCCACTGTTTCCTACAAAGAGAAGCTAGAAAACTGGAATGTCACTTATTTGCTTGACTGATACCAAAACCAGTAAGAAAGAAGAATTAATGATTTTTATATAACGATTGACGGGACTATATTTAGACCAGTGCTTTCTGATATTACATGATATGTATTCGTCTATATATTGGTGAAATATCCGTATTAATAATTTCCTTAATTATTAATATTTACCTCTGCAATTCGAAATAGTTTTTTCGACATATTTAATGGGTCCATTTTTAAACCATTATTTATATTAAATAATAAGTAGTAATTTGTTTTTATATCGTTGAACAATCACTTTTAATATTTTAACGAATTATTAATATTTACTTCTGAAATCCGTAATTACTCTATTCAGTGTGTAAAATTATGTAATCAATACAATTCTGAAAAGTTAGTCCTACAACTAAAACAAATAAGATATTCAATATATATTTTTGTATTTAAAGATTCTGCATCTCATAACTTGTTAATCACCATTTTTAGATAACTAATATTCCGATAACGTAATCAAGATTAGTTACAATTTCCATTATTTTTATGGGGGTGATGCTGATTCGTCCTCGTTCGTGCCCCTGGATAGCTGTAAATTTCTCGCAGTGAACTAAACATCAGCAAAATTGTTTGAGAATGTAAGTCTTGTTGATTTGTATTCTTCAATCGCTCAACATGGCATTTGGCTCACATCACACACGTTCTTAGTGGTTATTTCTTTAAGAATTTAAAAACATTTGTGAGAGAGCATTTTTCTAACCAAGAAAAAGGTATTAATAATCGATGATTTAAAGTTTAATGAATAATAGCTCTCATCGCTACACATTTACATTTCTTTGCAGTCTATTCCTTTCTGGTGAGCGGGTTTTCGCATAAAAGGTATCTCTTCGTAGGTTGCAGAACTTGATCACAATTTTTTTTTTTTTGCATTTCCTAGAGATCATTTTTGGATGTTCAAACGAGGGAGCAATAAACATCAGATAATATTAAGTTTAATGGTCGAGAGCTCTTTTGAACTTTTTAGATGGGTTCTAGTACTGGCATTGATTTCGAATGTATGCGATATTTTTGTTTGTTTGTCCATTGTGTTTCTCATTAATTGAATTAGGAATTCATTTGTTTTAGTTGCAAAAATCTTGATATATTGTTAAACATCTTCTTATTCTACAGAAGCCCTTTACAAACAAGGGGGTGTCTTTTAGCTGTTCTTAGTCTCCTCACCTTCGGAGATTATATGCTTACCAAGCATAATATACCATCCATTTCATTCCATCCATCCATCCATTAGATACTATGCGAGTTTCTGTATTTAAAGAGCTTTACTCAATATGCTTCAAATCTTTGGCCAGAAAAATTTTCAACAGATTTACAAGCACACTTTCATGTCTTTTTTGGCCTTAAAAGAACTGATCAAAGTGTATATGCAGATCATCAAGTTTTGGTAATTCTTTTCCTTTTTGTTGTTTTCCACTTTTCAGATAGGTTCTCTTAGTGGTGTTGAATCAGGTTGATCTCTTAAAGAGTGAGTTCAAATATATACGATATTTTTCGTTCTTAAATCTCCGTGTTTCACGTTACAGGGATAAGGAATTCATCTCCTATGTATGACATAAATTTGCTATATATTTATGTATTCTCTTATTTAATAGCACATATTTGCAAAAAAGGAGTTTCTTTCAACACTGTTGAGACGTCTGACATTCGGAGATTATATGCTGACCAAGCATAATAATTTATTAGACTCTTCGCCAGTTACTAAATTTAGAGAGATTTACTACATAAGCTTCAACTCTTTTGTAGCCTATTTCGTAGCTAAGTTGAAAAAGTTCTGGTATTATCGTATTTTGGGCCTTTCTTTTTACAATTTTATCATTACTTTCACTTTTGTGCTGTTTCATACTTTTTTCCAATAAGAAACGAGTCGTAATTAACAATGAGATAGGCTATCTCATGGACCACCGGACTTTAATTTGAAGAACTGGCAATGACAGGCAGCACACTGGCCTGCACAAAATCTGAAAGGAATTCGCCTTAATAAAATAACTGCCAGAATTTTCTATTTTATGGTCAATTGCATGTTTGTTAAATACAGGTTATTCACATATTTACAAAATAAAACAAATTGAAATCGTGGAATCACACGGCATCGACGAGGAAGATCAGACTTGAATTGTCGCTGCACTCATTCCAAGTCTTTATTGACCCAGCAGTAATACGGCAGCATCTTGTCTTGGCTTCAAGTTTGGTTAACTCTCGATACATCTCTAACTAACACTCAACTGCTATTTTTGGTACAACTGGAGTGCCTGGTCTAGAAAGATTTATCTCCAGTTTCACGATAAAAAGTCTTCAAGATGACATGCGCAAGATGGGGAGTTACAAGTGTAACTCCAGTGACACTTCGAACATGAAGTTCATTAACAGTCTCAGTGATACTCGAGAATCGAGTTGTTTTCAGTGCTCAAGTAAAAAAAATTACAAGACAGGAATACTTAACACGATGGGGATAGGAGAAAAATAAGATATTAGGCTAAACAATAATTTTAATTAGAGAATAAAATAAGTTAAATTATGTTAACAAAAATTTGGAAAACAGCTTAATTTAACAGGGAAAAGAGTTTAAAAATTAAAAGGGCAAAAAAAAAATAGGGAGTGCTTAACATGGGTAAAACAAAATAGCTAACCATTTTAAAGCGAGCAAAATAAGAAGAGGGGACTAGCCAGAAGTTCCCCGAGCTGGGTTCGAACCCGGGTCGGGGCAGAAGTAGTCGCAGATGATTTTAAATACGTTTAGCATTTTGGCTATGTCGTCGTCGGGCTTTCTAAGAGCCGCGGCGATGTTTCTGAGAAGCTGCAGAATACCTGGAATGGAGTAAGTTTGGGAAAATTCCTTGACGTGTTTAATGATTTCCGTAAAGTCGGAGAGGCCAGTATTATTAGTAGTGTGGTTATCATAAGAAGGATTAGGTTGAAAATTATATTTTGAAATAGGTTTTTCAATGTCGATTTTCTTCCTAGGCGCGGTCCTAGCATAAACTAGTTCCGATGCACTAGGAGTGTTATTTTGACTGTCAGTAATAGTGATAGAGTTGGTTTCGCCAGAAACCGCAGAGTTACTGTTGTTAATAGGGAGGATATTTTTATTCCAAGCAGAAGTGCTAGGGATAGGGGCAGGAATGAAGGTGTCGGTTTTACTATTGGAATTACTAGAGTTGGAGTTGGTATTACTGTTGGAATTACTAGTGTTGGTGTCTTTCTTGGCTTTAGAAATGTTTTTAGGGTGTCTGGAGCATTTCGAGTAGTTGGCAGTGTGGTTGCCTCCTCAATTAGCGCACTTGAAAAGCTCAGGATTTCCCTTAATGGGACAAATCCTAGCGTGATGTTTGCCACCACATAATAGGCATTTCGGTGTAAGATTACAAGTCGTGCTCGCATGCCCGAACCGCTGACAGTTGTAGCATTGAGCCGTACCTGAATTTTTAAACGGGGTAATTTTAATTTTTAAATAATTGATACTGGTAAGATTGGGGAGATTATCAAGATTAGGTGATGGTTTGATAGAAATCATCAATAGGGGAAGTATTGTTTTGGTTTGCTTGTTAGTAAGGTACGCGATTTTAATAGGTACAATGCCTATGTTGGTAAGAGCATCGTGAATGTCCTGTCTGTCAGTTGTGGCGTGCAGGCCCCTAATCAAATACTTTTCTGGTCTCTCCGACCTAGGATTCATTACTCTGAAGGGTATGTTATTGCTAGTGAGGATTCCCTGAGCATTTTGATAGTTAACAATATCAGTAAAAGCAATGTGAATTAGAGAACCGGCCATTTCTGGCTCGGCTTCGGGACAGCTAGTTTTGATGAGATTAATTAGACTTTTATAGTTAGCACCAGATTCAAAATAAATATGATATTTTTGCGTGCGTGTTGGTTCGGCAGTTTCCTGCGTCTCCATATCTACAGCTTCAGCAGAAGTATTGACTTCAAGATTTTCGGTACTAGCGGCATTCGGCCGTTCTGAGCTATGCGTACTAATTTTACCACTAGGTTCCAGGGAGGGGTCCGAGTCTTCTCTCTGGCGTTTAGCTGATTTAGTTCTAATGTTAAAAACACCTTCCTCAATTCGGAATAATTCCAAGTTATACTCGGCAAGATAAAAATTATAGAATGACATATTCACCTCTAAATAACCTCTAAAACGGTCAATGTTCATAAAATTCATGATACCTATCTCCTTGGATTCACTAGTGAGCAGTCAATAAACACGATCAAGAGTATCACTTACCATGGCAGTTTCTGAGTCCGTCAACTGCTTGTTGCACAGCATGTTAGTAAAGTTCTTTATAATCATGGAGAAACTGAATTCATCCGTCGGGAATTGAGCATCGATGAGATCGTGGATTGCTCCACGCTTGCTATTGAGCTCCGGGGTCACATGATGAACTACGGGAGTAAAGCTGTACTTTACAGTATTATCGGCTTGAGCTTGTTTCCTTGCCGCGGCCTGTTTTTTCTTTTGGCCCTTAGAAAGCTTTCCAGGGTTAGAGTTGAGTCCGTTCTTAATGTCCGTAGCTAAGCGCTGTAGAGCATCGTTCTTCGGTCTAAGTGAGTCCTTGAGGAAATCTTGACGTGAGAGTGGTGTCGTCGAAACAATCGAGCCATCATCTTCCGAGTCAGAAGTCAGAGTCTGGTAAAAGGAGCCAGCAGGGCTTATGCCCGACGGTCCAGCTACATCCGCCCGGTTATTCATGTACAAGCTATAAAAATAGCCCTACAGAAATATGACTCTCTAACTAACACCTTCGGCGTTAGGCAACTTTATATGCGTCCACTGAACGTTCTCGAAAAGTCTCAGAAACGCCTACTTTCTTTGTGCAGTTACATTCCCAGCCGAGTAGTCGCTTTCGGTCAGCGGCTCCCATTTGTAGCTGGATATCTGTTCCGCGTGCTTCCATTAGCTCGTCCTTCCTTTTATGTCGCTATGCGACTGTCTTTATACTCTCTCGGCGAAGGTAGTTGGAATCAAATATTTGCGCAAGCTGCGCACTCGGTGGTCTTCCAGAAGATTCCTCGTGAAGATATTCGTTATTGTACGGGATTCGTTACAGTGTCTTTTATTCAGACTACACAGAAAATGTCTCTTGTGGTGAGTTTGAGGGCGTGAATTTTCGACGTAACAGCAGTGGCGTTTCTGACGGTAATAAGCTAGATGGTGGTATACTTCGGGGTACGTTTGATACGGAGGTTCCTGGTGGTAAATACTTAGGAGGTAGACCTCGAAGAACATACTTTGCAGGTGGCTTTCTTGGCGAGTATGGTAAATGAATCTCTGTAACCAGAGGTAAATCGGTCATTTCTATACACTTTTTGCTTTGAGTTTGAAAAATCAATTACATGAAGATTGTCGGAATATCAATTGTATGAAATCCCTCGGATTGAATATGATGAAGGTGTTTCTTGTTTCGAAAAAGTGAAAGTTTACACGATGAAGTACGTTGAAATTTTACAGAATTAATTCATGAGGACAAAGTTGCTCACAATAATTGTTGTGGAATATATAGATGTTTCTATGTGTTGAGCATGTTGGTCATAAGGCAAATTACGAAAATATTATTCATTTACATCGCAACGTAAAAGTTAAAAAATTATTTACAATACACCCTATTTACGTGCGCTGTTTTCGTAAATCATTGGCACAGAAAAGAATACATAAAAATGGTAATAAATTTTTAAAATAAAAAAAAAGTTGGGTAGTTTCTGTGCCTGCTCTGCTGAACGATGATATGCCACCACAACTACTCCACTCCCCCCAAAGAGTGATACTCTGACAAAAATGTATCTCACCGGTAACGCGCTGGCAAACGAATTTCACGACCACCTTTTTCTCAGTGTGGTTGAGGAAGCAATGGGTAACTGTGCAAACCTGATCCTTTTTATTAACTGTTTCTGCAGGTTTGTCTACGTGACATTTCCTAAGATCTGATACAATATCAGTTTCAGAATTGTCAGAAAAACATAATTTAAGTCTGTCTGTTGAAATATTAACATTTTTATTCTTAATGAGAAGAATGTAAATCCCCAGAGGTAAAACACTAATGGGCTTGTAAGACTAGGTAAAATGGCAGGAATCCATGCTGACATATAAGTATTGTAAGTTTTAGACACGCTGTTCAAGTAAAATCTGTTGTAAAAAAGTATAATGATGGGGTATGTTAAATACTTAGATGCATAGTATAGATGAGAAATGCACAAAGAAGACTAGAGGAAATTAGATAAAATATTTTAATCGGAGATCAGCATGATACGTAGTTGCTAGATGACAACAACGTTTACTACTAATACAATTCAGTTAGAAGAATGGTTACAGTTAAGATTACATTGATTACGATTAAATATAAACATGTTAAGATCAGAATACATGGTACATAACATCTCCTTTTTTAAAAAAAAACAAGAAATAAGAACATATAATGGAATATACTGAAAAAAAAATAATACAAGATAAAATTAAAATTAATAATAGAATAAAAATTAAATGTTCTTAGATTAATTATCTTATTGTTCATAGTCCTTTAAATGTAATGGTGGTGTGGAGTCGCATGGCCCACAGCAACGAAAACCGTATCATAACACATTGCAGAAACTTGATTTAAATTTTAAAACAAGGTCCCTTAGTGGACATCTAGATTGCATGAGAATATGTACAAATATTTACAAGTGTAGTAAATGCACGTTACAAGTCTGATGCGTTGACGAGGCTCATCGGCCAAAAAATGGCTCAGTCTAGCCTAAATTAAAATACTCCTAAGAGCTAAAACCAGTTGCTGCACCTGAGTCTCCGCAACGTCCAAAAACCTCGCTATCTCTGCCTGTGGTCCTAGAGCGAGAACTCTCTTTATTCCCCTGAAGACCGGCTGACGTCATTCATCCGCAGTGTCACGGATTTCCGGTTCCCCTCGGGACCACCCCGTTGACCGCTCGCTCCGAACTTGAAAAACACCGTCCCTGAGTCTCTACACAAAAGCCCACACACCCACCTTGCCTTGCCGTAGTTCTCTGCTGGAAAAAGGGCCTTCCGCGTTCCGGCACACTGTCTGAAAATAAAATGTTTTTCTTTTCTCCTGGAATGTACAAAAGAGAAGACACATCATTTATCGTCTTAGAAAGATCCCTTTTTTCCGGAGTCATCTTTTCTTCCAACGCATTCTTTCAAACAGCTAGTGGAATCAATGGCCACTGTTGGGATGCCAGTGTGTCCTTTTCTCTTTATGTCGAGCGAGTTATTACAATAAAGACCACACACATATTTCAAGGACTTAGGGGAGATTTTCTCACGACGCTACTGTGGTTTAATAACTCTACCTGTGCGAGTTGTTACAGTAGAAGTCAGAGTTATTGGGACAGAGTTAGCAATAGGCGAGTTACTCTGAGATAATGGAACAGTAGTTTGTTCACTGCTAGATGCTATAAATAAATCATCAGCAGTTGTTTTCGTATTAACAGGCTGTATAGTTCTTGGAGATTTGAACACTTTAACATGAACACGATTTCTGCGATATTCTCTACCATTCTCTGCTGTTAGGATGTAGGATCTAGGCTGAGGTCCAACTCTAGAAATTTTTCCTTTACAGCACTTATTATTAAGGTGAAGCAACACTTCTTGGTTTTCTTGCAAAATGTTAAAATTTACCCATAAGAATTTCTGCTGGCGAAGGTAACCCATCCATAGGGGTACGCGCTGCCAAACGAATTTCACGTCCACTTCTTATAAGTTTGGTTGAGGAAGCAATGGGTAACTGTGCAAACCTGGTCGTTTTTTTAACTGTCTCTGCTGGTTTGTCAACGTGACATTTCCTAAGATCTGATGAAATATTAGTTTCAGAAGAATTGTCAGAAAAACGTGGTTTAAGTCTGTCTATTGAAATTTTAACATTTTTATTCTTTATGAGAAGAGTGTAAATCCCCAGAGGTAAAACACTAATGGGCTTGTAATAGTAGGTAAAATGGCAGGAATGCATGCTGACATATAAATCTTGTATATTTTAGACACGCTGTTCATGTAAAATCTGATGCAATATCAGTTTCAGAAGAACTGTCAGAAAAACATAGTTTAGGTTTGCCTATTGAAATATTAACATTTTTATTCTTTATGAGAAGAGTGTAAATCCCCAGAGGTAAAACACTAATGGGCTTGTAAGACTAGGTAAAATGGCAGGAATCCATGCTGACATATAAATCTTGTATATTTTAGACACGCTGTTCATGTAAAATCTGATGCAATATCAGTTTCAGAAGAATTGTCAGAAAAACATGGTTTAAGTCTGTCTATTGAAATATTAACATTTTTATTCTTTATGAGAAGAGTGTAAATCCCCAGAGGTAAAACACTAATGGGCTTGTAAGTTATGAATTCGTCGTAGATCTTCAAAACTTATGAACTGACGGTGTTAACAGCAAATCTGCATCCAGGTTTGAATTTAGGGAGCGAGCTGCTCTGTCTCTGCTCAGGAGGCCACTCGTGAAAAATCCCTGTTAACGAAAACTCATCTGAAGCAATGTAGGGAAGAAACTCGAAGCAAAAATGATTATCTCTTCTTTCCTTTTCAGACGAGATGGTAAATTATGGCCGAAAAGATACCATTCGTATGCGAGAGATAAAAAGGCTGTTTCTCGGTAGTTCAAGCTTTCGTGAATGATTCCATCGTCCCACAAAGATATTCTTAAAATAGATACAATCAGAGGTGTCAGGTCCGAACCTCATACGGAATGAACAAGGATACCTCCGTTTCCTCTTGCAAGGTGTGAGAACAAGATCTTCATATAGTTCTTCGTCAAATCGACAACGTCGCATTACTTGTAGTTGTCCCATTCAATATCAGGGAAAGTTAAATTCGGATCTTCTGTAAATTTTACCTCCGTGTTTACTTTAGATCGATTCCAGCCGAAAATTAATCCTTCGGGTACACGGTTTGCTTTATGGTAACGCTTGAAAAATTGACAATCTGGATAGGGCATCTGTTCGATACTGCAGTGACAGTAGATATCTGGGTTTATTTTCTCCGACGAACTGAGCCTTATGTGATTATACTTTTTCCTGTCCTCTATCATCAAGTCACATATGTACTGCAGATTTAAAGTTCGCATTATCTGAGCATCAACAAGCCGCAGATTGTGAATGGAACTTGGGGTGAGTAACTGACAAGAAGCCTCTCGACCACGACTTGACACGCCAATTAAAGTTCTTGCTATATTTCTTGCTTTTCTTTTGATAGGACTTCCCTCGCTGATTGTGTTCTTGAAGGTGGGCTTCGTAACTTTCCATTCATCTGATTAATTGAATTCATATAATGCAAAACACTTTTGTTAACGCTTCAAACATTGATTACCTGGATATGGCATCTGTTCGATAGTGCAGTGACAGTATATATCTGGGTTTATTTTCTCCGACGAACTGAGCCTTATGTGCTTATACTTTTTCCTGTCCTCTATCATCAAGTCACATATGTACTGAACATTTAAAGTTCGCATTATCTGAACATCAACAAGCCGCAGATTGTGAATGGAACTTGGGGTGAGTAACTGACAAGAAGCCTCTCGACCACGACTTGACACGTCAATTAAAGTTCTTGCTATATTTCTTGCTTTTCTTTTGATAGGACTTCCCTCGCTGATTGTGTTCTTGAAGGTGAGCTTCGTAACTTTCTATTCATCTGATTAATTGAATTCATTTAATGCAAACCACTTTTGTTAACGTTTCAAAAATTGATTACCTGGATAGGTCATCTGTTCGATAGTGCAGTGACAGTTGATATCTGGGTTTATTTTCTCCGACGAACTGAGCCTTATGTGCTTATACTTTTTCCTGTCCTCTATCATCAAGTCACATATGCACTGAACATTTAAAGTTCGCATTATCTGAGCATCAACAAGCCGCAGATTGTAAATGGAACTTGGGGTGAGTAACTGACAAGAAGCCTCTCGACCACGACTTGACACGTCAATTAAAGTTCTTGCTATATTTCTTGCTTTTCTTTTGATAGGACTTCCCTCGCTGATTGTGTTCTTGAAGGTGAGCTTCGTAACTTTCTATTCATCTGATTAATTGAATTCATTTAATGCAAACCACTTTTGTTAACGTTTCAAAAATTGATTACCTGGATAGGTCATCTGTTCGATAGTGCAGTGACAGTTGATATCTGGGTTTATTTTCTCCGACGAACTGAGCCTTATGTGCTTATACTTTTTCCTGTCCTCTATCATCAAGTCTCATATGCACTGAACATTTAAAGTTCGCATTATCTGAGCATCAACAAGCCGCAGATTGTGAATGGAACTTGGGGTGAGTAACTGACAAGAAGCCTCTCGACCACGACTTGACACGCCAATTAAAGTTCTTGCTATATTTCTTGCTTTTCTTTTGATAGGACTTCCCTCGCTGATTGTGTTCTTGAAGGTGGGCTTCGTAACTTTCCATTCATCTGATTAATTGAATTCATATAATGCAAAACACTTTTGTTAACGCTTCAAACATTGATTACCTGGATATGGCATCTGTTCGATAGTGCAGTGACAGTATATATCTGGGTTTATTTTCTCCGACGAACTGAGCCTTATGTGCTTATACTTTTTCCTGTCCTCTATCATCAAGTCACATATGCACTGAACATTTAAAGTTCGCATTATCTGAGCATCAACAAGCCGCAGATTGTGAATGGAACTTGGGGTGAGTAACTGACAAGAAGCCTCTCGACCACGACTTGACACGTCAATTAAAGTTCTTGCTATATTTCTTGCTTTTCTTTTGATAGGACTTCCCTCGCTGATTGTGTTCTTGAAGGTGAGCTTCGTAACTTTCTATTCATCTGATTAATTGAATTCATTTAATGCAAACCACTTTTGTTAACGCTTCAAAAATTGATTACCTGGATAGGGCATCTGTTCGATAGTGCATTGACAGTAGATATCTGGGTTTATTTTCTCCGACGAACTGAGCCTTATGTGCTTATACTTTTTCTTGCCTCTATCATCAAGTCACATATGTACTGAACATTTAAAGTTCGCATGATCTGAGCATCAACATGCCGCAGTTTGTAATGGAACTTGGGGTGAGTAACTGACAAGAAGCCTCTTGACCACGACTTGACACGTCAATTAAAGTTCTTGCTATATTTCTTGCTTTTCTTTTGATAGGACCTTTCCTCGCTGATTGAGTTCTTGGAGGTGGGGATTTGTTGGCCGTTTCATATACAGCCGTTTTCCGTACTGCCAAAGTTCCGGCACGGCATATGAACTTTTTATCGAACATGATTGCTGGAGCAACAAATCTCTTCCTCTGTCTACAACTAATGGAGGCCTTTACTTGGCCTTTACTTGGTATAAAGTTTTTTGTCAAAATCCACAGCATCCAAGCTTTCAGAACCTGCTGTACGGAACTTCTCAGCAACTGGAACAATAATCCGTACTGGATACTGTTTGCACAGACTTCATCATAATTTTTAATCTCTTCACAAAGGTAATCCCACCCAAAAAGCCTTTTACACTTGCCGAACATCCAATCTACCTCGGATGAGCCTGCTGTATAATGATCAACTCGACTCCTTTGCATTGATTTAGCGACATCTTTTTCCTCAATAGCATCGAGAACATCCACATTTACGTAATCGTTATTTCCTTCTTCAGATGCGTAATACTCAATTATATTTGGTGAATCTGTAGAGCTTTCACCACTTTTTCTTTCTTCGGAGCTGCTTTGAACGTCCTTATCGAAACAACTTAGAACATCGGGGCATGTCTCTGCTTGCCCGTTTTCGCCAGTTACAGAGCTTTGAACTCCAGTTTCCTCTCCAGTAGAAATGCTTGATGAGGACTCTTTGTCAAAACTCTTGAAGTAAAGCGAACCAGAGGCACTCTCATCTAAGCATTAAGCAGTGTCAAAGTATTCTTCATCTGTTGAATCCTCATCCTCACTCACAGGGTGGGAAATGAATACTTCAGCTGGAAATCCTGCTTCTGCAGTAGTTTGCCGTTCATCATCGTCTGAACTGTCGGACATATTGAAGTTTTAGTTTATTTTAAACGGTTTAAAAACACCCAAGAAGCTCTGAGAGTTACAGGAGAGTACACTGTACCTGCAAATATGCTTGCATTTGTGCAAAATTTTTAGCAGGCTGTTTAGCTTTAATAATATTTATACATTTATATCCCTTATTACGTTAGTGCTATTGTTATCTTGTTCTTGCGTTATATTTAGGAAAATGTATACATTATTAAAATTCTATCTATTGGATAAAATATACGCCAGGGGCTTTTCACAATCTACGGAATTTCAATATGTAGTCAGGTTTGGTCGGCAAGCATTCTTTTTTTATATTTTATGATATGTTTAATTATTCAGTTGTGTTGGTCAGCTATTTTTCTTGCCTCATTTTATAATTAATTTCAATTCTTTTCTATAATACGTTCTACTTTATACACATGTATACCCCGCTCAGTATTTAGTCTACCATTATTGAGACCACAAAATGATTAAACATTTTGTGTTTTCATATACTGTGGGTGCTAGGTAGGCTCCCTATTTGAATCGCTCAGCACAATAACTACGGAGGAGATTCTTACATAGAGTCAGCTGGTATGTGTCTAAAGTGTGTGTGTGTGTGTGTTTGCTTTAAGCTATTATGCGTAATTAATAGAGACATTCTTTACATACCTATCATTTTTTTCCCCATTTATCGTTTAACAAGAAATACTTTATTGATTTCCATCCCTATGGACTAATGTGCACGTATTTCTGGTTTGAAGGGTTATATTTTTATGGGGGTGAGGCTGATCCGTCCCCGTTCGTGCCCCTGGATAGCTGCAGATTTTTGCAGTGAACCAAACATCAGCAAATAATTTTCCGTTTGAACCAATATTATGTTCACATTTCTTTAACTGAAGCCCGAGAGATCATATACAGTGAGAATGTTTGGATCTGATTTTTTCCGTGTGTAACTGCATGTTACTGCATTAAAAATATTATGTTTTTCACTAGAGTAACTCTTTAGGTCATATTGCTGTAAATAGAGCTTGTTGAAAAATATTAACTGCAAATATTCTTTTTTTTTCTTCTCTTGGACTATTATGTGATTTATGTCGCATTTGATTTTTGATCGAATCTTTGTATTAACTTTTCACATTTTTAAAATTTTTCCTTCAATTGTGGGCATTCCTTTTCTATCCGAAATTTCATCGTCAACTGGCATTTGTCTATGATCCCTGCATTTGTTCTCCAATCTAGTCTTCGTATTAAGTTTTTCGAAGAAGTTGCCCGCCAATCGGACGATGATATTTTCCTTTCTACCTTTTTGGAAAGCTGTTGTCCGCAGGAGAACACTTTCTAGTAGAAAGTGAGACACGTACTTCTTAGATGATACGTTTAAGAGATTGCTTTCTTGTATAAAATAAAACATATTTCGGATAAAATTTCTTCTCCCTTGTGTAACAAAAATCTAGTTCTCCAGCTTTTATAGGCCGAAGGAAGTTTATATATGAGTGCCTCGTTGTCGTCACTTCCAATACAAAATGTATGTAACTGGATTTTTACACCCAGCATATATAGCCTAAATTCACCCAGTCTTAATGTAACTTCATTCACCTATGCATCGACATTTTACTACCATCTTTATACTTAGCTGAATTTTCCCCTTTGTTAAAACATCTTCCTATATCGTACAAATCTTTTTTTTTGTCAGGAGTTACAGCCTCTCTGCGAGAGTGAGATGCCCAACATTCTTATTATGGCCAACGTGCGCATTACAGAACTTAACAATGCACATTCCAGTATTAGTTACGAAAACTCATTTCAGCAGGGCAGTAACCATTAATTTTTTACTCCCTTGTGTCTTTAGGTGATTTCCTTCTCCTTTTGAAATATAGTATCCCGATTGATGGCATGTAAAATAATACTTTTTACTGTAAGCAGGCGAGCATACTCTAAGTTTCCTAATATATTGACACATTTCATCTTTTTCATTTTTTTTCTTTCTATATTTCAAATTGTTTAAAAGAATTAAACTCCAAATTAAGATGTCCAACTTTTATGTTATGTATAGTTACAAAATGTACACGGCTGCACAAATGTACCATGGCTGCACAGAGGACTCTTCCAAGAATATTCATTTGTTTTATCATTGTCGTTCAAATTAGGAATTTTCTTTAAATGAGACCTTAAATTATAGATATCATTGATCTTCTAACTACAAAGATGACTTTTATATGCATAATCCTTTTGATCTCTTGTGCTAGGGAAATCCTTGTCAGAATGTTTTTTTCTTCACATGCGTCCTTAATGCCCTATAACTTCCGTAGATAGTATTACACAACGGACATATTAATTTTCCTGACGTTGTTTCTACAGATGGAATAAACGTTATAGTTTCGGCATCTTCAGAAACACATGTTTTTACTTAGATTAACTAAGGACACAAGACAAAATGGAGCGCTTTGTAACCACTACGATATACAAAGATAAAATGGAGCGTATTGTGGCGTGGTTCACAGATAAGAAATAGTAATAGCGCTTTGGTTTAAATTCCTCTCAGTAGAGCAGTGGGTCCCAACCGGTGGTCCGCGAGAGCCTCGGCAGTGGTTCGGAACCACATATAAAAAGTTACGAAATAAATGGGAAAAAATGAAGAAATTAAATGAATCTTTAAGTATGTATGAAAATATTACATTTTCCATTTAAACACAAAGTTGAAAATACCTCCTAAAATATTGCACAAAACAATAGTTACCTGCATGTCTGACAAAACCAATATTTCGATGACGGGCAAATTAAAATGTTCTGGCAAGTCCAATTGTACCAGTTAAGGCACGAATCGCATTGAATAGAATTATTCTCTAAATCGTATAAGCAGTCTCAGCATTTCCAGCCCATATTAATTATAGCTTCTTTCAATTGTTCTATTATAAGAAACGCATCTGGCAGGAAAAACTTTGGAATAAATTCGATGCTCACTACTTCATCTCTCATGCTCTTTATCGGCACGATTTTAGGAATTACCGATACTTCGTCTTCTTCAATTGACTTTCCGTTAGCTGCCATTTTGGCAACTAACGGATCTAAAAACTGCTGTAGCACAATATCAGTTTTATCACTGCACGGCTTGTTTTCAAATATATCTTTTCTAACAATTTGAGGTTTCTTCCTTTTTTTTTCCTTGGTCCAAACCAACAACAGTTTGACCGACCCCCATCGCATTTCGTTGTTTTTTTTTATAAACCTTGTCAGTATTATTGATGGTAATTCACAGCTTAATGTACCCAAAAGGCTCTTGCTCATTCTCTGGTATTATAACTATATTATTTGAACCTTGCGAAGATTTAGTTTGTTGTTCGGCTGGTGGAACTGTAAGGGGTGAGTTCTACGGTTGTTCAGCCATTTCTTCATTTGGATCAGATAAATATTCGGGTACAACAATCAGTTTATCCGATAACAGATTTTGAAAGTCCTTAAGTTTTCTAATGTAATATTCATGCATGTCATTCGGCAAAGGAGAAATTATAGAGTTAATGTTTTCCGTTATTTTACTGGCCTCACTATATTTTTCAGTCTGATTTTTGTGTAGAGGCACTATTCAAGTATCCTTGTGAGTTTACGTTTTCGTAAACCGGAAGTGCGGACAGACAATAGGGTCTAGTCCATCTCAAGCGAGAGAGTTAACTCACATAGACTGGCAAATTCTTCTCCCTCCTTACCGCCATAATGTGACAGCAAAGCAAGGTAAACCCATCGAATAATAATAAAATACAAAGAAGCATGAACTTTCTGTAGCTTTACTTACTATTGATCGTTTTTTAAACATATAAAAACCGTTCTCTACATTTGGAAGTGTTACCTTTTTTTTATTCTTTACACTGTCCCATTCACCTTCAACTACAGCGCAATAAGAAATGCCTGTTTATTAACTAACTGATCTATTCGCCCCAAGACTAGCCATAACTGAACGTTGTTAGATCTTGATATTGGAATACCATCGATAAAGAGACTCTGGGGTATTGTCACAGGCGTTCAATGTTTCATCTTTACTACATATTCTGTCGCCATTCAGTGTTTCATCTTTACTACACGTTTCATCGCCTTTTATAATATTTACTACACTTCTCACAACCAAAATGAGAATTATGAGTTGTTATGAATTTTACATTACGTGCTGGTGATTCAGTAATAATACAACTGACATAAAAGATGCAATTTCAACAACCTACAATAAGTCCATTTTTTTTCTAAATTTATCATTCTCTCAACAATAGTTGAAAGTATTCAGACCCTTGAGGTTCTTGTTTACCCATATACAGCGCAATAAGAAATGGCTGTTTATCAACTGACTGATCTATTCGCCCCAAGACTGAGCATAATTGAACATTGATAGATCTTGATATTGGAAGACCATCAATGAATAGAGTTATTACGTATAAGAGTCAGCAAAATACGTTTTAAGAGTTATAAAGTATTTTGCCTGTGACACAGAGTCAAGTTGGCTCTCAAAATAGAGTCTGCCAAAGGTACGTAACATAAACCACTCAGACAACAGAATTATGAAAAATAAGATAATTGCACTTTATTATATGTGCTCTCGATGAAGATAGAGATTGCACGATTTGTCACCGCCTCACAGTCACTTAGCTCAATAGAGATGGATGACTCATAGCGCAATGGAGATGGATGAGTGTTCCACACGGGATACCGACGATGTCACTCGGGACTGATGATGCTCAGTAAACCGGCACATGGTCACGACACTGAGCAGAAGTTATCCGATGAGGGCCCGGCCCTGGAGATTTCAAGGCTCGAAGATGAGTCGACACCATTAGGGGAAACTGAAGGTTAGAAAATAGGCTGAAGAAAACTGGCGAAACATTATCAAAACTATAAATGAAATGTCACAGGATGTCGAAGCTTCGCTCACCGGCTCCCTCATTAAGATCAATATTATTTCTGTAGAATCATACAGAGCAATTCAAAATTTCCTGGACAGCCAGAAGATACCTTTTCGAACGCTGGATCCTAGATCCGAGCGTCCGAAGAAATATGTTCTGCGTGGACTTCCAGTCTGCACCCCTACTAGCGATATTGAGGAAGCGTTACGTGCAATCGGCATTGAACCGATTAAAGTAGCCTACCTAACCAACCGCAAAACTAAACGACCCATGCCGTTATTTTTGGTGGCTGTCAGGCCCTCCCGAAATCTCGAAAACTTAAGTACTTTAAATAAAATTAACTATCTTAGAGTGTCATTCGAACACTACACCCAAACTGGCGTAAGCCAATGTTATAGGTGTCAGATTTTGAACACTCTTCTATGACATGTAAACTCTCCAAACGCTGCGTTAAGTGTGGTGGATCTCACGTCCCAGGGGAATGCCTTCTGAATAGGGAGGAACCACCTCATAAGTCTATGGTTGTTCCCGGCATTATTTTTCAGAAAAACCAGTGGGTTGAGATCAGTTTCGATCGTAAATGGTTGTCCATCCAAATATTCAGTGTATACTGTGCTCTCAAACCATGTTACCGATATTAATGTCTACCTGGCCCTCAGATTATTTGAACTTTTTTATCATGAATTCAGAAAAGATATTAATGATACTATAGCCAAATATCATGTTAGAATCACTATGATTAACCAAGAACTAGTAATGATGCAATACCAATGCAAGAGGAAAATTTCTAAGGAAAGTGTTGAAATTAATGTTGCTACTAACAATAAATTCGCCGGACTAACCGAGGAAAGTGATATCCCTATTACCCAAACTTTTGAGACTGGGGATTCCGATATGGATACCCGCAATCCCGAAGGGAATGAAAATAGTAACGCCAAACCGCCCTCAAAAAGATGTCAAGTCTTTTTTCGAGGTCAGTGAAAACTGGCGAAACATTATCAAAACTATAAATGAAATGTCAAAGGATGTCGAAGCTTCGCTCTCCGGCTCCCTCATTAAGATCAATATTAATTCTGTAGAATCATACAGATCAATTCAAAATTTCCTGGACAGCCTGAAGATACCTTTTCGAACGCTGGATCCTAGATCCGAGCGTCCGAAGAAATGTGTTCTGCGTGGACTTCCAGTCTGTACACCTACTAGCGATATGGAGAAAGCGTTACGTGCAATCGGCATAGAACCGATTAAAGTAGCCTACCTAACCAACCGCAAAACTAAACGACCCATGCCGTTATTTTTGGTGGCTGTCAGGCCCTCCCGAAATCTCGAAAACTTAAGTACTTTAAATAAAATTAACTATCTTAGAGTGTCATTCGAACACTACACCCAAACTGGCGTAAGCCAATGTTATAGGTGTCAGATTTTGAACACTCTTCTATGACATGTAAACTCTCCCCACGCTGCGTTAAGTGTGGTGGATCTCACGTCCCAGGGGAATGCCTTCTGAATAGGGAGGAACCACCTCATAATTCTATGGTTGTTCCCGGCATTATTTTTCAGAAAAACCAGTGGGTTGAGATCAGTTTCGTTCGTAAATGGTTGTCCATCCAAATATTCAGTGTATACTGTGCTCTCAAACCATGTTACCGATATTAATGTCTACCTGGCCCTCAGATTATTTGAACTTTTTTATCATGAATTCAGAAAAGATATTAACGATACTATAGCCAAATATCATGTTAGAATCACTATGATTAACCAAGAACTAGTAATGATGCAATACCAATGCAAGAGGAAACTTTCTAAGGAAAGTGTTGAAATTAATGTAGCTACTAACAATAAATTCTCCGGACTAACTGACGAAAGTGATATCCCTACTATCCAACATTTCGAGACTGTGGAATCCGATATGGATACCCGCAATCCCGAAGGGAATGAAAATAGTAATATAAACCGCCCTCGAAAAGATATCAAGTCTTTTTTGGAGGTCAGTGAAAACTCGCGAAACATTATCAAAACTATAAATGAAATGTCACAGGATGTCCATGCTTTGCTCACCGGCTCCCTCATCAAGATCAATATTAATTCTGTAGAATCATACAGATCAATTCAAAATTTCCTGGACAGCCTGAAGATACCTTTTCGAACGCTGGATCCTAGATCCGAGCGTCCGAAGAAATGTGTTCTGCGTGGACTTCCAGTCTGTATATTTTAGTTTTGATAAGGCGAAACATTATCAAAACTAAAAACCCCTACTAGCGATATTGAGGAAGCGTTACGTGCAATCGGCATTGAACCGATTAAAGTAGCCTACCTAACCAACCGCAAAACTAAACGACCCATGCCGTTATTTTTGGTGGCTGTCAGGCCCTCCCGAAATCACGAAAACTTAAGTACTTTAAATAAAATTAACTATCTTAGAGTGTCATTCGAACACTACACCCAAACTGGCGTAAGCCAATGTTATAGGTGTCAGATTTTGAACACTCTTCTATGACATGTAAACTCTCCCCACGCTGCGTTAAGTGTAGTGGATCTCACGTCCCAGGGGAATGCCTTCTGAAAAGGGAGGAACCACCTCATAAGTCTATGGTTGTTCCCGGCATTATTTTTCAGAAAAACCAGTGGGTTGAGATCAGTTTCGTTCGTAAATGGTTGTCCATCCAAATATTCAGTGTATACTGTGCTCTCAAACCATGTTACCGATATTAATGTCTACCTGGCCCTCAGATTATTTGAACTTTTTTATCATGAATTCAGAAAGATATTAACGATACTATAGCCAAATATCATGTTAGAATCACTATGATTAACCAAGAATTAGTAATGATGCAATACCAATGCAAGAGGAAACTTTCTAAGGAAAGTGTTGAAATTAATGTAGCTACTAACAATAAATTCTCCGGACTAACTGACGAAAGTGATATCCCTACTATCGAATATTTCGAGACTGTGGAATCCGATATGGATACCCGCAATCCCGAAGGGAATGAAAATAGTAACGCCAAACCGCTCTCGAAAAGATGTCAAGTCTTTTTTCGAGGTCAGTGAAAACTGGCTAAACATTATCAAAACTATAAATGAAATGTCACAGGATGTCGAAGCTTCGCTCACCGGCTCCCTCATTAAGATCAATATTAATTCTGTAGAATCATACAGATCAATTCAAAATTTCCTCGACAGCCTGAAGATACCTTTTCGAACGCTGGATCCTAGATCCGAGCGTCCGAAGAAATATGTTCTGCGTGGACTTCCAGCCTGTATATTTTAGTTTTGATAAGGCGAAACATTATCAAAACTAAAAACCCCTACTAGCGATATTGAGGAAGAGTTACGTGCAATCGGCATTGAACCGATTAAAGTAGCCTACCTAACCAACCGCAAAACTAAACGACCCATGCCGTTATTTTTGGTGGCTGTCAGGCCCTCCCGAAATCTCGAAAACTTAAGTACTTTAAATAAAATTAACTATCTTAGAGTGTCATTCGAACACTACACCCAAACTGGCGTAAGCCAATGTTATAGGTGTCAGATTTTGAACACTCTTCTATGACATGTAAACTCTCCCCACGCTGCGTTAAGTGTGGTGGATCTCACGTCCCAGGGGAATGCCTTCTGAATAGGGAGGAACCACCTCATAAGTCTATGGTTGTTCCCGGCATTATTTTACAGGAAAACCAGTGGTTGAGATCAGTTTCGATCGTAAATGGTTGTCCATCCAAATATTCAGTGTATACTGTGCTCTCAAACCATGTTACCGATATTAATGTCTACCTGGCCCTCAGATTATTTGAACTTTTTTATCATGAATTCAGAAAAGATATTAACGATACTATAGCCAAATATCATGTTAGAATCACTATGATTAACCAAGAACTAGTAATGATGCAATACCAATGCAAGAGGAAACTTTCTAAGGAAAGTGTTGAAATTAATGTAGCTACTAACAATAAATTCTCCGGACTAACTGACGAAAGTGATATCCCTACTATCCAACATTTCGAGACTGTGGAATCCGATATGGATACCCGCAATCCCGAAGCGAATGAAAATAGTAATATAAACCGTCCTCGAAAAGATATCAAGTCTTTTTCGAGGTCAGTGAAAACTCGCGAAACATTATCAAAACTATAAATGAAATGTCACAGGATGTCGATGCTTCTCTCACCGGCTCCCTCATCAAGATCAATATTAATTCTGTAGAATCATACAGATCAATTCAAAATTTCCAAGACATCCTGAAGATACCTTTTCGAACGCTGGATCCTAGATCCGAGCGTCCGAAGAAATGTGTTCTGCGTGGACTTCCAGTCTGTACCCCTACTAGCGATATTGAGGAAGCGTTACGTGCAATCGGCATTGAACCGATTAAAGTAGCCTACCTAACCAACCGCAAAACTAAAGACCCATGCCGTTATTTTTGGTGGCTGTCAGGCCCTCCCGAAATCTCGAAAACTTAAGTACTTTAAATAAAATTAACTATCTTAGAGTGTCAATCGAACACTACACCCAAACTGGCGTAAGCCAATGTTATAGGTGTCAGATTTTGAACACTCTTCTATGACATGTAAACTCTCCCCACGCTGCGTTAAGTGTGGTGGATCTCACGTCCCAGGGGAATGCCTTCTGAATAGGGAGGAACCACCTCATAAGTCTATGGTTGTTCCCGGTATTAT
The DNA here is from genome assembly GCA_907164885.2 of Dolomedes plantarius. Taxonomy (NCBI): domain Eukaryota; kingdom Metazoa; phylum Arthropoda; class Arachnida; order Araneae; family Dolomedidae; genus Dolomedes; species Dolomedes plantarius. Next base: position 18,384,140 of record OU015503.1, on the reverse strand, counting down.
TTTTCAGAAAAACCAGTGGGTTGAGATCAGTTTCGTTCGTAAATGGTTGTCCATCCAAATATTCAGTGTATACTGTGCTCTCAAACCATGTTACCGATATTAATGTCTACCTGGCCCTCAGATTATTTGAACTTTTTTATCATGAATTCAGAAAAGATATTAACGATACTATAGCCAAATATCATGTTAGAATCACTATGATTAACCAAGAATTAGTAATGATGCAATACCAATGCAAGAGGAAACTTTCTAAGGAAAGTGTTGAAATTAATGTAGCTACTAACAATAAATTCTCCGGACTAACTGACGAAAGTGATATCCCTACTATCGAATATTTCGAGACTGTGGAATCCGATATGGATACCCGCAATCCCGAAGGGAATGAAAATAGTAACGCCAAACCGCTCTCGAAAAGATGTCAAGTCTTTTTTCGAGGTCAGTGAAAACTGGCTAAACATTATCAAAACTATAAATGAAATGTCACAGGATGTCGAAGCTTCGCTCACCGGCTCCCTCATTAAGATCAATATTAATTCTGTAGAATCATACAGATCAATTCAAAATTTCCTCGACAGCCTGAAGATACCTTTTCGAACGCTGGATCCTAGATCCGAGCGTCCGAAGAAATATGTTCTGCGTGGACTTCCAGCCTGTATATTTTAGTTTTGATAAGGCGAAACATTATCAAAACTAAAAACCCCTACTAGCGATATTGAGGAAGAGTTACGTGCAATCGGCATTGAACCGATTAAAGTAGCCTACCTAACCAACCGCAAAACTAAACGACCCATGCCGTTATTTTTGGTGGCTGTCAGGCCCTCCCGAAATCTCGAAAACTTAAGTACTTTAAATAAAATTAACTATCTTAGAGTGTCATTCGAACACTACACCCAAACTGGCGTAAGCCAATGTTATAGGTGTCAGATTTTGAACACTCTTCTATGACATGTAAACTCTCCCCACGCTGCGTTAAGTGTGGTGGATCTCACGTCCCAGGGGAATGCCTTCTGAATAGGGAGGAACCACCTCATAAGTCTATGGTTGTTCCCGGCATTATTTTACAGGAAAACCAGTGGTTTGAGATCAGTTTCGATCGTAAATGGTTGTCCATCCAAATATTCAGTGTATACTGTGCTCTCAAACCATGTTACCGATATTAATGTCTACCTGGCCCTCAGATTATTTGAACTTTTTTATCATGAATTCAGAAAAGATATTAACGATACTATAGCCAAATATCATGTTAGAATCACTATGATTAACCAAGAACTAGTAATGATGCAATACCAATGCAAGAGGAAACTTTCTAAGGAAAGTGTTGAAATTAATGTAGCTACTAACAATAAATTCTCCGGACTAACTGACGAAAGTGATATCCCTACTATCCAACATTTCGAGACTGTGGAATCCGATATGGATACCCGCAATCCCGAAGCGAATGAAAATAGTAATATAAACCGTCCTCGAAAAGATATCAAGTCTTTTTTCGAGGTCAGTGAAAACTCGCGAAACATTATCAAAACTATAAATGAAATGTCACAGGATGTCGATGCTTCTCTCACCGGCTCCCTCATCAAGATCAATATTAATTCTGTAGAATCATACAGATCAATTCAAAATTTCCAAGACATCCTGAAGATACCTTTTCGAACGCTGGATCCTAGATCCGAGCGTCCGAAGAAATGTGTTCTGCGTGGACTTCCAGTCTGTACCCCTACTAGCGATATTGAGGAAGCGTTACGTGCAATCGGCATTGAACCGATTAAAGTAGCCTACCTAACCAACCGCAAAACTAAAGACCCATGCCGTTATTTTTGGTGGCTGTCAGGCCCTCCCGAAATCTCGAAAACTTAAGTACTTTAAATAAAATTAACTATCTTAGAGTGTCAATCGAACACTACACCCAAACTGGCGTAAGCCAATGTTATAGGTGTCAGATTTTGAACACTCTTCTATGACATGTAAACTCTCCCCACGCTGCGTTAAGTGTGGTGGATCTCACGTCCCAGGGGAATGCCTTCTGAATAGGGAGGAACCACCTCATAAGTCTATGGTTGTTCCCGGTATTATTTTTCAGAAAAACCAGTGGGTTGAGATCAGTTTCGTTCGTAAATGGTTGTCCATCCAAATATTCAGTGTATACTGTGCTCTCAAACCATGTTACCGATATTAATGTCTACCTGGCCCTCAGATTATTTGAACTTTTTATCATGAATTCAGAAAAGATATTAACGATACTATAGCCAAATATCATGTTAGAATCACTATGATTAACCAAGAATTAGTAATGATGCAATACCAATGCAAGAGGAAACTTTCTAAGGAAAGTGTTGAAATTAATGTAGCTACTAACAATAAATTCTCCGGACTAACTGACGAAAGTGATATCCCTACTATCGAATATTTCGAGACTGTGGAATCCGATATGGATACCCGCAATCCCGAAGGGAATGAAAATAGTAACGCCAAACCGCTCTCGAAAAGATGTCAAGTCTTTTTTCGAGGTCAGTGAAAACTGGCTAAACATTATCAAAACTATAAATGAAATGTCACAGGATGTCGAAGCTTCGCTCACCGGCTCCCTCATTAAGATCAATATTAATTCTGTAGAATCATACAGATCAATTCAAAATTTCCTCGACAGCCTGAAGATACCTTTTCGAACGCTGGATCCTAGATCCGAGCGTCCGAAGAAATATGTTCTGCGTGGACTTCCAGCCTGTATATTTTAGTTTTGATAAGGCGAAACATTATCAAAACTAAAAACCCCTACTAGCGATATTGAGGAAGAGTTACGTGCAATCGGCATTGAACCGATTAAAGTAGCCTACCTAACCAACCGCAAAACTAAACGACCCATGCCGTTATTTTTGGTGGCTGTCAGGCCCTCCCGAAATCTCGAAAACTTAAGTACTTTAAATAAAATTAACTATCTTAGAGTGTCATTCGAACACTACACCCAAACTGGCGTAAGCCAATGTTATAGGTGTCAGATTTTGAACACTCTTCTATGACATGTAAACTCTCCCCACGCTGCGTTAAGTGTGGTGGATCTCACGTCCCAGGGGAATGCCTTCTGAATAGGGAGGAACCACCTCATAAGTCTATGGTTGTTCCCGGCATTATTTTACAGGAAAACCAGTGGTTTGAGATCAGTTTCGATCGTAAATGGTTGTCCATCCAAATATTCAGTGTATACTGTGCTCTCAAACCATGTTACCGATATTAATGTCTACCTGGCCCTCAGATTATTTGAACTTTTTTATCATGAATTCAGAAAAGATATTAACGATACTATAGCCAAATATCATGTTAGAATCACTATGATTAACCAAGAACTAGTAATGATGCAATACCAATGCAAGAGGAAACTTTCTAAGGAAAGTGTTGAAATTAATGTAGCTACTAACAATAAATTCTCCGGACTAACTGACGAAAGTGATATCCCTACTATCCAACATTTCGAGACTGTGGAATCCGATATGGATACCCGCAATCCCGAAGCGAATGAAAATAGTAATATAAACCGTCCTCGAAAAGATATCAAGTCTTTTTTCGAGGTCAGTGAAAACTCGCGAAACATTATCAAAACTATAAATGAAATGTCACAGGATGTCGATGCTTCTCTCACCGGCTCCCTCATCAAGATCAATATTAATTCTGTAGAATCATACAGATCAATTCAAAATTTCCAAGACATCCTGAAGATACCTTTTCGAACGCTGGATCCTAGATCCGAGCGTCCGAAGAAATGTGTTCTGCGTGGACTTCCAGTCTGTACCCCTACTAGCGATATTGAGGAAGCGTTACGTGCAATCGGCATTGAACCGATTAAAGTAGCCTACCTAACCAACCGCAAAACTAAAGACCCATGCCGTTATTTTTGGTGGCTGTCAGGCCCTCCCGAAATCTCGAAAACTTAAGTACTTTAAATAAAATTAACTATCTTAGAGTGTCAATCGAACACTACACCCAAACTGGCGTAAGCCAATGTTATAGGTGTCAGATTTTGAACACTCTTCTATGACATGTAAACTCTCCCCACGCCGCGTTAAGTGTGGTGGATCTCACGTCCCAGGGGAATGCCTTCTGAATAGGGAGGAACCACCTCATAAGTCTATGGTTGTTCCCGGTATTATTTTTCAGAAAAACCAGTGGGTTGAGATCAGTTTCGATCGTAAATGGTTGTCCATCCAAATATTCAGTGTATACTGTGCTCTCAAACCATGTTACCGATATTAATGTCTACCTGGCCCTCAGATTATTTGAACTTTTTTATCATGAATTCAGAAAAGATATTAACGATACTATAGCCAAATATCATGTTAGAATCACTATGATTAACCAAGAATTAGTAATGATGCAATACCAATGCAAGAGGAAACTTTCTAAGGAAAGTGTTGAAATTAATGTAGCTACTAACAATAAATTCTCCGGACTAACTGACGAAAGTGATATCCCTACTATCGAATATTTCGAGACTGTGGAATCCGATATGGATACCCGCAATCCCGAAGGGAATGAAAATAGTAACGCCAAACCGCTCTCGAAAAGATGTCAAGTCTTTTTTCGAGGTCAGTGAAAACTGGCTAAACATTATCAAAACTATAAATGAAATGTCACAGGATGTCGAAGCTTCGCTCACCGGCTCCCTCATTAAGATCAATATTAATTCTGTAGAATCATACAGATCAATTCAAAATTTCCTCGACAGCCTGAAGATACCTTTTCGAACGCTGGATCCTAGATCCGAGCGTCCGAAGAAATATGTTCTGCGTGGACTTCCAGCCTGTATATTTTAGTTTTGATAAGGCGAAACATTATCAAAACTAAAAACCCCTACTAGCGATATTGAGGAAGAGTTACGTGCAATCGGCATTGAACCGATTAAAGTAGCCTACCTAACCAACCGCAAAACTAAACGACCCATGCCGTTATTTTTGGTGGCTGTCAGGCCCTCCCGAAATCTCGAAAACTTAAGTACTTTAAATAAAATTAACTATCTTAGAGTGTCATTCGAACACTACACCCAAACTGGCGTAAGCCAATGTTATAGGTGTCAGATTTTGAACACTCTTCTATGACATGTAAACTCTCCCCACGCTGCGTTAAGTGTGGTGGATCTCACGTCCCAGGGGAATGCCTTCTGAATAGGGAGGAACCACCTCATAAGTCTATGGTTGTTCCCGGCATTATTTTACAGGAAAACCAGTGGTTTGAGATCAGTTTCGATCGTAAATGGTTGTCCATCCAAATATTCAGTGTATACTGTGCTCTCAAACCATGTTACCGATATTAATGTCTACCTGGCCCTCAGATTATTTGAACTTTTTTATCATGAATTCAGAAAAGATATTAACGATACTATAGCCAAATATCATGTTAGAATCACTATGATTAACCAAGAACTAGTAATGATGCAATACCAATGCAAGAGGAAACTTTCTAAGGAAAGTGTTGAAATTAATGTAGCTACTAACAATAAATTCTCCGGACTAACTGACGAAAGTGATATCCCTACTATCCAACATTTCGAGACTGTGGAATCCGATATGGATACCCGCAATCCCGAAGCGAATGAAAATAGTAATATAAACCGTCCTCGAAAAGATATCAAGTCTTTTTTCGAGGTCAGTGAAAACTCGCGAAACATTATCAAAACTATAAATGAAATGTCACAGGATGTCGATGCTTCTCTCACCGGCTCCCTCATCAAGATCAATATTAATTCTGTAGAATCATACAGATCAATTCAAAATTTCCAAGACATCCTGAAGATACCTTTTCGAACGCTGGATCCTAGATCCGAGCGTCCGAAGAAATGTGTTCTGCGTGGACTTCCAGTCTGTACCCCTACTAGCGATATTGAGGAAGCGTTACGTGCAATCGGCATTGAACCGATTAAAGTAGCCTACCTAACCAACCGCAAAACTAAAGACCCATGCCGTTATTTTTGGTGGCTGTCAGGCCCTCCCGAAATCTCGAAAACTTAAGTACTTTAAATAAAATTAACTATCTTAGAGTGTCAATCGAACACTACACCCAAACTGGCGTAAGCCAATGTTATAGGTGTCAGATTTTGAACACTCTTCTATGACATGTAAACTCTCCCCACGCCGCGTTAAGTGTGGTGGATCTCACGTCCCAGGGGAATGCCTTCTGAATAGGGAGGAACCACCTCATAAGTCTATGGTTGTTCCCGGTATTATTTTTCAGAAAAACCAGTGGGTTGAGATCAGTTTCGATCGTAAATGGTTGTCCATCCAAATATTCAGTGTATACTGTGCTCTCAAACCATGTTACCGATATTAATGTCTACCTGGCCCTCAGATTATTTGAACTTTTTTATCATGAATTCAGAAAAGATATTAACGATACTATAGCCAAATATCATGTTAGAATCACTATGATTAACCAAGAATTAGTAATGATGCAATACCAATGCAAGAGGAAACTTTCTAAGGAAAGTGTTGAAATTAATGTAGCTACTAACAATAAATTCTCCGGACTAACTGACGAAAGTGATATCCCTACTATCGAATATTTCGAGACTGTGGAATCCGATATGGATACCCGCAATCCCGAAGGGAATGAAAATAGTAACGCCAAACCGCTCTCGAAAAGATGTCAAGTCTTTTTTCGAGGTCAGTGAAAACTGGCTAAACATTATCAAAACTATAAATGAAATGTCACAGGATGTCGAAGCTTCGCTCACCGGCTCCCTCATTAAGATCAATATTAATTCTGTAGAATCATACAGATCAATTCAAAATTTCCTCGACAGCCTGAAGATACCTTTTCGAACGCTGGATCCTAGATCCGAGCGTCCGAAGAAATATGTTCTGCGTGGACTTCCAGTCTGTACCCCTACTAGCGATATTGAGGAAGCGTTACGTGCAATCGGCATTGAACCGATTAAAGTAGCCTACCTAACCAACCGCAAAACTAAACGACCCATGCCGTTATTTTTGGTGGCTGTCAGGCCCTCCCGAAATCTCGAAAACTTAAGTACTTTAAATAAAATTAACTATCTTAGAGTGTCATTCGAACACTACACCCAAACTGGCGTAATCCAATGTTATAGGTGTCAGATGTTCGAACACTCTTCTATGACATGTAATCTCTCCCCACGCTGCGTTAAGTGTTGTGGATCTCACGTCCCAGGGGAATGCCTTCTGAATAGCGAGGGACCACCTCATAAGTCGATGGTTGTTCGCGGCATTATTTTTCAGGAAAACAGTTTGAGATCAGTTTCGATCGTAAATGGTTGTCCATCCAAATAATGCCTGAACTTTTTTATCGCGAAGATAATTGCGGCGTATTCTTTCTCGGTTGCACAATATATGCGTTCGCTCTCCGTGAACTTTCTGCTAAGAACAAAACGGGATGTTCTGAGTTATGTGGCCCCTTTTGGGCTAATATCACTCCTATTCCTTTATCAGACGCGTCGGTTGGTATCGCGAATTCTTTAGAGAAATCGGGAGCGGATAGCACCGGTTTCTCTATCAGTTTCTGTTTTTAAATCTCGGAATGCTTTTCGCATTCATCCATCCATTCGATATTTTCTCTCCGGCTTTCCCTTCAAAGTGCGGATCAAAGGTTCCGCTACGAGCGCGTACCCTTTTATGTACCTGGAGTAGTACCCGCTCAATCCCAAGAATTGGCGAATTTCTGTTTTTGTTTTCTGGGAAGGAAATTCTAATACTGCTTCTATTTTTGCTTTGGCAGGCGTCCCGCTCCCCCCTCCGACCATGTGTCCTAGGTATTTTACTCTGTTCTGCGTAAATTGGCATTTGGACGGCTTTACAGTTAATTTAGCCCGCGCGATCTTTTTCAACACCACATCGATATGTTTTAAATGTTCCTCCCAGCTCTTCGAAGAAATGGCTGCATCGTCCAGGTGGGGAACACTGAACTCTCCACAGCCCTGTAAGAGTCGGGACATAAACATTGAGAAGCTATAAGGGGCATTCACTAACCCGAATGCCAATACTAAGGGTCTATAGGTCCGGAATGTGGTCACGAACGCAGAAAGTCTCTGCGCTCGGGGACTTAAGTGTATCTGTCAATAACCTTTTGTTAAATCGATCACCGTGATGTAATTCGCGGCGCTGACCCTTTCAACTCTTTCCTCTATATTCGGTAAAGGAAAATACTCTATCCTAATCATAGAATTTAGCTTCCTATAGTCAGTACAGGGTCGGGATGTCGACCCGGAGTTTCGACCAATATCATAGGGGAAGTTATAGGTCACCGTGCGTCTGACTCTCCTATTTCTATTATTTTCAAGTCTAACATCCGTTTTATCTCCGTTTTCAATATTTCATTCTGTCGAGGGGAAGTTCGGTATGGTTTAGATCGAACGAGTTTGTCACGAATTAATTGGATGCCGTGTTCGATCAAGTCGGTCCGACCGGGTTCATTTGAAACGTGGAGACCCGTGTCCCCTTAAATGGGAATCCTGGCAGTTGAGGATCAGGTTTGGTTGCCTAACACACTGTTTCGTCCCCCGCTTCGGGAAAACGGGAGGTACTCTGTGTCCCCCTGGGTATCAATCGGTTGGTGGGTTTGACTTTTGTCACCTACCTGCTCAGGGTTCAAGCAATCGGACTCTTGCTGGACATCTGACAGTTTAATCAGTGGTCTGTGCGCGTATAGACCCCTCAGGGGGTTTACCTTCTTTAGGTAAACACGGGTGTCGCAATCCTCAGGTACCCCAGCGAACTATTTCTCCTTTCCATTTTTCCTCTCCTCTCTTCCTTTACTTTTTTCTTTCTTTTCTCCCTCGGTGTGGTTCCTCTTCGGAGGCGAGGGCTCCCCATTAGAAGCTGTTGCTTCTTGCTTCTAACGGGGTTTTATCACCCACGTGTTTGCCGTGCGTGGAGACCCGTGTCCCCGGAAAAGGGAATCCTGGTAGTTGAGGGTCAGTTTTGGTTGCCCAACACACTGCTTCGGCTCCCGCTTCGGGTAAACGGGAGGTACTTAGTGGTTCCCTAATGTATCAATCGGCTGGTCGTTGACTTTTGTCTTCGGCTAGGAACCAAGCAATCGTTCCGATTACTGGACATCTCGTCAAGGATGGAGGTCGTTTCAGATTCGTTTCGTTCGCGTATAGTTCTCGGTTAGCACTGGTGCACGTATGTGCATCCCCTTGTTCGGCTCCATGGTGGGTGGTGCGGCCGTGAACTGAATTTTAAACACCCTTTATATGGATTCTTCTTTTCTAAATCCCATGGTGAGGGATAAGTCACCGCAACAAATTGACATGAAATTTGCCAAAGTAAGTTTGTTTTTTTATTTCTCTGAAGGATGGAAATTTTTCAAATATCTCGCCTTTCAGGATCCATAAATCTATCCAATCGGCCATCCGTGAAACTAAGTCACTCAAAAGGCTTCGATCAGGCGACCTTCTTTTAGAAGTTGTATCTTCACAGCAGTCGTCATTTCTCTCAAATTGCAATCAGATAGGCGAATTTCTCGTTACTGTCATTCCTCACAGTTATTTGAATTCTTCTCGTGGAGTTTTCTCTGAACCTGACTTTTTACATACTCCGGAAGAAGAGATTTTATCAGAACTGCGGGAACAACACGTAAGTGCTGTACGTAGAATAACGATTCGACGTGATAGGAAGATTTTCCCTACAAAACATGTTATTCTCACTTTTGATACCCCGACACTTCCTACACATATCCAGGCTGCTTATCACCGTTGCCCAGTGCGTCCATATATCCCAAACCCATTGCGCTGCTTTAAGTGCCAGCGGTTTTTGCATTCTAAAAATTCTTGTCGGGGATCTGTCACCTGCGCTCGTTGTGCCGAGATTGGCCACGACAGCGACAACTGTTCTGCACCAGTTCGGTGTGTCAACTGTAAGGGAGAGCACACGGCTTTCTCTCGGTCGTGCCCAAAATGGCTGATTGAAAAAGAAGTGCAAACTTTAAGAGCCACTAAAAAAGTTTCGTATATGGAAGCTCGGAGTGAAATCGAGTCCCGGACACCAAAATCTGGAATATCATAGGCCTCAGCAGTAAAAGTTTATCACCGTATGATTGTTTGCTTTGTGTGTTTTTATCATGTTTTATACCGTTTGTTATTTGTCACCGCTGTTACAGCGCCGAATGTTACGGCGCCAAATGTCATGGGAAGCCGCAGCGGAACAAGTGGTAGCAGACTAGAAAAAAGCTAAGCCAGCCTAAAATGGCGAGACATGAAAATGCGTTGTGTAAAAATTAAGTTACTGATTTAACTTACAGAAACAATACGATATGAACGATAACCCAGACAGGTTGTCTCAGGTAACATATATATTAAATAAAGTAGTTATGTTTTAGGATAACCGCACTTAACCAAGCAAGAAATACCTAACCCTACAGACAGCCTGACCCACGTGCTAAGCAGATTACTATGTTCATAAAATTAATTCACACTAGTGAAAACATTATCTATTAAAGTAAGTTAAGTGACAGACTATATGGTTAAGGAGCAAATAAGAAGTTTATTTAATAAAACATAATGAAAGAGTAAATACTTAATGGTCATGAAAAATAAGATACCTAATGGATTCCTGCCATGCCATGCGCCTCACTCACTAACACCGGACACGAGAAAAAAGGTGTCACGCACCTAGTACACTTCCAAAAGCTCTCTCGTTATTTTTCGAAGCTAGCCTTGAACTGCGCCAAGCTGTATTTCGCACCTGCGCAATACGGGCTCAAGCCACTAGATTTGGCGTGCATCGCCTTTCATGGCAATAATTCATTTTTCCTTTTCTGCCAATATATGGCTGTTACGAAAGACAGTTATAAAGACTTTAATATTAACAGATATACTCCATGAGTCTTTTTAACAACCGCCGCACGTAAAATTTATATGGGCGTAATGGTCTTGCTACTCTTATGTGTTACGTGCAACTCGTCCTTTTTATATAATTAAATCGTCGGTCTTAGTTAATTTTGCTTTTACACATAACTTCGGTTTTATTCCTAATATACTTAGTCGCTTTTACTCTTAATATAGTTGTTGACTGATTAGACCACTGTATATTCATATGTATATATTTTTATCATCGTTTTAATGGTTTAAGATTTAAAAATGCTGACTCATATGTTTTTTCGGAATCTACTATGTGTATGGCGCAGCATGTCCTCTTTGGACCTTGCGCCATTAAACCCCAACCAACCAACCGTGCGCGTATAGACCCGATTAGTATAGGTGTAGGAACCTGCATCCCCCTGTTGGGCTCCATGGTGGGTGGTGCCGTCAGGTCCGAATATCCGGTCCTATTTATAAATGTTTTAAACAATCATTTTAACAGCTCAATAATTTATCAAAAGATAATGTGAGAAAAGATCAGCACTTGAAAGTAACTAACCTCAGTTGGTGTCTCATCTTTATCTTCATTAAAATGGTTGAAGATTTCAGATGAAAAAGCTTAAATTTATTTGTACATATAGCAGATGAAAGCAAATTTAGAAAAAATGAGTTGAGCATTTAAATTTATTTAATAAAAGTAAATTATGTTTTGATTACATTTTGAAGACAAAGTTTATCATCATTGCTAATCATATTACAGACAAAACATGACAGTTCTGATAAATACAGTATACCGATAAACATTCATTCAATAATTACATGCATTTCAAATTATTAACATTGCATGTAATTACTCGCATAGACTGGAGTAATTATGACTTACACAGTATAACGTTCTTATAATTTCCCATTTTTATTCACTTACATTATGACTTGGGGTGGGGAAGATTATTAAGGGTTTATTTTGTGCACATATTTTAAAGTATTTGGATAATAACAATAAGATTTTTAAATATAAGTGCTACAGACTTACCTTTTTCAGGAATACCTCTTAGCTCCTGACAATTAGACAAAAAAGAATATAGCATTTTAAATATAAATGCATATATTTGTAACAAAATATTATACAAAATGAAGGTATTTTCATTACTTAAACTACAAAAAAGCAAATATCTAAAATATTTTTTTAAAATAAAGAATGATTAATGAAGAAATGACTTGATCACAGCCTTTCTTAAAAAATTGACATCAAAAGAGAAAAGACTTTCTGGGGAAAAAAAAAAGATACTTGAGATAATATTGATTGATTACCTGAGTTGCACAATTTTCATAAAATATATTAAAAGCTTTATATCCTTCTGAATTAAACTATTCTGATAAGTCCTCATTCTGAAAAACATGTTGAGAACAATTTAATAAAAATTTGAATTGTATTTCCACTGAGAAAACAGGAAAAACACAAAATAAAATTCTATACTTACATTAATTTGTTTTGCCACTCTGTCGTAATTTAACGGTGTAATCCCTTCGGCAAAAGTAATTCCAATCAGGGCTAGAACTCTCTCTTCGAGAGAGTTTAAAGAAATATTAGATGGGCATCCCCCTCCTGTTTTAAGCAGCGCATTTTTGATAATTGCTGCTTTTCACATTGTTCGCGATTTAAGATCGTACCATTTACATTTAACGGCTTTCGCAGTTCTCTCGGTGCCAATTCCGACGGAATTTACCATTGTTGCAATTTCCTCCCATCCTTTTTTTTGCAAGGCAGGGGTTTTAAATTTAGATTGATCATCTGACACTACCAAACCTCTCATGTTTTCCAACATTGCTATAAGCATATTTAACTCTTCTTCTGAAAAACAAGATGAGCGAGCCATTTTCAAAAAAAAAAAGAAAAAAAGAATAGGTATTACTAGGAGACTAGGTGTAAAATGCAAGAAAGAATCTTTTGATAAAGGTAGGCATTCAAGTAACAAAAACTGAGAACACACGCTTTTCATTAGAGTATTAGCGCTGCGCAATCTGATTGGCTTAAAGACCCGCAATCGTTTAAAATCTTCCGAGGTTTGCCGAACATTCAGTCGTCGAACACTACTTCTAACTTTATCCGAACCACCCTCTTGAATTTCTGATCTCTTAAGTAATTTATTCTGTGATGTAGTGATCCGATATTTAAGAACAGGGTAGCTACAAAAACTGAAGTAAAAAGTTTCCTGAGTTTTTCTTGATTTCCAGAGTATTTTTCAGGAAATTCCCTGAGTTTCTTCATCCGTTCCCAGAAGAATTCCCCAGCCATAATGATAAACTTGACACTTGATGAACAAAAGATCTATTGACTGATAAATGAATAAAAATAAGATAATTACAAAAATATTTTTTTTCGTATACCATAATACACCAGATAATATTAAGTTATAGATAGAACATTTCATATATTACATTTTTAACTATTTTGATGTGTTTGCAGAGTTGCCATCTATGCCTCTATAATACCACTTTGTGCTTGCTACAAAATAGTTTTTTTTTTTTGGAAGCTAATTCTTTCATCAGAGATTCTGCTTCCCTTTATATTTTCAAAACCTGCTTTTTTTTTCTCTAGTTGCTCTTTCTGTTGTTGTTTCTTTGATTCGTCAAATCTTGCTCATGCATTTCTAGCATAATGAATCACATCGTTAGAAATCGTTAGGCCATCAAGGCCACCCTTGAAAATGTCATGATCATAGACCCTCCTTCTTGCTACTAAGGAAGATTCACTCATGTTCTCCCACAAACAGACAATGTTTGTGGAAAACTCTATCGCAACATTTGCTTTACCATGTGGCAAAATCACAACCATCCCCATAACATTTGCAGCATCCACAGCCACCTTCAGCATAAAAAATTGAAGAACCGATTCGGTCAACGGATCTTTTAAATTGTTGAAGGCACTTCAACACATGGGGCTTGCTACAAATGCCTTTCATCTGTCTTTTGGCTTTGTCGGCTGCCAAACCTCAATTATTGACATTAGGAAACGTGATTAGTAGTGACATCGTCCTCTGTATGAGAGAAAGGATTAATAAAAAAGTCAAGAATGCCTCCAATTCGTAGAATTCTTCAAATCTAATATTAAATTCTTCCAATAAGGAATCAAAATGTTTGGCAAACTGATAGGTTGTAGTATTTCCATCGCAATTTTTTTCTATCACCATTTTTATATTTGGGAAATGTGATAAATTATCTTTCTCCATATGCGATTTCCAGAGCGCCAATTTAGCTTTAAATGCCTTTATCGTACTTATCATAGATGCAATATGATGATTTTTACCCTGTAGTTTCAAATTTAGTTCCTTGAATTTTACTGTTAAATCAGTTAGAAAGCCAAGCTTAATTAACCAAGGTTTTTGATCTAATTCTAAACAAATTTGATTCCTGGATAATAGGAATTCTTTCACCTGTGGTAATAAATTTAAAAATCGCTCTAGTACCTTTCCTCTACTGAGCCACCTCACCTCTGTGCTGTGTAACAAGATCTTTAAATTCTGTACCATCTGCTTGTAGAAGTAATTTAAACAATCTGTGTTGCATTGCCGCTGCTCTTATTGAATTTATTACTCTTGTAAATGTTTGTATAACATGCTGAAATGGAATTACCTTTCAGCATAACACTTCTTGGTGAATAATGCAGTGGTAAGATGCAAATTTGGAAATATCGGGTCTTTCTTACATAGCGCAATAAAACCATTATTTCTTCCTTTCATTGCAGACGCGCCGTCAGTTGTAATTGCAGACAATTTTTCTAACGTTCTATTATTTTCCACTAGATACTTTTTAAAAGTAAAATAAATATCTCTACTTCTTGAATGCCCTTTTAAAGGTAGAACTTTCAGAAATTCCTCTTTTGCAGAGAAGTCGTCAAAAAGCATCTTTGCAATAATGCATAATTGAGAAGTATGTGATACATCGGTAGACTCGTCCACTTGCAATGAAAAGAATACACTTTTTTTAATATCAGTATACAACTGCGATTCAATGTCAGTAGCCATCATTTCGATTCTTCGAGTTACTGTTCTTGCTGATAGTTGAATGCCATTTATTACCATTATTATTTCGTTTTTAGTTTTATAGTCATCAAAAAGAGTTTCTGCAGTCAGCAGCATGGCTTCTTTAACAATCTCACCTTCTACGAACGGTTTCATTTTCTTTGCCAATAAGTGCGCAATTTTGAAAGAAGCAGAAGTGTCTTTTGTTGATTGGGATATTGGTCAACTAAATAAACTCTGCTGAGCAGTTAATTTAAGTTTTAGTTCAGAAATTTTTTTCTTCCTAATTTCTGAGTATATTGAAAAATTTGTATTAAAACTTTTATGAGTAGTGATGAAATGTCTCTCCACGTTACATTTTCTAGCAATCGCTACAATTGAATTGCACAACAAACATATACGATTTTCATTATAATAAATGAAACAAAATTGTTCTTCCCACTCACCATTAAAATGATGTGTTTTCTGCTTCTTTGCAGTTCTTTTCTCCATGGTGGTTCTGATAACAATACAATTAAATAAAAAAAATAAAATTAAACGATCACAGGTACACTTACAACTCGAAAAAAAATGCAAAGCTGCGCGAGTTGTGTGTTGCTCGAGTAAAGGCGCTTTCACGATTTGGACGACTAGCCTGTAATGACACTGTTTCCCTGTCATTGTTGAGATGGGTACCAGCAATTTTGACCCTTGACCCCAGCAGACGGACCGTGCATGGGAAGAAACCGGAAGCGGTCTCACAGCGATGGGAGGGCGACGCTGTCGAGACACCAGGCTACTCAGCTTTTGATTTTTACGGTTTTATGATGTTTTTTTTTGGGGTGGAGGGCTAAAATTATTCATTACAACTACAAGCGTTTGTTGTTCAAATATCAAAAATTTACATATTTAAACGGCGGGCACCTAAAAATCGCTTCGCGGGCACCAGGGGAAACTGAGAAATATTCCGCTCTTAAACGGCTGTTGGCGGACACATATTTGGCTGTTTAGCCCCATATTTGTTTGTTTCCATACAGAATTTTATTCAGGGAGTTTCCTTAAATTGAATCCAGCTTTAGCGCAACTTTCGAGGACATATTTAAAAATGAGAAGAGAGTAATTTTCTGACACTAAATCTTCTACGTACTGTTGAGATAACGAGCACAATGTTAACAACAAAGCAGTTACCAGTTTCTGACCACGACAGGCAGTCTTCCACCGATTTTAAATCTCCATTAGTATTTAGGGGAAACTGAGGAATGTTCCGCTAATCAAAGGCTGTTGGCGGACACATAGTTGGCTGTTTAGACACATATTTGTTTGTTTCCATACAGAATTTTTTTCAAGGAGTTTCCTTAAATTGAATCCAGCTTTAGCGCAACTTTCGAGGACATATTTAAAATTGAGAAGATAGTGATTTTCTGACACTAAATCATGTACGTACTGTTGAGATGAGGGGAAGAACGTTAACAACAAATCAGCTACTAGTTTCTGACCATGACAGCCGGTCTTCCACCGATTTTAAATCTCCATCGGTATCTAGCGGAAACTGAGGAATGTTCCGCTCTTCAAAGGCTGTTGGCGGACGCATAGTTGGCTGTTTAGACACATATTTGTTTGTTTCCATACAGAATTTTATTCAAGGAGTTTCCTTAAATTGAATCCAGCTTTAGCGCAACTTTCGAGGACATATTTAAAAATGAGAAGATAGTAATTTTCTGACACTAAATCATCTACGTACTGTTGAGATGAGGGGCAGAACGTTAACAACAAATCAGCTACTAGTTTCTGACCACGACAGCCGGTCTTCCAACGATTTTAAATCTCCGTCGGTATCTAGCGGAAACTGAGGAATGTTCCGCTCTTCAAAGGCTGTTGGCGGACACATAGTTGGCTGTTTAGACACATATTTGTTTGTTTCCATACAGAATTTTATTCCAGGAGTTTCCTTATATTGAATCCAGCTTTAGCGCAACTTTCGAGGACATATTTAAAAATGAGAAGATAGTAATTTTCTGACACTAAATCATGTACGTACTTTTGAGATGAGGGGAAGAACGTTAACAACAAATCAGTTACTAGTTTCTGACCACGACAGCCAGTCTTCCACCGATTTTAAATCTCCATTAGTATCTAGGGGAAACTGAGGAATGTTCCGCTCCTCAACGGCTGTTAGCGGACACATATTTGGGTGTTTAGACGCATATTTGTTTGTTTCCATAAATAATTTTATTCAAGGAGTTTCCTTAAATTGAATCCAGCTTTAGCGCAACTTTCGAGGACATATTGAAAAATGAGAAGATAGTAATTTTCTGACACTAAATCATCTACGTACTGTTGAGATGAGGGGCAGAACGTTAACAACAAATCAGCTACTAGTTTCTGACCATGACAGCCGGTCTTCCAACGATTTTAAATCTCCATCGGTATATAGCTGAAACTGAGGAATGTTCCGCTCTTCAAAGGCTGTTGGCGGACGCATAGTTGGCTGTTTAGACACATATTTGTTTGTTTCCATACAGAATTTTATTCAAGGAGTTTCCTTAAATTGAATCCAGCTTTAGCGCAACTTTCGAGGACATATTTAAAAATGAGAAGAGAGTAATTTTCTGACACTAAATCATCTACGTACTGTTGAGATGACGAGCACAATGTTAACAACAAATCAGTTACCAGTTTCTGACCACGACAGCCAGTCTTCCACCGATTTTAAATCTCCATTAGTATCTAGAGGAAACTGAGGAATGTTCCGCTCTTCAACGGCTGTTGGCGGACACATATTTGGGTGTTTAGACGCATATTTGTTTGTTTCCATAAATAATTTTATTCAAGGAGTTTCCATAAATTGAATCCAGCTTTAGCGCAACTTTCGAGGACATATTTAAAAATGAGAAGAGAGTAATTTTCTGACACTAAATCACCTACGTACTGTTGAGATGACGATCACAATGTTAACAACAAATCAGTTACCAGTTTCTGACCATGACAGCCGGTCTTCCACCGATTTTAAATGTCCATCTGTATCTAGCTGAAACTGAGGAATGTTCCGCTCTTCAAAGGCTGTTTGCTGACACATAGTTGGCTGTTTAGACACATATTTGTTTGTTTCCATACAGAATTTTATTCAAGGAGTTTCCTTAAATTGAATCCAGCTTTAGCGCAACTTTCGAGGACATATTTAAAAATGAGAAGATAGTAATTTTCTGACACTAAATCATCTACGTACTGTTGAGATGAGGGGCAGAACGTTAACAACAAATCAGCTACTAGTTTCTGACCACGACAGCCGGTCTTCCAACGATTTTAAATCTCCGTCGGTATCTAGCGGAAACTGAGGAATGTTCCGCTCTTCAAAGGCTGTTGGCGGACACATAGTTGGCTGTTTAGACACATATTTGTTTGTTTCCATACAGAATTTTATTCCAGGAGTTTCCTTTTATTGAATCCAGCTTTAGCGCAACTTTCGAGGACATATTTAAAAATGAGAAGAGAGTAATTTTCTGACACTAAATCTTCTACGTACTGTTGAGATAACGAGCACAATGTTAACAACAAAGCAGTTACCAGTTTCTGACCACGACAGGCAGTCTTCCACCGATTTTAAATCTCCATTAGTATTTAGGGGAAACTGAGGAATGTTCCGCTAATCAAAGGCTGTTGGCGGACACATAGTTGGCTGTTTAGACACATATTTGTCTGTTTCCATACAGAATTTTTTTCAAGGAGTTTCCTTAAATTGAATCCAGCTTTAGCGCAACTTTCGAGGACATATTTAAAATTGAGAAGATAGTAATTTTCTGACACTAAATCATGTACGTACTGTTGAGATGAGGGGAAGAACGTTAACAACAAATCAGCTACTAGTTTCTGACCATGACAGCCGGTCTTCCACCGATTTTAAATCTCCATCGGTATCTAGCGGAAACTGAGGAATGTTCCGCTCTTCAAAGGCTGTTTGCTGACACATAGTTGGCTGTTTAGACACATATTTGTTTGTTTCCATACAGAATTTTATTCAAGGAGTTTCCTTAAATTGAATCCAGCTTTAGCGCAACTTTCGAGGACATATTTAAAAATGAGAAGATAGTAATTTTCTGACACTAAATCATCTACGTACTGTTGAGATGAGGGGCAGAACGTTAACAACAAATCAGCTACTAGTTTCTGACCACGACAGCCGGTCTTCCAACGATTTTAAATCTCCGTCGGTATCTAGCGGAAACTGAGGAATGTTCCGCTCTTCAAAGGCTGTTGGCGGACACATAGTTGGCTGTTTAGACACATATTTGTTTGTTTCCATACAGAATTTTATTCCAGGAGTTTCCTTATATTGAATCCAGCTTTAGCGCAACTTTCGAGGACATATTTAAAAATGAGAAGATAGTAATTTTCTGACACTAAATCATGTACGTACTTTTGAGATGAGGGGAAGAACGTTAACAACAAATCAGTTACTAGTTTCTGACCACGACAGCCAGTCTTCCACCGATTTTAAATCTCCATTAGTATCTAGGGGAAACTGAGGAATGTTCCGCTCCTCAACGGCTGTTAGCGGACACATATTTGGGTGTTTAGACGCATATTTGTTTGTTTCCATAAATAATTTTATTCAAGGAGTTTCCTTAAATTGAATCCAGCTTTAGCGCAACTTTCGAGGACATATTTAAAAATGAGAAGAGAGTAATTTTCTGACACTAAATCACCTACGTACTGTTGAGATGACGATCACAATGTTAACAACAAATCAGTTACCAGTTTCTGACCATGACAGCCGGTCTTCCACCGATTTTAAATGTCCATCTGTATCTAGCTGAAACTGAGGAATGTTCCGCTCTTCAAAGGCTGTTTGCTGACACATAGTTGGCTGTTTAGACACATATTTGTTTGTTTCCATACAGAATTTTATTCAAGGAGTTTCCTTAAATTGAATCCAGCTTTAGCGCAACTTTCGAGGACATATTTAAAAATGAGAAGATAGTAATTTTCTGACACTAAATCATCTACGTACTGTTGAGATGAGGGGCAGAACGTTAACAACAAATCAGCTACTAGTTTCTGACCACGACAGCCGGTCTTCCAACGATTTTAAATCTCCGTCGGTATCTAGCGGAAACTGAGGAATGTTCCGCTCTTCAAAGGCTGTTGGCGGACACATAGTTGGCTGTTTAGACACATATTTGTTTGTTTCCATACAGAATTTTATTCCAGGAGTTTCCTTATATTGAATCCAGCTTTAGCGCAACTTTCGAGGACATATTTAAAAATGAGAAGAGAGTAATTTTCTGACACTAAATCTTCTACGTACTGTTGAGATAACGAGCACAATGATAACAACAAAGCAGTTACCAGTTTCTGACCACGACAGGCAGTCTTCCACCGATTTTAAATCTCCATTAGTATTTAGGGGAAACTGAGGAATGTTCCGCTAATCAAAGGCTGTTGGCGGACACATAGTTGGCTGTTTAGACACATATTTGTCTGTTTCCATACAGAATTTTTTTCAAGGAGTTTCCTTAAATTGAATCCAGCTTTAGCGCAACTTTCGAGGACATATTTAAAATTGAGAAGATAGTAATTTTCTGACACTAAATCATGTACGTACTGTTGAGATGAGGGGAAGAACGTTAACAACAAATCAGCTACTAGTTTCTGACCATGACAGCCGGTCTTCCACCGATTTTAAATCTCCATCGGTATCTAGCGGAAACTGAGGAATGTTCCGCTCTTCAAAGGCTGTTTGCTGACACATAGTTGGCTGTTTAGACACATATTTGTTTGTTTCCATACAGAATTTTATTCAAGGAGTTTCCTTAAATTGAATCCAGCTTTAGCGCAACTTTCGAGGACATATTTAAAAATGAGAAGATAGTAATTTTCTGACACTAAATCATCTACGTACTGTTGAGATGAGGGGCAGAACGTTAACAACAAATCAGCTACTAGTTTCTGACCACGACAGCCGGTCTTCCAACGATTTTAAATCTCCGTCGGTATCTAGCGGAAACTGAGGAATGTTCCGCTCTTCAAAGGCTGTTGGCGGACACATAGTTGGCTGTTTAGACACATATTTGTTTGTTTCCATACAGAATTTTATTCCAGGAGTTTCCTTATATTGAATCCAGCTTTAGCGCAACTTTCGAGGACATATTTAAAAATGAGAAGATAGTAATTTTCTGACACTAAATCATGTACGTACTTTTGAGATGAGGGGAAGAACGTTAACAACAAATCAGTTACTAGTTTCTGACCACGACAGCCAGTCTTCCACCGATTTTAAATCTCCATTAGTATCTAGGGGAAACTGAGGAATGTTCCGCTCCTCAACGGCTGTTAGCGGACACATATTTGGGTGTTTAGACGCATATTTGTTTGTTTCCATAAATAATTTTATTCAAGGAGTTTCCTTAAATTGAATCCAGCTTTAGCGCAACTTTCGAGGACATATTTAAAAATGAGAAGAGAGTAATTTTCTGACACTAAATCACCTACGTACTGTTGAGATGACGATCACAATGTTAACAACAAATCAGTTACCAGTTTCTGACCATGACAGCCGGTCTTCCACCGATTTTAAATGTCCATCTGTATCTAGCTGAAACTGAGGAATGTTCCGCTCTTCAAAGGCTGTTTGCTGACACATAGTTGGCTGTTTAGACACATATTTGTTTGTTTCCATACAGAATTTTATTCAAGGAGTTTCCTTAAATTGAATCCAGCTTTAGCGCAACTTTCGAGGACATATTTAAAAATGAGAAGATAGTAATTTTCTGACACTAAATCATCTACGTACTGTTGAGATGAGGGGCAGAACGTTAACAACAAATCAGCTACTAGTTTCTGACCACGACAGCCGGTCTTCCAACGATTTTAAATCTCCGTCGGTATCTAGCGGAAACTGAGGAATGTTCCGCTCTTCAAAGGCTGTTGGCGGACACATAGTTGGCTGTTTAGACACATATTTGTTTGTTTCCATACAGAATTTTATTCCAGGAGTTTCCTTATATTGAATCCAGCTTTAGCGCAACTTTCGAGGACATATTTAAAAATGAGAAGAGAGTAATTTTCTGACACTAAATCTTCTACGTACTGTTGAGATAACGAGCACAATGATAACAACAAAGCAGTTACCAGTTTCTGACCACGACAGCCGGTCTTCCAACGATTTTAAATCTCCGTCGGTATCTAGGGGAAACTGAGGAATGTTCCGCTAATCAAAGGCTGTTGGCGGACACATAGTTGGCTGTTTAGACACATATTTGTCTGTTTCCATACAGAATTTTTTTCAAGGAGTTTCCTTAAATTGAATCCAGCTTTAGCGCAACTTTCGAGGACATATTTAAAATTGAGAAGATAGTAATTTTCTGACACTAAATCATGTACGTACTGTTGAGATGAGGGGAAGAACGTTAACAACAAATCAGCTACTAGTTTCTGACCATGACAGCCGGTCTTCCACCGATTTTAAATCTCCATCGGTATCTAGCGGAAACTGAGGAATGTTCCGCTCTTCAAAGGCTGTTTGCTGACACATAGTTGGCTGTTTAGACACATATTTGTTTGTTTCCATACAGAATTTTATTCAAGGAGTTTCCTTAAATTGAATCCAGCTTTAGCGCAACTTTCGAGGACATATTTAAAAATGAGAAGATAGTAATTTTCTGACACTAAATCATCTACGTACTGTTGAGATGAGGGGCAGAACGTTAACAACAAATCAGCTACTAGTTTCTGACCACGACAGCCGGTCTTCCAACGATTTTAAATCTCCGTCGGTATCTAGCGGAAACTGAGGAATGTTCCGCTCTTCAAAGGCTGTTGGCGGACACATAGTTGGCTGTTTAGACACATATTTGTTTGTTTCCATACAGAATTTTATTCCAGGAGTTTCCTTATATTGAATCCAGCTTTAGCGCAACTTTCGAGGACATATTTAAAAATGAGAAGAGAGTAATTTTCTGACACTAAATCATCTACGTACTGTTGAGATGACGAGCACAAAGTTAACAACAAATCAGTTACCAGTTTCTGACCACGACAGCCAGTCTTCCACCGATTTTAAATCTCCATTAGTATCTAGGGGAAACTGAGGAATGTTCCGCTCTTCAACGGCTGTTAGCGGACACATATTTGGGTGTTTAGACGCATATTTGTTTGTTTCCATAAATAATTTTATTCAAGGAGTTTCCTTAAATTGAATCCAGCTTTAGCGCAACTTTCGAGGACATATTTAAAAATGAGAAGAGAGTAATTTTCTGACACTAAATCACCTACGTACTGTTGAGATGACGATCACAATGTTAACAACAAATCAGTTACCAGTTTCTGACCATGACAGCCGGTCTTCCACCGATTTTAAATGTCCATCTGTATCTAGCTGAAACTGAGGAATGTTCCGCTCTTCAAAGGCTGTTTGCTGACACATAGTTGGCTGTTTAGACACATATTTGTTTGTTTCCATACAGAATTTTATTCAAGGAGTTTCCTTAAATTGAATCCAGCTTTAGCGCAACTTTCGAGGACATATTTAAAAATGAGAAGATAGTAATTTTCTGACACTAAATCATCTACGTACTGTTGAGATGAGGGGCAGAACGTTAACAACAAATCAGCTACTAGTTTCTGACCACGACAGCCGGTCTTCCAACGATTTTAAATCTCCGTCGGTATCTAGCGGAAACTGAGGAATGTTCCGCTCTTCAAAGGCTGTTGGCGGACACATAGTTGGCTGTTTAGACACATATTTGTTTGTTTCCATACAGAATTTTATTCCAGGAGTTTCCTTATATTGAATCCAGCTTTAGCGCAACTTTCGAGGACATATTTAAAAATGAGAAGAGAGTAATTTTCTGACACTAAATCTTCTACGTACTGTTGAGATAACGAGCACAATGATAACAACAAAGCAGTTACCAGTTTCTGACCACGACAGGCAGTCTTCCACCGATTTTAAATCTCCATTAGTATTTAGGGGAAACTGAGGAATGTTCCGCTAATCAAAGGCTGTTGGCGGACACATAGTTGGCTGTTTAGACACATATTTGTCTGTTTCCATACAGAATTTTTTTCAAGGAGTTTCCTTAAATTGAATCCAGCTTTAGCGCAACTTTCGAGGACATATTTAAAATTGAGAAGATAGTAATTTTCTGACACTAAATCATGTACGTACTGTTGAGATGAGGGGAAGAACGTTAACAACAAATCAGCTACTAGTTTCTGACCATGACAGCCGGTCTTCCACCGATTTTAAATCTCCATCGGTATCTAGCGGAAACTGAGGAATGTTCCGCTCTTCAAAGGCTGTTTGCTGACACATAGTTGGCTGTTTAGACACATATTTGTTTGTTTCTATACAGAATTTTATTCAAGGAGTTTCCTTAAATTGAATCCAGCTTTAGCGCAACTTTCGAGGACATATTTAAAAATGAGAAGATAGTAATTTTCTGACACTAAATCATCTACGTACTGTTGAGATGAGGGGCAGAACGTTAACAACAAATCAGCTACTAGTTTCTGACCACGACAGCCGGTCTTCCAACGATTTTAAATCTCCGTCGGTATCTAGCGGAAACTGAGGAATGTTCCGCTCTTCAAAGGCTGTTGGCGGACACATAGTTGGCTGTTTAGACACATATTTGTTTGTTTCCATACAGAATTTTATTCCAGGAGTTTCCTTATATTGAATCCAGCTTTAGCGCAACTTTCGAGGACATATTTAAAAATGAGAAGAGAGTAATTTTCTGACACTAAATCATCTACGTACTGTTGAGATGACGAGCACAAAGTTAACAACAAATCAGTTACCAGTTTCTGACCACGACAGCCAGTCTTCCACCGATTTTAAATCTCCATTAGTATCTAGGGGAAACTGAGGAATGTTCCGCTCTTCAACGGCTGTTGGCGGACACATATTTGGGTGTTTAGACGCATATTTGTTTGTTTCCATAAATAATTTTATTCAAGGAGTTTCCTTAAATTGAATCCAGGTTTAGCGCAACTTTCGAGGACATATTGAAAAATGAGAAGATAGTAATTTTCTGACACTAAATCATCTACGTACTGTTGAGATGAGGGGCAGAACGTTAACAACAAATCAGCTACTAGTTTCTGACCCTGACAACCGGTCTTCCAACGATTTTAAATCTCCATCGGTATATAGCTGAAACTGAGGAATGTTCCACTCTTCAAAGGCTGTTGGCGGACACATAGTTGGCTGTTTAGACACATATTTGTTTGTGTCCATACAGAATGTTATTCAAGGAGTTTCCTTAAATTGAATCCAGCTTTAGCGCAACTTTCGAGGACATATTTAAAAATGAGAAGAGAGTAAATATCTGACACTAAATCATCTACTTACAGTTAAGATGACGAGCACAACGTTAACAACAAATCAGCTACTAGTTTCTGACGATGACAGCCAGTTCATCACCGATTTTAAATCTTCATAAGTATCTAGGGGAAACTGAGGAATGTTCCTCTCTTCAACGGCTGTTGGAGGCAGCATTCTCTCTATTCGATATCATGAATTTTTTTATCCATTTTTACTAAATGTCTCATTACAGCTTCCTGGAATCTTAATAAATTTTAATCAGATTTCTAAAAATTAGAAAATTATCCTTTCTTACTTTTGAAAAGTAAAAACATCTTTAAAAGTAGACTGTTATACAAAAATGATATATTATAACCAAATATGATAAATCATAATTATATTTCGAAAAATTTAAAGCATACTAAATGAAATGTTAGAAATATTTCTATTTAAACATTTTATACGGTGAAATTCATCTCGTAATGTGGCAAATACATCGATGATCGCATATACATCGATGATCGCAATACCAATGTTGTGTATCCGTTTGTTCTAAAAATATAATCAGAATTTGTGAAAATTGTATACATTTCAGTAATTATCAAATTGAGCAACTTGCTTCACATTTAAAAATACTGCAATTTATATTTTTTAACAAAAAAGCACGAGGAAAATGAAATTTCATATTACCGAAACGCCTATTTTGATTGGGTCATTGGTGACATCTTTTGGTTGTCTATTTGATGCACCAACAGATGATTGAACATAATTTATTGCTGGTATAGCAAATATAGAAACACTCTCCATGCTATCATCATCATCATCACAGGAAGAAAACATTAACGTCTCTTTCCTCTTGTCAAAATCTCTATCCCTCTTTCTTTTCCTATCTTTTCTAGATTTAATTTTTTCCGATTCCGAGACAGTGGTAAGAGAAGATGTATCTTCTACCTCTGGCAGCCTCTCTCGGGCTTCAAAATTCAGCTGATATTTGCCCTCTGTATTAAGACTATAGTATTTTTAGTGCAGAGGATATACATTCCTTCTTTATTTCATCATGTTTTTGGCTAATGATATTTTGTTATAAATTTGTTTAGTGCACGAGCTTCCCTTTTTACTTGTTGTAATTTACTCGGAAAAATTTTATAACCGAATATTTAAACTTTCTGTTTAAATTTTCGAAACTAGAAAATTTAAACTGCAATTATACAGTAATACGCCGAAGTTATGCGATAGGTGGGACCTACGAAAGATCACGAAAATCGGGGTACAGCATTGCATATAAAAAAAATTAAATTTGTCTAAATGGGATCTGTCTAAACTACTAACACATGGATGAAACACCAGATGAAAACTACACATTTATTTCTCTTAGTCTCAAATTCCATATTAAAAAAAGTTGAATATTCGCTTTTATTCCAGTATTTTAACATTCCGTATTTTAAGTGTCATATTAGATAAAATTACTAAAAAAAATATTAATGATTTAATCTAATATATCACGCAATGCGCAATACAAAATACCAACGACCAATTAATGTAAACAGTAATTGGCCTCAATTGGGAGAAAGTCCTTTTTGTAACTGCTGGCCCGACAACATTTATTTGCAGTTGGGCAAGCAACATTTTGTAATTGTTGGCCCAACATAAACATTTTGTAGTTGGTCCATCTTAATTTCTGAAAATTTGCTGTTGGGTCAACAGTGTGTGTTACATGGGATTCCTGTGACATGAAAGAGACGGCGGCAAAAGGGCGCCATCATGTAGAATATCTGATTGGTGTAAGTACTCAGCGCAGAAATAACTGGTTTTTCAACGCAGTTTATGTCAGACATACGCTGTGACGACATGGACAGTTTCTCCCAGATAGTTGAGTTCAGACTAATTCAGAATTTACGGAGTTCAGTTTTTAAAACAAAACAGCATTTCTTTTACACTTTATACAATCTTGAATTAAAGAGCAAAGAATTCTGCCTGATGGCACTGGAGAGTTAAGAAATCCCCTGTACAGTCGGAATCACACCGACTACGTACACGACACTTAGCCCCGGGAGTTCCGAGCTCCCCGAAAAACGGTATCTGGCCGAAGCCTAGCAAGTGTCCATCCCCTTCCGAGAGTAGATCAACTCTATGTCTGCCTCTCTCGCTCTGTATCGGCGCTGGGACGCGATACCCAAAAGGAGACTTCCGGTCCGGCACCATCCAGTCTGGAGGGTCTATATTTATGACTCTTGAACAGTAAATTGTCCACTGCCGTTGAGAAGGGGGTTAACGTGCTTGAAGACTGTCCGTTGGAGAATGTCTGTTGAAGAATTTCTTATTCTTCACAGCTCCCCCACCCTTAAATCATAGTTTGATCATAACAGTGTGGTCCATATATGTGTTTCCACCTCTACAATTGAGGCAAGCAACATCTACGCACATAAATTGCTATAATACAGTTTAACTAACCTAAATAACATGAATAAAAGCATACGAAAAAAACTTTCAAATACAATAATTTAAGAACTAATTCTATCTACACCTTCATTCGCAAGACATACGGCTATGCGTATCTACATTCTGGTTAAACTTTCCAGCTCGTTTTTTGATAGTAAAATTATATGGTTGCAGTATTAAGGACTACCGACGGATCATGGAATTTGTGCCTGTGTGATTCTTCAACAATTTTAACGGTTTTTGGTGCGTTATGATCTTGAAATTGGCACCATCTACATAAAAGTGTAGTTTCAGCACCTCGAAAATTATCGACACGCACTCGCGTTCTATAATCGAGTAATTCTTCTCAGCTGGGATAAATTTCCGATTGAGATATAAGAGAGTATGTTCTTCTGCCCCAAACATTTGTGTTAGTACAACTCCGGTCGCAACGTCAGATGTATCACATTGTATGATGAATTCGCGCTCGAAATCAAGCGAATAAAGTACGGGAAATTTCGTCATACACTGTATTTTACCCTTCACAGAAACATTGTAGAGTTTAATGAAATCTTCCATCGTAAGGTCGTGTATGTTGCTGATTGTACCACTGTAAATGAGCGTATGCATTATCCGTATAATACGAGGTCCAGGGGCCCGAAGTTCGAGGACGTTTTTCAGGTAATCAGTTTGATAAAATAAGGGATTAAAGAGGCTAGATCGGGCTGCAAGTCTAGAACGGTGAACCTTAAATCTTTCACTTTCTTCAATCAACGTGATAACACCTAACTTGCCAGTTTAATACAATCCTTTCAAATCTGCTGATAACTCGTTAATCAAGTTTTTACCGTCCTAAGAAAGGGCACTCAGCTTTACTGGAAGGTCTTATCTGCTTCGTAGGCAATAGTTTGTGAATTCAACGTTTGTAAACCAATTCCCATTGGTCACAGAGGACAAAATATCTGCATTTGAGATTACAAAGAAAGAGTAAAGAGTTATATCTCTGAATTCAGTGAGTGAGTGCGGTAAAAACTCTGCCGGTACATCTCTAAAGGGTTCACAGTTTGTATTCAAGCATGAAAAATTCACATGCACTTGAAACACACTGGCAACTCCGCTGACTTCGATATATACCAACACATTCAGAGGGAGAATTAATTATATACAGAACAATTTTCACACTCATTCCCGATTCTCTGTCCCAACTGACGAGAGTCTCCACATTGTGACTGGAGAGCTCGTCTAAGTCGAATCCATAATAGTGCATGTTCCTTTAAAGCAACGCACTTTCTTTCGTGAATTCTTCTCCCTTACATACGGCGTAAGCGTGTCTCTTAGGTTCTAAGATTGAAAGTTTTATAACAAGATAAAGAAACCTTTGAAGGAAGAAAAACGTTTTTAAAAAATAAAAGGAATATAATGGTAGCTTTGAAATTTTATGCAATATGTAACATTTTTGGAAGGAGGGGATGTTTTACTAGAACTTGCATTGAAAGATATAAATTTGTATGGGTATATGTGTGTATTATTTTGCATAAATACATTTTTTACCTCTGACTATTATCTTTTTTTATATAAACTTAAATTTGCCTATTTCAAGATATATTCAATTTTATTAATGGATTACTTAAAGAAATCGTACTGCATTTTTTTTAGCCATTATAAGTATTTACCGATCTGTTTTTTCCCCCTCAATGTCGCTTTCTTTCTTACGCACATAGATGATACACCACTGGAAAAATGTATTGTATCATATGTTCAATGTTTCTGAGGCTTTAAAACCAATTAATTATACAATTTTAAATTTATAAACAATTCTACAAAAAATTATCTCTGTGTAATGCATTAAACAAAGTGGCAAAAACGAAATGTAATAAAGGCACACTGCTTCGCTTTTTAATTGTATCGGATTTTTTTTTTTCAAAAGACGCGATATTTTTTTTTCCATGTGTAGAGATGTTAATTGAAATAGAATGAAATATTGCTACTTTTGTGTGCACGATTTTATAAAAAAAAAAAAAATCCTTGGACAATTTGAGAGTAAGATACTGGGTTTATTTTATTAAACTTATATATGAAATATATATGTATTAAACTGCATCAAAATCTTATTTAATGCCGCTTTGCATTCGGTTGGTTTAATTTTATGTTGAAAGCAAAGGAATGTTTTCTTATTTTTGTTTGGTGGAGCTCCAGCTTTCCGTCGTACTGGCAAACGTTTACTACCTTTTGTAATATGGGCAGAGCATCTTGCAACAGAAGTAGGCTGTATACTAATAGCAGCACTATTTCTTCTTCTAATAGGTATGCTACTACCAGCAGTATGCAAAAAGCTTTCCCAGCTGCTAGAAGATCTAATATTTTTGAGCCGTTTGAGAAATTATTCATTCCACTTAAAGATGATTTGTACTTTTCATTGTGCAATGATATTTCCCTGATAATCTCTTTAAGCATGTTTTCCGCTTTTCTACATATGATGAATTTCCTTCATCTTCAAAATCACATGCATTAGACACAATTTCTACTGCAGTTGGAACAGCTTCTTGTACAGTAGAAGTGGCAGTAATCTGTGAATGGAAAGGTTCGAAAAACTTCCTAGGAGGTGCTTTCTCTCCTAATGCAAGGATTACTACCTCATGTTTGTCTTTGGAAAGCACAGGAGCGAAGTTGTTTGAAATTATGTCATAATGCTGATAGATGCAGTACTGGTGTTTACAAAATCAACCATACAGGCCTACTGGACAAGAGCAGCATCCACTTTTTGTGTTGACTGTATACCAGTTTTCTTCACTTTTGACAGAAAACGTGGAATAATCTATCATTTATGTAGCATTTTTTGTTACGTGAGATGTTTTACTCTTTAATGCTAAAAAATACAATCTTCCATTTGAAAATCTATTATATGCAAAGTCTTTGAATTTTTTTACATAATGTTTCTCTAGATGGGTCGACACAAAATCTAAAATTGTCAAAATGACACAGGCATAGATTTATACATCAACACTTCCCCTAAATGTATACCTGTCATCAAAAGAAAACATGAATACAAATTAAACAG
Organism: Dolomedes plantarius; assembly: GCA_907164885.2. Classification (NCBI taxonomy): domain Eukaryota; kingdom Metazoa; phylum Arthropoda; class Arachnida; order Araneae; family Dolomedidae; genus Dolomedes; species Dolomedes plantarius. The sequence goes on along the minus strand of OU015503.1, from coordinate 18,353,544 downwards.
TTTAAAAAAAACACTAAACAAAAAAGGATCAAGTTAGAGTCTTAATGTCAGACATGCCAAGACAGGCTCGAAGTTTCATGTAACGAAACTTTGGCAAGGGTTTTGTGAACAAATCAGCAACTTGTCTTTCACTTTCACAATATTGAACGTCTAACAGTCCATTTTGATATTTTTCTCTAACAAACTTAAAGCGAATATCTATGTGTTTTGTTCGACTGTGAAATTCAGGGTTTTTTTATTAATCGAATAGCACTTTCATTGTCAATTTGTAGCACAGGCCTATCAACTGAGGAACATAAATCCAGCAAAATTCTATGTAACCACACAGCTTCTTTTGATGCCTGACTTGCAGCAACAAATTCTGCTTCTGTAGTCGACAAAGCAATGCATGTTTGACGTTTACTGGCCCAGGTTATAGCTCCGCCACTGTACTTGAACAACATACCTGAAGTAGACTTTCTACTTACTGGATCACCATCAAAATCAGAATCACTGAAACATTCTAGTTTGGTGTTTGCACCTGATTTATACTTAATACCCCAACTAGAAGTTGGAAATGTTGGTAATATTGTAAAGATTGGTAATATTGTAAAACATTTTCTTGAGAGAAATCAGATTCAATTTTAGTACATTTAAGCTCACCATTAACATTTGCAATGTGGTCATATTTTGCTTCATTCGAATCAATGCCAAGTTATTTTGCTAAGAAATGCCAATAAATTTGGGAAATGTTCAAGATGTCATGATAATATTATCATTACTATTCTATCATATATTATCATCTTATTAAAAAAATTAAATTTTCTCAGTGATTTAATGAAAATTTCTGAGCATTGATATAAGTTACACCACATATAACAGGAAAACATATATTAATAATTTCTAATATAATATTCATGCCAAAATAGTTAATATTCATACAAAAATAGTTAACTTTCATACGTAAAATAAAAATGTGAGAAAATACAAAATAAAACTTTAATATTGCAGATTTTAAGCCTTTACTTTTTTTAATCTTTATTTTTAGTTTTTAAAAGAAATTTTCTTTGCTTGCTAATAAGCTTGTTAGGCGGAGCTTTGGATATGGATTCTTCTGCTATTAAATTTGGCTGACATTCAGCGGCAACTGAGGTATCCAAAAAGGCATTTATAGCACTAATGCTATCCTCTGCATGTTTTATTACTTGCAAAGAATGCAATCCTTTTATTCTTTGTTGAAGCTTAGATAATCTGTTAATTACATTGCTTTTTCTGTCCTCAGTAGTTTTAGAGGTATTTGCACCCTTTTGTAAAGTGAATACGATGGCATCTTTTTCTGTGGTTTGCCTTTCGCTTTGGTCACAAGTGTCAATGAAAAGGTCGTCATCATCACTAGATTGTGGCATTTTATTTATATCAATATTAACTTTTTGGCACACAAAATTAATATGTTTACATATCACAAATCTAATGCAATAATCCACACATGTACATGACATATAATTGATGCAGATATTACATTTATCGCATTTAATATTGCATGTACATATGGAAATGCATATTTTAACATCATATGTAAAAATGCATTTTTCTTCATTCTTGGTGACAACATATTTGTCACCCGATTCAAATATGTCATAGTTTGTTGCCATTTCTAGGCTGTTTTTATGCCACCTACGAATGAGGGCTATCCTGGATGTCAACTTCCCTCTTTCCATTGATATCAAGCGGCCAAGTAATTTTTTAGCTATGACATTATTAACTAGAGCAATAGTTTTATCCAGCCGTTTTAAAACTAAGCCACACGCTTCTTCATATTTAGTTTGGCGATGCCACCGTTCAAGTTTCCTGTTGATATTTATTCCAAGCCCTTGCCTAAAACAATACGCCAATTTCTCACACCTTTTAAAATAATGTTGTTTAAAATATGCAATGAAAGTTTTTTCGCTGACTTCATATGAGTTTATAAAATTTCTTAACCTTGCTTCAAAAGTTTTGTAATCTAGTTCAGTTGGTAATTCTTTTAATTCTCTCTTGATTGCCTCTTTATTTGCTGCATCTTTGACTTTACTGTTGATATTCCCATTCCAATTTTTATTTACATACCAAGAGCATAATAAATTCTTTGGCTTATCCTCAAATACTGCTTGCCAAGCATTATAATACGAATTAGAGTCGTAGGTCATTAAAACACTTGTTTTTATGTTTAGCAGACATTTTTTATTTCAGCAAAGAAAGGTATAGTCTCCGCTGAAGTTTTTGACGAATATAATATGCAAACAGGCAAACCTTCATGGTTCTCATCATGTACCATGAGTGTTGTCAGTTGGATGTTGTACTGATTCGTACCATGTGTAGAGTCAACCATTACACATGTGCTGCCATACAACTCAAATAATTTTATTTGAGCATCATTCATGATCTCTAGCAAAAATTCACTTTGGTCAATCGTAGGAAAATCAGCCAAAGGAACTCCTATGGGTTTGTACAACAACACAGGATTATAAGAGGAATTTTTCATCTTTTGCACAATGATATCTACTGACGTTGCATCATCTGGGTGCAGGACAACTTTTTGCTCAATGTTAAAATCCCTACGAATGTTATACAGATCTTGGCGAGTAGTGAGCCCAAATATTTTGGTAGGAGAGTACATTTCCCTTGTTCGATCTAAAATTTTTGAAATGGGAACACCAATGCTAAGAGAAGTAGCAAGACTTGTTCTTTTCTCTTTCGTTAAAGGAAGCTTCACAACTTCTGTATAATGCCAAACATGGACAGATTGGTTCTGGACTATTATTTCAGTGATTTCATCAATAGTTTGTCTTGTAACATTCATTACTGCTGGGCAAGTAAAGCCACACTTATCCAGAAGATTTAATGTTACGTACCCTGTTCACTTCGGCGTGCGAAACACCACTACGATGAGAGACATAATAAGAAAATTTCACTCCTGCTTCATTCTCATAAGTATTCCTAATTTTATCATTGCTTCCACTTTTATGGTGTTTGATACTTTTTAAAATAAGAAACAAGTCGTACTTAACAGTCAGATAAGCTATCTCGTGGACCTCCGGACTTCAATTTGAAGAGAATTCAATTTGGGAGAAACTTGAAGCAAAAATGCATTATCGCTTCTTTCCTTTTCAGACGAGATGGTAAATTATGGCCGAAAAGATACCAGTCGTATGTGAGAGATAAATAGGCTATTTCTCGGTAGTTCAGGATTTCGTGAATGATTCCATCGGCCCACAAAGATATTCTTAAAATAGATACAAACAGAGGTGTTCGGTCCGAACCTGATACGCAATGAACAAGGAGACCTCCGTTTCCTCTTGAAAGGTATGATAACAAGATCTTCATGTAGTTCTTCGTCACATCGACAACGTCCCATTCCTTGTAGTTGCCCCATTCAATATCAGGGAAAGCTAAATTCTGATCTTCTGTAAATTTTACCTTCGTGTTTACTTCACATCAATTCCAGTCGAAAATTAGTCCTTCGGGTACACGGTTTGCTTTATGGTAACGATTGAAAAATTGACAATCTAGATAGGGCATCTGTTCGATACTGCAGTGACAGTAGATATCTGGGTTTATTTTCTCCGACGAACTGAACCTTATGTGCTTATACTTTTTCCTGTCCTCTATCATCAAGTCACATATGTACTGCAGATTTAAAGTTCGCATGACCTGAGCATCAACAAGCCGCAGATTGTGAATGGAACTTGGGGTGAGTAACTGACAAGCAGCCTCTCGACCACGACTTGACACGTCAATTAAAGTTCTTGCTATATTTCTTGCTTTTCTTTTGATAGGACTTTCCCTCGCTGATTGAGTTCTGATTGAGTTCGCTGATTGAGTTACGTCACCAACGGTGACGTAATTATGAGTTGTTATGCATTTTACATTACGTGCTGGTGCTTCAGTAATAATACAACTGACATAAAACATACAATTACGATTACCTACAATAAGTCCATTTTTTCTAAATTTATTATTCTCTCAACAACAGTTGAAAGTATTCAGAGCCTTGAGGTTCTTGTTTACCCATATACAGCGCAATAAGAAATGACTGTTTATCAAATTACTGATCTATTCGCCCCAAGACTGGCCATAACTGAACATTGCTAGATCTTGATATTGAAGGACCATCGATGAATAGAGTCATCAATACATAGAGTGTGGGAGCACACAGTCGTTCAATGTTTCATCTTTACTACATATTTTGCGGTATTCAGTGTTTCATCTTTACTGCACGTTTCACCGCCTTTTAAAATATTTACGACACTTCTCAGAACCAAAATAAGAATTATGAGTTGTTATGCATTTTACATTACGTGCTGGTGCTTCAGAAATAATACAACTGACATAAAACATACAATTACGATTACCTACAATAAGTCCATTTTTCTAAATTTATCATTCTGTCAATAACAGTTGAAAGTATTCATACCCTTGAAGTTCTTGTTTACCCATATACAGAGCAATAAGAAATGACTGTTTATCAAATTACTGATCTATTCGCCCCAAGACTGGCCATAACTGAACATTGCTAGATCTTGATATTGAAGGACCATCGGTGAATAGAGTCATCAATAAATAGAGTGTGGGAGCACACATGCGTTCATTGTTTCATCTTTACTTTAAAAAAATTTGAAAAATCATTTAAGCGTTGGACTTAGATATATTTTTGGGTTTTTAATAAAAACCACTTTTTTAAATTATGAAACTTTGAAATTTTTGTGAAAATATCACTCAAATATTGGAAATTTTGGGTTTTTCTTTTAGCTTTTTTAATAAAAACCACCTTTTTAAATTATGAAACTTAGAAATATTTTTGAAAAATCATTTAAAAATTGGACTTATCATTTAAACATTGGAGTTTTATTTTTTTGGCATTTATAATAAAAACTACCTTTTCAAATTATTAAACTTAGAAATTTTTTTGAAAAAAAGCATTCGAATATTGAAATTTTTTCCACACCACCCAAGAGGTAAAACTTCCAAGTCAAATTTTGTTTTTACGTGGTATTAGCCGGACCCCTAATCCACGTGTATTTTTAGAAGGAGTTGCCAGCAGAGGTACCAGAACGGCAATAAATAACGTTTCTCCAAGCGAAACGCGCAAAACCCTCTAGGAAAAATCCAAGATGGCGGCCGTGCACACAAATCTGGAGTATCCCTCTATTTGAATGGCTCAGCTCAATGATAACTATGGAGGAGATTCTTACAAAGAGTCAGCTGGTATGTGTCTAAAGTGTCTGTGTGTTTGTTTTAAGCTATTATGTTTAATTAATAGAGAAATTCTTTACATACGTATCATTTCTATTTTTCCATTTATCCTTTATCAAGAAATACTTTATTGATTTCCATCCCTTTGGATGAATGTGCGCGTATTTTTGGATTGAAGGGTTATATTTTTATGGGGGTGATGCTGATCCGTCCCCGTTCGTGCCCCTGGATAGCTGCAGATTTTTGCAGTGAACCAAACATCAGCAAATAAATTTCCGTTTAAACCATTATTATATTCACATTTCTTTAACTGAAGCCTGTGAGATCATATACAGTGAGAATGTTTGGATCTGCTTTTTCGGTGTGTAACTGCAAGTTACTGCATTAAAAATATTATGTTTTTCACTAGAGTAACTCTTTAGGTCATATTGCTGTAAAGAGAGCTTGTTTTAAAATATTAACTGCAAATATACTTTTTTTTTCTTCTCTTGGACTATTATGTGATTTATGTCGTATTTGATTTTCGATCGAATCTTTATATTAACTTTTCACATTTTTAAAATTTTTCCTTCAATTGTGGGCATTCCTTTTCTATCCGAAATTTCATCGTCAACTGGCATTTGTCTATGATCCCTGCATTTGTTCTTCAATCTAATCTTCGTATTAAGTTTTACGAAGAAGTTCCCCTCCAATCGGGCGATGTTATTTTCCTTTCTTTTTTTCGGAAAGCGGTTTTCCGCAGGAGAACATTTTCTAGTAGAAAGTGAGACACGTATTTCTTAGATGATATGTTTAAGAGATTGCTTTCTTGTATAAAATAAAACATATTTCGGATAAAATTTCTTCTCGCTTGTGTAACAAAAACCTTGTTCTCTAGCTTTTATAGGCCGAAGGAAGTTTATATATGAGTGCCTCGGTGTCATACTGCAAATACAAAATTTATGGAACTGGATTTTTGCACCTTGTATCGCCCCTTGTTGAGTATATATGGCCGAAATTCACCCATGCTTAATGTAACTTCATTCAACCAGGCATCGACATTTTACCACCATCTTTATGCTTAGCTGAATTTTCCCCTATGTTAAAACATCTTCCTATATTGTACAAATCTTTTTTTGCCAGGAGTTACAGCCGTTCTAATTTCAAGTCAGTAACTGAATCTCCGACCTCATCAAGATATCTTCAAAAGGTACCTTGGATGCAATTTTCAAAGCTAGACATGTCACTCACTCTCTGCGAGAGTGAGATGCCCAACATCCTTATTATGGCCAACGTGCGCATTACAGAACTTAACAATGCACATTCCAGTATCAGTTACGGAAACTTTCATTTCAGCAGGGCAGTAACCATTAATTTTGTTACTCCCTTGTGTCTTTAGGTGTCGAATTCCTTCTCCTTTTGAAACATAGTATCCCAATCGGTGGCATGTAAAATAATACTTTTTACTGTAAGCAGGCGAGCATACTCTAAGTTTCCTAATATATTGACACATTTCATCTTTTTCAGTTTTTTTTCTTTCCATATTTCAAATTGTTCTTACATTTCTCTATCCCAAAATGAGCTTCATGAATTAGTCTTAATATATCCTTTCTCAAACTATTAGGAACAATTAATTTTTCATTAATAAATAACCGCCCTTCATTAATGTAAAGATCATTTTTAACCTTATAATATGTTTTTACACTACTATCTATCTATTTGTAAGATTTAGGCAAGCCTTCTTTGATATATTTTACAACTATCCGCAATTCTGGATCTAATTCAGTTTCTCTTTTAAATTGCATTATTCTCTTTCACTCATGGGTAAATGTTTTGAAATAGTATGCACAATGTTTAGCATTTCAGGATTATCACTTACTGTTTCATTAACAGGAAATGCACGTGATAAAGTATCAGCTAGAAACATTTGATTACCTGGTACATAATTTATTTCAAAATAGTACTTTATTAATTTTAAAATCATTCTCTGCATTCTGGAAGATATTTTATGCATAGGTTTCTTGACAATTGCCATTAAGGGTCTATGGTCACTCTGTACAATGACTTTACGTCCATATACAAAATTATGATATTTCTCAAAGGAAAGCACAATTGCCAATAATTCCTTTTCAATCTGCGCATAATTCTTTTCACTATTTGTTAAACTACGTGAAACAAATGACACAGGTTCACCTTTTTGGATTAAACAAGATCCCAGCCCATCTTTTGAACTGTCACATTGTATCACTATTTCATTACTAGCACTTAAAACTTTTAAAACTGGAGCTTTAGTTAACAATTCTTTAATGTTTACAAATGATACTTCTTGTTCCTTTCCCCAATTAAATTCTACTTTTTCATGAATGGTTTCTCTTAACGGGGCAGTAACTTTAGATACGTTGGGAATGAATTTTGGAAGAAAATTTATCATGCCTAACAATCTCCTAACTTCAGTTTTTGATTAGGGTGTTGGCATCTCAACAATCACCTTAATGTGATCTGGATCAGGTTTTATACCCGATTTCGATATAATTTGACCAACATATTTTACTTCTGATACCCAATATTTCAATTTATCTGGATACTAGAAGGTAACCCGTCATTTTGACGTCATAATACTAATAATGACGTCATAATGGAAAAAGTATATGAAAGTTAAAAAATATCCCGAATTATCTAACAATATTGCATTTAATCCACACCTTGTAAAAGCAAACCCTTTCATTATTTTTTTTATTTATTTAGTTTTTCATGCGATTGGAGTAGTATGATGCCATCCAGTTTTTTACAGCTCACTACGCGATATGAATACTTGAGCTACTTGATTCATTCACATTCAAGTTTGTTTACTTTCAGAATTCATCGTAAAAGTAAAAAGATTTTTAAAAACTTTTAAATATACAGCTAGAAGCATCCAATTTTTTTTTTAGTTCTGTATGTTTTATAGAAAAATAGGTAGAACAAACGTGATTTGATGGAGAAGATATTAGTTTTTAGGTAAGAAAAAATTCTGATCCACATCTGAAATCGAAATTAGGCCTAACCGGCCGTTTGTTTACTGAGGGCTTCAATTGAAAGATGAGTACAGCCCGGAAGTGTTATACAGAGACAACGGATATTATATATATAATGATTAAAAAAAATTGGGAGTGCTGTCTCAACATTAGAAAATGAAGATGATAAATTAAATTTTTTTAAACATTTTCATCATATCTAATGCAGTTGCCTGCTTATCTACTAAGGAATGGAAATGTTGCAGTTCATCAGGGAACTCATCATCTAAATCAGAAGGATAATGCCTTACCAATTCCTCCTCTTCAGTTTTTTGAAAGTTTGATTTTTTGTTTATCAAACATGAAAATTTATTTCGTAATTTTTCATATGGAATTTTACGATTGGTTAAGTTTAACATTAATGTATCACATAAGATGTAGTTACAGTTAATAATATATTGATCACGTGGCTCACGATTTACTTCAGGTGTATTTTCATCATCTAACAACCTACTGCGAGGTGTAACTTTTTTTCTTTTTACCTCATACATAATGTTTTCTGGCAAAATTTCTAACGCTTCAGCTTCATATTTCTCAAATTCATTTCGAACAGACTGCACAAAATCTATTAAAGATTCAAATAATGGTGAGACTATATCTAATTGTGCCATAGAATTCTGGAGAACTTTACTTGTTTGATTTAATCTTTGTAAAATAGTATCCCACACAACTGTATTTAGTGCATTTTCAATCTTCAGTAATTTTTTATAAAGAGCTTTAGATTCATTTCTAGTGGAAGGGTTTTGCTCTTGATCATCTGCCAAATAACTCAAAGATTTTAGAACCGAAGAATAGTTTTGACGCAATGCCTTAGTAGCATTTGCATTAGCACACCATCGTGTACATGAACGATTTTTTAAAGTCAGTTTTTGTTTACTTTCTTTAAAATTTTCAATCATAATCTGCCATCGGTATGTTGAAACATAAAAAAAAGTTATATAATTCTTGTAGTAAAGAAAAAAAATTTACAACTTCAGTACAGGATTCTGCAGCATTTATTCCAACCAAATTCAAAGAATGAGCAGAAAATGGTACGTAATCTGCAGTAGGATTAATATTTTTAATTCTTGCTTGAACACCTGAATATTTCCCCGCCAAGTTATAGGCATTATCGTAACTTTGTCCCCTGCAATTTTATATGTCAAAACCTAAATCTTCCAAAACTTGTAGCATAATATTGGTTAAATTTTCTGCAGTGTGACCAAAATTTTGTATAAATTTTATGAACCTTTCAACAGGTTCATGATCAGGACCAAGATACCGCAAAATTAAAGTTAACTGATCCATATGTGTAACATCTGACGTAGAATCGACTATAATTGAAAAATACTTGGCATCTGTCACTTCTTTAATTACGATATTCAAGACTTTTTCACCCATTCTGTTTCCCAAACTGTTTCCACAACTCTTTGTAATACTGACCGCCAGTAATGTACTTCACTTTGATATTGCTTGATTAGTGCAGAATCAATTCTTTCTTCAATTTTAAGTCTCTGGGTAAACTTTAAAATGGATTCCCTATGCATAAAAGAATTTTCACGCTCTGTTAGCCGAGTAACAACATGCTTCCAAACATTGAAGCCAGATGTTGAAAGGCTAGTTGTTGTATTTCCAAATAATTTGCAAATCCAGCAAAATATTTTCTTTTCTGATGCTGATAACACCAGCCATTCTCTTATCAATTTTTCTCCATTTTTTTTAAATTTAAAGAAATTATTTTTTAGTTAAAAGACGTTTGCATCCATTGAATATTTTCACAGTGTTTTTTACCAGATCCATATTTTGTGGAGGTGGCTTTCTAAGAAAATGATTGATCATATCATCAGTAATAGTGTGTCATTTAGCCGGATCATTTATCGGCACTTTTCGCTGAATGTCCCTTTCAGGCGGTAAAACATTTGCGGTAAAACATTCTTGTTCTAGGTGTGCTTTAGGCTCGGTGCACACCAGCGATCCGGTGCCGGTGCGGCACCGCAGTTGCGATCAGAAGTACATAGAGTTGAACTAACCGACTCACACGGACGTAGGCGTCGCAGCGACCGATTTTTTCACATCGTGTACTGCTTCATCGCATGAACGACAACGGCTTAGCAGTACCTTCATTTCAACTGCGCAATTCACACGGGCGACATTTTACCGCAAAAACAAAATGGCTGAAAGTGTAGACGCAGAACTTTTAATAGAGGAAGTTAAAAGGTTTAGTGAATTGTGGGATATTAAATGTGAAAAGTACCACGACAAAAATCTTAAACGGAGCTATATTAATTTCTAATTTATTTGCTAATTTATTTGCTATACTAATAATTAACTATTTAAAAAATATTAGAATTATTTAAAAAATTAGAATATCTGGACAAACAGGTCTTATTTCTAGTTTGAAGAACATATGGGCGAATATTGATAAAAAAAATTTGTGAACCTTTAGTCAATAATATGCCAAACCGTTTAAGAGCTGTCATTAAAGCTAAGAGTGATGCAACAAAGTACTGATTAGCATGTAAAAACCCTTCGAGTTTAAATTGTGTACAATATATTTACATTATTCTAATTTTTTGAACCATGTTATGAAGTATTCTAATATTTTGAAATTTTTTTCACTTGCTGTTTTAAATATATTTTCTATTTCATTGTAATATGTTCATATTTTTAATGCAATCATTATTGTTAAATTAATGTTTGCATTTATTGTTAAATGCAGTCATTTTGCCATGGCAGTTTTCCGACATCACTAATGAAATAGTCCGCCCAGGTATTTCTGATCTGATTTAAATTGATTCCTCCTTGATTTTGGTCGATGTCATGAAATCCATAATGTACCATAATGTATCCATAATGTATCATAATACATGATGTATCTTCAAATTTATATCGATCTGTTTTGAGAACATAATTATGAAGGGCACAACACGTTTTGATGATGCATATAGCAAAATCAGTTTTCTCGTTTAGAGGCCTATGTAGTATTCACCATTAGTTGCTCAAAATTCCAAAGGAATATTCGACATATCATTGAGCTCGAGATAGTCGGTAGTTGAAAATTCTTTTTTTGTGGGACAAAAATTTACCGCTGTACGGTCTCAAAACATTTCTTGACAAGGAAAGTGCTTCATCTCCAACAAACACGTAGGGCAGGACTGGGTGATCCATCCCAGGCAGGGGTTTACCTGTTGGTATTTTCAAGCCTCCGCTTTCTAATTTTTTATTGAAAGAGCTATTTTGGAAAATTAAACTATCCGAATCTTTGCTATAGAAGCCAATATCTACATACAAAAAGTTATATTGTGAATCAGCAATTGCTAATAACACCACAGAAAAAGAATGTTTGTAGTTGAAGTATAATGAACCACTTCTTCAAAAGAGTGTTTGCTCATTCGGAAGTAATTAAAAAACTTTGCTTCGTCATGACACAAGTCTTCATATAATAAGGAAAATGTCCCTTTAAACAACCTCGAACTCCCCAGTGGGTGGATCCAATAATTTTTTTTTCTGTATTTTAAATACTTATAAACAAAGTACGAAAACACAACTCTTTTTCTTGAGTACGCTTCCAACTCCATAGCTTTACTCTCGTCCTCAATGTTACAGCTCGCGTTCGCTAATTGTTCGCTCGTGTGCACCACTTGTCTGTCACGTAAATTTCACAGAACAGCGAAAACCGCAACGGGATCGCCTCTGGTGTGAATTGAAGCCCGCGGCACCGGTGCGAATTTACACCGGATCATCGATCGCTATTTTTGCTTGATGTCGCTTTCAGGTTGTTTGTCTACAGTAAAACTGGAACATTCTTGTTTTTCCAGGTGCTGTTTATTATCGGCAGCCGGATTATTGATCGGTACTTCTTGTTGGATGTTATTTTCGGCCATCTCATCTGCGGAAGCACATTCCTGTTCTTCGTGGTCATGGGGCTTTTTATCACCAACACCTTGTAGATTGGGTAAAGCTGTTTGCGTTTGTGATGCAGAAGAAACTTCCAATTCTTCTGCACGTACAGGAAGGAATTTTAAGAGGCACTCTTTAGCCTTTTTAGCTTAAAGTTCTCGAGCCTTTTTAAGTTTCCTTTTTTGGCTCCCAGCATGTAAGACCGCTCCATTTATTTTATTGTAGCTTTAATACATTATAAATAAAAAACTCAAAATAAATTAATCCCAATAAATTATCCAATAATAATAAAACTACTATGCGTACATCATGCAATACCACGCGCAAGAGAAATAACAAACGAACAACAAACAGTTCAGATACCGGTTGCAGTCATCACTATGCGCTATCATTCGATATTTGGGAAGGGATCCTGGGAGATTTTCAGTCTTGCAAATGAAATTCATTAATCAAAAGAATATTTGGCATTTGTGAGAATTTTTAGAAAATACAACTTATAATTGATTATTGTGATTTCTCAGTGTTGCGAAAATCCAACAGAATCCACTGAACACGATGCAACTGAATTTTTCGCAGTTGCGATTAAGACCTAGTTAACAATCATATCGCTGCAGTTTGTGAACTTTTCACAAGTTTCCGAAATACAGTTTTCTGATTGTTAACGAAATATAGATTTTTTTGTGTTCATACGATAGATTAATGAAGAAGCTAACATAAAACTGACGGATTTTACACTGTACTGATATTTGGTTTAAAAAAAGTTCATTAAAGAAGGAAACGTAAAATAAACTTTCTATTCGATTTGCGGGCCCCTCTGATGTGAGGGCCCGAGGCAACTGCCCCGTATACCCCTGCTTTAGTCAGGCTTTGGTGATTCCATTTTCTTCATAAATTTTTAACTTCTCCTTTAATTTCCGAAAATTTAGAAAAGAAGAAGGATTGAATTTTATCCATGAAGAATTTTATTAAAGTGTCTTTTATGGTATTTAAACTAACCATTTATAATAGAAGTTTTAAAAATAATTTTATCGGTGTACTTAATTATTAATTAACAATAAATGGTATTTTTTATTTAAATTTAAACTAAAATTAAGGGACAGCAATTAATAAAATTATATATGCATTTTTATTTTATTATTTTTTTTTAAAGATAAAGTCCGCTTTTATGACAAGATTATTAAAAGGGTAGCATAAATTTCAGTATGCATAACAGAGTATTAGACTTTATGCGAAATTGCCTTATATTAAAAAAAAAAACCTCTTTTCTTTCCTTTTTCCCAACTTACTTCATTAAGACCTTGACCAGTTCTTGGACCAAGATTTTGAAGGCGCCACTGGTCATACCAATATTGAACAGCTCTGTAAGGAGGATTGATTTGGCTATTATCCATGTCTTCTTCAGTGAATTTTTCTTCTTCTACAGGCGTTGGGCCTGTAAAATCGAAGATTTCCGTAAATTTATATTAAATTGTTCTGTAAATTGTGTAAATTCATCGCTGGTAAATTGTGTGCCATTGTCGGACAAAATTTGTTTCGGTATGCCAAACGTAGTTATAAATTCAGTTAGTACTCTCAAAATGGTTCTTGTCGTAATATCGTTTATCGGGTATGCTTGTGCAAATCTAGAGTGGTTATCCATAATTGTGAATATGTATTTATATCCTCTCTTTGATCTGGGCATTGGACGTACTAAATCGATACTCACCAGCTCCAGATTCTCCGATATTTTATCCATTGGCATTATCGGGTGTTTTAATAGTGCCCTATTTTTATACTCGTTGCATTCTTTACACGCTCCTACAATTTTTTTTATATCGATATACATATTGGTCCAGAAATAATTTTTTTTTACTATTTGTAAAGTCTTTTCCCTACCTTGATGTACCGCATGCGCTGTTTTTATGACCTGTTCAATTAATGACGTTGGTATCACCATCTTAGGTTCTTCGCGATTTCTTTTATTTCGTTTACTTTTGTGCCGTACAATTAATATACCTGAGTCTCCATCGATGAAATACTGTTTATTTATCCTTTTTGTTTCTTTGGTACCGTTTTGTATATTATTTATTATTTCTACCAATTGTGTGTCTTCGCATTGTTTCTTCGATAAAATTTGCACATCAAACTTTGTGCCCTGTAATAATCGTGGTATCGTATTTTCGATTATCTTTGTCACATTGATATTAAAGATTTCCCTCGATATATAATCTGCCAGGTTTTTCGTCCCTTTTATATGTTTTATATCGAAATCATAATATTGTAATTCGAGGATCCACCGTGCAACATATGGCGGATGTTTACCCATATCAATTTTATTTTTTAGGATCATAGCGTCCGTTAATAATGTAATTTTGGTCCCGTATAAGTATTCATGAAAATGTTTGATTGCTTCGTAAGCCGCTAATAATTCTATCTTCCACGCTGCATATTTGCTTTGTGTGTCATTTAACTTTTTTGAATAGTATTCTACCGGTACTAGCTTACCATCTTTTTCTTGGGTTAAAATACCTCCTAATGCGATCGAGCTACCATCCGTTATTAAATAAAATTTTTTGTCTAGTTGTGCCTTAAAAATTGTCGGCTTCTGTGCAATTTTTTTTGCAATTTTTTTTTGTTCTGTCCTTTCGAAATTATGATTTTTCTTTGTTAGCTCAACTAGTAAGTTTGATTTCTTGGCATAATCTTTAACCAGATGTCGAAAATAATTAGTCATACCCAGGAATGATTTTACCTGTTTCACCGTTTTAGGTGTCGGGAAATTTTGTATTTTTTGAACGTTTCTTTCTGCCGGACTTACCCCTTCTTTGGATACCTCATATCCTAATATTTCCACTTTTTCTTTGAACATTTGTAATTCTCGCGGGTCTAACGTTAAATTGTTCTGTATTAATCTGTCGAATATCAATTGCATTTTGTCCTTTACGTCCTTTTGATTATTACCCGCAATGATTATGTCGTCGATATAAAATATTATTCCATTGCTTTTTAATCCGGCGAGTACCTTTTGCATTACATCCTCAAATACACTGCTACTATTTTTAAAGCCAAAAGGGTATCTATTAAATGTATAATTTCCTATTGGACTTATGAACGAAAACATTTGTCTATTTTCTTGCGGTAGCATAATTTGCAAAAATGCCGCTTTTAAATCCATAGTCGTATAGCACGCATATCCACTGATCTCTTGCAGAAAGTCTTTAATTTTTGGTACGGACACCTTGTATAATTGATTTATATTATTTTGTAGCCGAAAATCTACTGCCGAACGATATTTTTCCATCCCTGGTTCCCCTTTCTTTTTTACCATGATAATGGGAAACGCATAATTTGATGTTGACGGCTGAATAATGCCGCCTGTAACAGGTCGTTTATCTCCCGTTCCATTGTTGGCAATATATTCTTCGGAATAGGGTATTATCTTTGTTGTATCGGGTATGGGTGTAGAAAGTCCAACTGTGGCACCTGTGATGTTGTCGATCCTAATGTGTGATATGTTTTCGAAAACACCCTATAATTACGTTTTAAAAAGAGTTTCATCTCCTTTTGCTCACCTGCCGCTAAATGATTTAAAACGAAATCTTTTTCATTAAATTTCTTCTCGCGTAACTCTCTCATTTCCTCCCTTAACTTGGCATTATTAACATATTCTTTTTCTATGGATATCTGTTGTGTTTCCTCCTGTAATTGAATTATCTCGCCTATCGTTTGTCCCTTATTATATTGTATAGTTTCTTCCGTTGAGTTAACAAAAATGGTTTTAATCTCATTATTTTGTACGATATGTAATGTATTTTCGTCATGCGCCTTTATGTTTGAAAATTTCTGGAGTATGACTGTCTTTTCTTGTGGACAAATTTTATTAATCCGTAGATTTACTACCCTAGCTTCTCCCGAGTTTAATATTAATTTCGAAATCGTTTTTGCTACCATTTCATCTGGCTTCTTTATGTAGTTCACTGTATTTTCCTGTCCTTCGTCTACCGCTGGTATTTGATTCCTTCGCTCTTCTTCCCTGGGCAATAATTTAATTCTCTTACCTTCCCACAGTATCTTATTCTCTGCTGGGTTATAAAGAATACGGAGTTCAACATCGATATCGCGGCCTCGGAATCCACGAGGGCTATTGTCTCATGTTTTTGAAAATTTACTTTAATTGTCGGCAACGCATTTATGTTTCTAATGTCTCCTGCCATTATTCTAATTTCCGCGATGCTGTTTGGTTTCATTACTGGTCGCCTTCTTTCGTTTTCATATTTTATACCATACCTGCGTATATACTGTCTTCGGTCCGCCCTATCACTCTTTTGTTTCCTATTCGTTTTATTATAACTTATATTGTCCGTTCTATATCTATCATTCGTTACCTGATGTCGATTTTTTCTTGTTGTATCATATGCCCTACTCATTTGTTTATTATTCGGGAACCTCATCTTATGGGCATGAATTCGTCGTAGATCTTCAAAACGTATGAACTGACGGTGTTAACAGCAGATCTGCATCCAGGTTTGAAGTCAGGGAGCGAGCTGCTCTGTCTCTGCTCAGGAGGCAACTCGTGAAAATTCTTTGTTAACGAAAACTCATCTGAAGCAATGTACGGGAGAAACTTGAAGCGAAAATGCATTATCGCTTCTTTCCTTTTCAGACGAGATGGTAAATTATGGCCGAAAAGATACCAGTCGTATGCGAGAGATAAATAGGCTATTTCTCGGTAGTTCAGGATTTCGAGAGTGACTCCATCGTCCCACAAAGATATTCTTAAAATAGACACATACACAGGTGTTCGTTCCGAACCTGATACGCAATGCACAAGGAGACCCCCGTTTCCTCTTGGAAGGATTAATAACAAGATCTTCATGTAGTTCTTCGTCACATCGACAACGTCCCATTCCTTGTAGTTGCCCCATTCAATATCAGGGTAAGTTAAAATCTGATCTTCTGTAAGTTTTACCTTCGTGTTTACTTCAGATCGATTCCAGTGGAAAATTAGTCCTTCGGGTACACGGTTTGCTTTATGGTAACGATTGAAAAATTGACAATCTGGATAGGGCATCTTTTCGATACTGCAGTGACAGTAGATATTTGGGTTTACTTTCTCCGACGAACTGAGCCTTATGTGCTTATACTTTTTCCTGACCTCTATCATCAAGTCACATATGTACTGAACATTTAAAGTTCGCATGACCTGAGCGTCAACAAGCCGCAGATTGTGAATGGAACTTGGGGTGAGTAACTGACAAGCAGCCTCTCGACCACGACTTGACACGTCAATGAAAGTTCTTGCTATATTTCTTGCTTTTCTTTTGATAAGACTTTCCCTCGCTGATTGAGTTCTTAAAGGTGGGCTTCGTAACTTTCTATTCATCTGATTAATTGAATTCATTTAATGCAAACCTCTTTTGTTTTATCAGTAAATAATGGTGCAAATTGTAAAGTAGCCTGAAAGACGAACAACCGAGATTATGACAACCCTTCGCGTTTGCCCAATCTACCCTTCACGCCAATTTGGCGTGCTTCAATTGTGGCCCAGACAGGTTCGACGGAAAGCAGGCAGTGACATTTTTTTCTGTCATTGTTTATTTGTGTAAAATCCTGGATGTTACAAGATCTTCAGCACAATTACTAAAATTGATATATCTAATGAGTTATTTTAGAAGTTAAAACGTTAAAACTTTTAAAAAAGGGATGTGCATAAAAACTAGGCTTTCCGCCAGTACTTAAATAAGGTTTTTAAAATTCCCGCAGTCAAACAATCCAAAATCTCAGTGATTCGCGCAAATTATCCGACCATTCGAGTCATGAATTCGTCGTAGATCTACAAAACGTATGAACTGACGGTGTTAACAGCAGATCTGCATCCAGGTTTGAAGTCAGGGAGCGAACTGCTCTGTCTCTGCTCAGGAGGCAACTCGTGAAATTCCTTGTTAACGAAAACTCATCTGAAGCAATGTACGGGAGAAACTTGAAGCGAAAATGCATTATCGCTTCATTCCTTTTCAGACGAGATGGTAAATTATGGCCGAAAAGATACCAGTCGTATGCGAGAGATAAATAGGTTATTTCTCGGTAGTTCAGGATTTCGTGAATAACTCCATCGGCCCACAAAGATATTCTTAAAATAAGTACATATAGAGGTGTTCGTTCCGAACCTGATACGCAATGAACAAGGAGACCGCCCTTTCCTCTTGGAAGGATTGATAACAAGATCTTCATGTAGTTCTTCGTCACATCGACAACGTCCCATTCCTTGTAGTTGCCCCATTCAATATCAGGGAAAGTTAAAATCTGATCTTCCGTAAGTTTTACCTTCGTGTTTACTGCAGATCGATTACAGTCGAAAATTAGTGCTTCGGGTACACGGTTTGCTTTATGGTAACGATTGAAAAATTGACAATCTGGATAGGGCATCTGTTCGATACTGCAGTCACAGTAGATATCTGGGTTTATTTTCTCCGACGAACTGAGCCTTATGTGCTTATACTTTTTCCTGTCCTCTATCATCAAGTCAGATATGTACTGAACATTTAAAATTCGCATGACCTGGACGTCAACAAGCCGCAGATTGTGAATGGAACTTGGGGTGACTAACTGACAAGCAGCCTCTCGACCACGACTTGACAAGTCAATTAAAGTTCTTGCTATATTTCTTGCTTTTCTTTTGATAGGACTTTCCCTCGCTGATTGAGTTCTTGGAGGTGGGCCTTGTAACTTTCTATTCATCTGATTAATTGAATTCATTTAATTGAAACCCCTTTTGTTTTATCAGTAAATAATGATGCAAATTGTAAAGTAGCCTGAAAGACGAACAACCGACATTATGGCAGCCATTGGCGTTTGCCCAAGCTACCCTTCGCGTCAATTTGGCGTGCTGCAATTGTAGCCCAGACAGGTTCGACGGAAAGCAGGCGGTGACATTTTTTTCTGCCATTGTTTCTTTGTGTAAAATCCTGGATGTTACAAGATCTTCAGCACAATTACTAAAATTGATATATCTAATGAGTTATTTTAGAAGTTAAAAGTTAAAACTTTTAAAAAAGGGATGTGCATAAAAACTAGGCTTTCCGCCAGTACTTAAATAAGGTTTTTAAAATTCCCGCAGTCAAACAATCCAAAATCTCAGTGATTCGCGCAATTTATCCGACCATTCCAGTCATGAATTCGTCGTAGATCGACAAAACGTATGAACTGACGGTGTTAACAGCAGATCTGCATCCAGGTTTGAAGTCAGGGAGCGAGCTGCTCTGTCTCTGCTCAGGAGGCATGTCGTAAAATTCCTTGTTAACGAAAACTCATCTGAAGCAATGTACGGGAGAAACTTGAAGCGAAAATGCATTATCGCTTCTTTCCTTTTCAGACGAGATGGTAAATTATGGCCGAAAAGATACCAGTCGTATGCGAGAGATAAATAGGCTATTTTTCGGTAGTTCAGGATTTCGTGAATGACTCCATCGGCCCACAAAGATATTCTTAAAATAGGTACATACAGAGGTGTTCTGTCCGAACCTGATACGCAATGAACAAGGAGACCGCCCTTTCCTCTTGGAAGGATTGATAACAAGATCTTCATGTAGTTCTTCGTCACATCGACAACGTCCCATTCCTTGTAGTTGCCCCATTCAATATCAGGGAAAGTTAAAATCTGATCTTCCGTAAGTTTTACCTTCGTGTTTACTGCAGATCAATTCCAGTCGAAAATTAGTGCTTCGGGTACACGGTTTGCTTTATGGTAACGCTTGAAAAATTGACAATCTGGATAGGGCATCTATTCGATACTGCAGTGACAGTAGATATCTGGGTTTATTTTCTCCGACGAACTGAGCCTTATGTGCTTATACTTTTTCCTGTCCTCTATCATCAAGTCACATATGTACTGAACATTTAAAGTTCGCATGACCTGAGCGTCAACAAGCCGCAGATTGTGAATGGAACTTGGGGTGACAAACTGACAAGCAGCCTCTCGACCACGACTTGACACGTCAATTAAGGGGTTTCACGACTCTTAAATCGAGAAAGTTGCAGAAATCTGACACAGTTTTCGGTTTGTTGTAACAACAATTTTACTGTGTTTAGACATTTAAATTTTTTTGTATATAATAATATAAGTTATATATAATTATAAACAAATTTAAAATTTTGTGAAATTCTATAATATATTATTAAAATACACCAATAAGAAAGTGTCACTTTTTTACCTTCGTTCGCAACATATATGATATAACTCTCATGATTTTTCAAAAAATAGCTTTCAAACTGTAAAATAATAATATCTAAATAAAATATAATGTTTAAAAATGTATATAAACCTAAATATAAACAATAAAACACAATATTTGATTTTTAGATGAATAATATTAAAATATACTCCAAAATCATGTTACTTTTCAAAGAAAATTACTTACGTGAAAGAAATTTACTGCAGAAAAATACTTAATTATTGGCACACTTCAATCAAAATAGTACAACGACACTCTGTATAAAATTTTACCAGAATGCTATTAACCAATTTGAAGATATCATGCGCGGAAGGAATAAAAACTTCGTTTTGAGAAAAATCAATTTAAACATTTTTTTTAACTTTAAACCACTAACTGAGAAATATATTAAAGCTTTTAACCATAAATAAAGTAAACCAGTTGTAAGTCACCTATTTTAATTAAATATTTGTGCTCTATTGCACATTTCTTTTCAAAGTTTTGATATAAGCAATGTACAAAAATATTTATTTATATTGATCAAATGAAACACCATTACTAACTTTAGTGTTATTATTCTGAAATGCTTGTTGTAATCTAAAATTATATAAAATAAACATTTAAAATCCTCCAGGTTCATACAGAATTCCTTCCGTTTCAATTTTTTTTTTCATTTAATATTAATTTTGATCTCCGTTTAGCTCTACGGATATCAACAGTACAAGACAGTTTTTGCTTTTCTGCGAGCTTTATTCGCATAGCATCTCTTCGAAACTGGGCAGTTATAGCATTTATTCCTGGATAAATGCCTAACGCTCTCATAACAGAAAGTCTACCTTTGTGGCCTTCATTAAATAATATAGCAGCTTCATACGCTGCTATTTCAGAAATCCTTTTGCTACTGCCAGATAATTTCGGACATACCTGCCATATAACAGAGTTGAACGATTCATTCGAGTTCTGTGTATGACTGCCCAAGCACCGCTTTAGAAGATCCGGATGAGATAAAGCTTTAAATATAGGCTTTAGAGTGTCCATTACTGCTGTAGATATTATATTTTTGTGTTGGAACGATGATACAGTTCCATTCTCAACAGCTTGGTTGTATTTGCACCAGGAATTAGGCCCTACTGGGCAAAAACTATGAAGTGGCTCTTGGTCTGTGGATCTTGTATGAAAATACACAGCCCATACAGCTTTCCGCATTTCTACTTCAGAATTCGAATGTTGACGGATAGCATTTCCATAATAGGATGTCAATTTGTTGATTAAACTATCCGTCAATCTTCCTTTTCCCGACAAACGTTTACCATCAGAAAGTTTTTTCCCTCGGAAGTCTTGTTTTAATTTCCTCAGGCGACTTCCCATCCTTTTTTGGACATGCCCGACACATTCTATTTTGACTGGCAATATATCGTCGTATGGTTTGCTAGCACAAATCGAAGAAAAGGTCTTGGTGTCACCATCACCTATGTAATTTGTGTACCTCACACCCCTTTCTTCGACAGATCTATTGAATATTTTGATCATTCCATCAACTTCCATTTTTGCTGAAGATACCACGTGGTTTTTGGTACAGCTGTCAGCATGGTTAGCATACCACTCTTCAAAACGTTTGCCACATCTTTTACCTTTCCATGCTGCACAAACTTTACACGCCAAAGACAGAACTTCTATGTCAAGAACTTTTCCTGACTCAGCACCAATCACACTGCAGACACCTATTTGAGATGAATGACCCCTGGTTTTCCAGGAGCCATCGCCACTTACTGTTATGTCGGATGAACATGTTTTATTTACTTCTTCTTCTGCAGCCCTTTTCATTACATCAATGGCAACACTTTTTGAAGCATTATTGATATGAACGCATATCTGATCATATGCGTTTTGTGTTACCGGGGGATCCAAATCCATAATACCACAAAATGTTTTTAGTGGTTCTAAACCTTGCCCTATAGAGCGCATGGCATAGATGCATCGTCTATTTATTTCAGGGATATTTTTTTTATCCCCAATCAGTTTTGAATTTTTTAATGCAAAGCTTTGTTTACATGTTTTGCATGTGATGCACAATTCACAGAATAAGCCTCTCACTTTTTGTTGAGTAACTGTGACATCACTACCACAATTTTGGCAAAGCAGATATTCTTCAAAAAAAGAAAACAATATATTTTTGTCAAAAAAAATGTAAGTTGAATTTTTTTTGGCCTCTGCTTTAGAAGAATCTTCTTCAATAAAAGAGTCTTTTAGTTTTCTTTTAGAAGCACTTTCGCGAACAGTTGTGGAATTAACATACATGGTCCAGCAGAGTTTTCAGGATTCATGTTTTTACATGACTCATCAGTAAGCATATTTTGATCGTTAGATCCACACTTAGTGTGTTGGTTGCCATGAAACGTCTTTTTTTAGTACGCTTACCTGAAGCACGTTTCACACTACCACTGTTATCCATTTTGTCCATTAGATGAATAAAAAATAACACACTTCGATAATATAAAGTATAATACAAATTATAATTAACTAAAAATGCCTTTTCAAACAGAAATCAAACAGATTCAGTAATTCAAACGCCGATCTCGCAACTACACGTTAGAAGAGAGTAAACAAATCCACACGTGAGAATCAAACTCAAATAGACGGAGTTGAGTATTACAACTACTTCTTTCCTCCTCCTATCATAAAAAATACCAGTACATGGAGTTAAAATCTAAAACTAAATAATTAAAAAAATGTGGAGTTTGTGACAGGAAGTAGGTGTGTGAACTGGAATGTGGGTGTGTCTGAGTCCTTTTAACAGTTGTTTACATTTGATGGTTGTTCTACTTTTAATCATATCTTCGTTATTTATAGGAATTTTTTCATGGGACATTTTTTAAAATACTCCGGAAACTGTCAGAAATAACATATATTTTTTTCAAAAAATCGAAAATTTTGAAGATTTAAGAGTAGTGAAACCCCTTAAAGTTCGCATGACCTGAGCATCAACAAGCCGCAGATTGTGAATGAAACTTGGGGTGACTAACATACAAGCAGCCTCTCGACCACGACTTGACACGTCAATTAAAGTTCTTGCTATATTTCTTGCTTTTCTTTTGATAGGACTTTCCCTCGCTGTTTGAGTTCTTGGAGGTGGGCTTCGTAACTTTCTATTCATCTGATTAATTGAATTCATTTAATGCAAACCTCTTTTGTTTTATCTGTAAATAATGGTGCAAATTGTAAAGTAGCCTGAAAGACGAACAACCGACATTATGGCAACCCTTGGCGTTTGGCCAAGCTACCCTTCACGCCAATTTGGCGTGCTTCAATTGTGGCCCAGACAGGTTCGACGGAAAGCAGGCAGTGACATTTTTTCTGCCATTGTTTATTTGTGTAAAATCCTGGATGTTACAAGATCTTCAGCACAATTACTAAAATTGATATATCTAATGAGTTATTTTCTGTTATTATTTTTTTCAATGATTAGCCGCATGTTATGATGTTCTACAGTTTTCGCTAAAATTCTTTTGCGGTAGCAATTAGCATTAGTTTGTTGTCGGTGCTGTCGTTGTTCATCGCTTTCCTCTTATTAATGTACAGCTAGTCAATAACGTTTGAATGGATTTATTATTATAGAAAAATAATCAATAATGTTTGAATGGATTGAGATCACATTCAATATTAAAACACAGCAAATCTGGCAATTATTATAGAAAAAGTATATACACGTATTTCATGCTCTGAATTCTTTCTCAAAACTAAATCGCTTGGTACGTTTCAATGCCACTTTCAGACTTTCTTAATTATAATATACACGTATTTGATGATTGTAATTCTTTCTCAAAACTAAATCATATGCTATGTTTCAATTTCATTTCAGTTATATAAATCATCGCGTCAAAACGCACGTGTTTCTAGCTAAGTCAACGTGTCCTGCAGTATATTTGAATTTGAACAGGTAGCTTGGGATAGTTTCAATTCATTAAATGTATAGATAACACATTTATTGAAAACGAATGACTTTCCATCCTTATATTTTCATTTTTAAAAAGAAACATTCCGGCGTTGCCACGTACATGAAAATAATATAACAAATTCATTCTTGCATGCGCCAATATATGAATAAATCACGTTTTTAATTCATGTCTGTTTATTTTTACAGAAATGTTATAATTTAATTGGCAACAATGAAATGTTGCAATGGCTTTGAACAAAAATATCCTTTGAAATTTGGCAATATTTTGGCGATTTTCAATATCCGTTGATACTTCTAACATAATTCAGGAATGGAACGCCGTAGCGGAATGAAAATAGTCTATACCATCGCGCAAGTTTAAGCAGTATGTTGACCAAGTTTCATCGCAATCGGATGAACGGTACGGCAGCGCATAAAATACGAAGAAACAAACAAACATTCATTTTTATATAGAGAGATGTATGTGTGTGTGTATATGTATATATATATAAAATATATAAAAGCCTACACACAAGATGAGAAAACTGATTTATTTATAATATATAAATATATTAAATTTTGAACATGAGAATTTTACAAGACAGTTACTATCAAAAGCTACAACAGATAGAAAGCATTTTAAATTGAAATGACATAACCATACTAAAATATTTAACTTGATAAAACAATTGACTACCATTTTTTTACATAGTTGTGACTGTTATGTAGAACACATCACTTTTATATCAGATATGTTTGACTGTTGCATATTATGATTACTTATATTTTTATTCTTGTTTCGAGGACAAATTGTTAAGTTAAAAATTGTTTAACTCATATATACTACATACTTTTTATCAAAACAATATATAATTCACCAAGCAAATAATGGACTTTTTCTCTGTGCACATAGAAATAACCAATGTTTGAATAACACACATATCTAGGATTATCATCATCATATTAAAAACAACAGTAATTTAATCTTTAAATCAATGAATGTTGAGTAGGGCTGGGCGATTTAGAGATTTCTTAAATCGATTTATCATCAGTCTAACTTCACGATTTAGTGATAAATCGATTTAACACCACTGTTGAATATGTCCCTATCTCCCCCCCCCCCCGCACGTATATGTTTTTAAGCTGAAGATATTAGCTATCTTTTATAACAAAGGCAATATAAATAAATTAATTTTATTAATTAAACTTAGTTCGAGAAATTTCATTTGAAATATAACAAAGATTAGAAAAATTACTTTCTCTGAATTAAACTATTCATTGAATGAAATAATTTTAATATAATTATTCTTCTACGTTACTTATACATCAGTAATGACAAATTTGTTGCACATTGGCAAAATTCTTGCCACGGTTCTACATGCCAGAAAAAATTTGAAATTAAAAATAAAAATAAATAAGTCGCTATGCTTGATATGCTCAAGTGAAAGAAAATTGTGAATTGCCTGGAAGAAATAAGCCTCGTTTTAAATAGGTGGAACAGGGATGATTTTAAAGAGCTGTTTAATACAGAATAGTTGATTATAATTAATACCTTGAAATCTATAACATCAACCTGATAGCAAAAATCTTGAAAGTAACATGAAATAAACATAAGTAAACTGTAACAAATCATAAT
Source organism: Dolomedes plantarius (assembly GCA_907164885.2). Lineage (NCBI taxonomy): Eukaryota > Metazoa > Arthropoda > Arachnida > Araneae > Dolomedidae > Dolomedes > Dolomedes plantarius. The sequence goes on along the minus strand of OU015503.1, from coordinate 18,327,663 downwards.
AGTTTTCTTCAAAAATAAGTACTATTAAAATACTTAACTATTTATTGATACTTATATATTTAATAAATATTGTACTCTATCTCTTTATTTTGTTTATCATTTATTACAAACATAGATATTTTCAATTTAGTACTTTAATTTTGGTACTTTGATAAATTCTATTTGACATCTCTAATACATAATTAATATAATTACAATTTCTTTACCATAACAGTTGTTTCAGAGTTTGAGAAAAAAATATTTCACCTTCATTTTCTTTAGAATTTAATGGATTAAGATAACACAGAATGAATATTACATTTTTCTAAAGATATTGTTCAACATTCATACTCTTAAAATTACTGTATTATTTCAACAAGTTAGATAAGTCCCTTTTTAAGAAATAATATGGAAAGGAAAAAGAAAAAGAAGCTGACCAATATTACAAAGAATAACAGTAAGAACTTACCAAAGAAAAAGGTCAGAATTTCTTTATGTTTGTGTAACTTGACAACGTACATATTTGTCAATTAAAAAAAAAACAATATTTAATTAAAAAATATCTCCCAAATAAAAATAAAGGGAAAATGTATTAATCATATCATGAGATTATGTATAATGAAAAAAACCTCCGAGTCAGAAAATATATTCTAATTTTTATTTAATTATATAAACACAAATATTAGAGAATTTTAAAACAGATTAGAAAATTATTTAAATAAAGCAAAAGTGACTGGGAAAATTAAAACAGATTTCTTTTTAAATGATATTTCTATTTTGAGCCAGGAGAACCCGCATTTCAGCATTTTTTGGCGGCAGAAAGGCACGATTTTTTGTGATCATATTGCCACCAGCACTAAAAACTCTTTCAGAAGGCACGCTTGTGTCTTGTACAGCCAACAATTTCTTTGCTATTACTCTTTAACAGGGGAACGACTCCCCATGTGACTTCCACCAAGTCAGCGGGACTTGGTTCAGCATTGTTTTTGGCATAGATAAGTAATTTTTTAATTCAATTTCGACTTTTCTGGCTGGGAGTGGAATATCATCAATACTTTCCTGATCTTTATCGTCGTCACTGTCACTTTCTAAAAGCTTTTCTAAGCCACATTTTTTAGGATTTTTGTTCTCAGAGTTGTCTGAAATACTTTCATTTGCACTATGTTCATAAACATCTAGCATGTGTTGAATTAAAACTGTTTTCACCTCTTCTTTATTGCCGGCATAATTTAAACAAAACCTTGGATCGCAGGCAGTTGTAAGGTTTAACAACTCCATCAATTCACTGCATTCAAAGTAATATTCATCCAAAGCAGACAGAATTTCACTTTTCATTTCTTTCACTAGTCTTCTGTCTGTGTGCTTAGGTTGCATACGTTTTTTGATTTTTTTAAGTAAAGGTACCAGAGATGACGCTATGGTATATTTCTGTCCAGATAAATGCTTCGTTATTTCTTCCATTAAGGCTGTAGACTCTACAAAATCTGCTAATGCAGAAACTTCATTTTGCTCAAGCATTAGACATTTTTTTGATGGATAGTCAAATAAGACTTTTCAGATAGGAAGCTGGTTGTCTAAAAATCTTTTGCATAATTTTAGTGTGCTCCCCCACCGTGTAGGACATGCACTTGGGAGTCTCAAAGTTAAAAAAGATGAGGAAGTGAGGGGGATTCGAATGCCGTGATGTCGCGAAGATGATCAGTCGTTAAACACTAATTTGTCTTTTAAGCTTTAATATGCAGGTGCCACATCAAAATATAATCCAGGTGGGGTATCTTTCAACCCAAGCGGACATAACATGGGTAGGTATCTTACAACCTGACAAGCAATAGTGGTGGTTCAAACTTTCGATTTCTAACTACACATTAAAAAGAGTAACAAACAGATTTGACACAGCACCCTCTACCGGCGAGGAGGCCAGGAGGTTGGAGTTTATTCAACACAAAGTTTTCATCTGCATAAGTTCTTGGGCTTGTGAAAGATCCCTAGACATTTTCCAACTATGGGCAAAGGGGTTTTGCAATTTCTTTAGCTTTGCCACAGCTTTACTTAATATTTGGATTTTTAGCGTTTTGTTTATGCCAATATTTATTGTGTGGCCATAGCATGGCACATGCTGCACAACAGATAAGGAAATAGCTTTTAAAATATTTGCACCATTGTCTGTTGTGCAGGAGCACATCTGATTTATATTGTGGTTCCACTCGGAGAGCTTTACTTGCAGAATTTCAAATATATTTTCTGCTGTATGATCGTCGTTAAAATGAACACAACATAAACATGGAGATTTAAGTTCCCAATTATCATTAATATAATGTGCTGTATTAGTAATAAAAGGTTTAGAGTCAGCTGATGTCCAGCAATCTGTTGTAATAGAAACATTATTGTCTCTTGCTAAACATATGTCACTCTTTTTTTTTGCTTTGTTTCATTAAAGAGTTTTGGGATCGAAGTTTTTGAAAAATACTTTCGACCAGGTAAAGTGTATCGAGTATTTACAGTTTTAACCATTTCAACAAATGGTTGGCATCAGGGCCGCCCAGAGGGGGGGGGGGGCAAATGAGGCACTTTGCCCCAGGCCCCCAACTGTCGCAGGGGCCCCAAAAGATTTATAAAAATTTATTTATTTGATTTCCTCCGAAAGAAAATTCTGAAACCTGTACCGTACTTCAAAATTCAAAATAATCTCCTGAAAAAAAGCCCCCCCCCCCCAAAAAAAAAAAAAAAAAAAAAAAAAAATTATTCGATTAATCAGATTTCTCTTACTACAAAATAGTCTTCTGAAAAATAGTCTTGGGGCCCCCAACAGAAGTTTGCCCCAGGCCCCGTAAAGTCTCTGGGCGGCCCTGGTTGGCATTCAACAGTATTGAATGGTTGCATTGCATAAAATGTCACTGCAATGAATTTTGTTACTGCAGCAGTACAGACTTTTTCAGATGTTGATGATAAGGGTTGAAAATCTAACAGTCTTCTGCTTTTTCGGAGGAGGTATTTCACTGAGCCCAGCAGCTGAAGTTGGATTGGTATCCTGTATATTATCATCAACGTTTATTGCAGTTGCTACTGAACGCATAGATTTTGCTTTATTGAAATTAACAAATTCTGGGGCATGGTAACTTTTTATGTGTGACATTAAGTTGGTTGTGCTGCCTCCTTTGGACTATACTGGAAACTTGCATAATTTGCAAATAGCCACATTTTCTGCCACTAAGTTCCCCACTTCATTTGCTGGCATACCATAACAATTGGCAGTACTGGCCAAAGCATGCTTCTAAACTGTCAGTTTGGAATTTCTCTAGAAGAACATATTTAAACTGAAGATTCTGCAGTACATACTGAGAAATATCTATCAAAGCCTTTTAAGTATGTCTCAGGGCAAATTCTGTTTCTTTTGAAAACATACCACCCTTTTCATGAACCAATCATTTAGATTTTTCAAGTGCAGATAAATCTTCAAGTTCCTTCCACTTACTGATCCATTCATAAAATTTCTCTAGAAAGTGGACGTTTTCATGATTGATGCTAGCAATAGGATCACGGTATGGATCTCTTGTTTGTCTCCCTTTGTAGGGATGTTTGCAATTAACAATTTTCAACCACCTTTGTACATGCTGTAAAAATACTTTAGTTTTTATAAAATCAGAACCAAATTTAGAGCTGTTCTGTTCTAAAGAGTCATGAACTTGTGTCATGAAACAGGCTCAAAGCATGATTTACATTTTGTCTCTCCATTGAAGAGGGGAACAGAACTTTCCTTGTTAATTTGGGTGCACTTTTGATTGTGAGGTGTTTCTCAGAATCATATATTTGCTTGAGATGTAGAAGGCTGGCAATATTAATTTTGGGCATGTCAGTAGGATCTGGGTAAAAAAATGTTTGATTTGTTAAACTCTGATTCAACCAGTTATTACGAACACACTTAATTAGATGTGGTGTATCAAACAAGAAAATTTTTTTTTTCCTAGCATTGGGCTTTGTATAGATGTTACTAAATTATCATTAAGTATGGTAGTGAACATGTTACGATTAATTCTATTATTGTCTGAAATCAAAGAGAGTACAGTGTAACCACAACTATACAACAGATCCATTACTCTAATAGTATATTTATGTAACTGATCACTTGTCAATTTTTTTTCTGGAATTAATGCTACAACATCTTTATTTTTTGAAAAAAAGAGAGGAAATTAAAAATGCCTGTACAGTACTAGGTGCAAGAGATTCATTAGAATTGTCAGCCAGCCCTACAACAATTCCTCCTTTATAATCTAGATTTCATCTAAAAGAAGATTGCCAATTTTCTCCTGTGTTTTGAGGGGGACTGGCTTTTAGTTTTAAATACTTACAGTGGTTATTAACAAAATCCCTTTCACCACTGAAATTTAAAACTGATGTTAGATTCCTTATGTAAGATTGATGAGGCAATGTCATGATTCCACTTTTTCTTATCATCATATAAGCAGCAGGATAGCTAAAATATAAATGAGTAGCCCATAGAATCATTTCAGAGCTATATCTGTGTTGTTTTAAATTTGTTAAAGAGAGCTGCTCTTTTATAAACTCTATCTTTACAGGTTCAATTTCTTCATTGTCAATAATTTCATTTAAAAGCAACAATATACTGTTGACTTTCTGACTCTGAGTCATTTCTTTTAATATGAAAGTATTTAAAAAAACTAAGCACAGTGTCGAATTTTTTCCATCTGTCTAACTTTTGTTCGTTTCCAAGAATAAAGCCAATAAAACTTTTAGAATCAAGATGTTGTTTTTTAAAATCCAATTTTACAGTTAAATCTTCTAAAATTTCCAAACTTACAGTTACTTCAGGACACTCAAAATATTCCATTTTGTAAATATACCTGAGTTATCTGTTATTTTATGCATGTAAGGATCTGAGAGCTCCGTTGGTACAATAAATTTTACATCCTCAAATGTTTTAATTATATCTGCTTCACACCAGTTTTGGAAATTTTCTTCATCCCTTTTTAGCAAAGTTTCTCTACGCTTGGATGGAGACTTTCTTCGTTCACCAAGTGTCTTTGATAAATATAATGGCTGATTAGGAAATATGCATCTTGTGTCAGTATGAACTTTTTTCTGGGCACAGTTAAAAATGAATCATCTTTTTTTTTAAATGTTATCTTCTTAACGATAAGAAATCGTTCATCAAAGTGTAAAACACAAACAACTGCAGATGGTCCAGGAATAAAGTCTTTCCTGTTTATAGCTGCTATCCATTTCTTACGGATTTCCTCACTTTTAGGGAATAAAAAGGCAGGAGTGTACGTTGTCTGTGTCTTATAATTAGATGTACAACCAGGTACACAGCACTTCCTCGGCATCTAAATTATAAATTTTAGCTATTGATATTCATATAAATTTATACACTAAAATTTCATGATACATGATTTAACAAGAGACTATATTAGAAACTTTAAAAAAAAAATTATTTGCTATAATTAATATTTTGAAAATATTTAAATGTTAAAACTACATCTGATAAAGTATGATTCCGAAAGAAATAAAATGAAACATGCTACTGAAGGCAATTTAGTGATATTTTAAATTTCTTTTAAAAATTTCAGGCTTATAAGCGACTTTCACAGAACTGCAACATATCCTCGTTATTAGTTAAAATATTGTAAGCAATGATAAATATTGTAAGCGATGGGTAAGCAGTACACTTCAATAATAATGAATGGCTTATCTGAGTTTTGACTTAATATTACTTGCATAATATTTATATTTAAATTGAACAACAAAAAATATTCTTACCTCGATTTGCTTTGGTAGAGGTTAATATTGGAAAATATAGGTTTTAACAGCACACGTGTCTTAAATAAACTAGCCGCTGCGCGACCAGCATGGTCGTTTTTAGTTTTATATTTTCTTTTGCAAAAGAGCTCAACTGAAAGTAACATATATAAGGAATGTTACCATTACCTGTCATCATCAATATACGTTGTTAAGGGATTTTCTCTATAAGGCTGTTTCTAAAACATCGTGAAGAAAAAAGTGTGAATTTCCATTGCTTCAGAACAGAGTTAAAGATAAGACTGAGAAACCCAGCACCAATGATTTTAAAAATTACACCCCTCTCTCTATGTACTATTTTTTAAAATTGAGATATCTACGCTTTATCATTACATCAAATGAGAAATTGTTGGGGAAAATTTTTTTTCGCTTAAAAGATGGAGTAAAAATTCAACAAGTACTAAAATATAGTGTGGATTACATCACTCTCTGTATGTAATATTGTTCACAATTCAGATATCTACACTTAATCATATCAAATAATAAATTGTTAGGAAAATTTCTTCACTTATAAAATGGAGTAAGCATAAACATACATCAAGTACTTAAAAAAGTGTAGAAAATTAACTATAATGGCTGTCGGTTGCTATGCCGGCGACAGATAGGAATAACTTCGCTATCATTTATGCTCTCTCTTAATGAATTACTTTTTCTTCGCTTTCTTTATTGAGACTTCTCAATTTTCTCTTCATCGTATAACTCGCTTTCGAGTATTCCTGATTTCAGCGCGTAAATCCATGTTGATATGCGGTTGCAAATTGCAGATGGCCGCTAATGTTTACATCTGGCAGTTGCAGCCGTTGCCATTCGGAGTGTAGAAATATCGTCGTTTTTTGTGCCGTATACCTACGCGTTTTATATATATAGATAAGCATGCGAACAGCGAACAGCGTACGGATCACGAATCACGATGGCCCCGGTACGATATACATCGGTCTTAATGTCCTCGAAATATGAGTGGCGCGTAGGTTGCCACTCATATTTTGCGGTGGCAACCTATGCGCAGGCCCAGTGATCACGATTGAAGTACGCATTTATTTAACATCGCAGATTTTATTAACTCTAAACTTGATTTTATTAACTGTAAACTTGCTTTTATTAACCCTATGCTTGCACAAATGCAAGCATATTTACACTGTACCTGTAAATATGCTTGCATTTCTGCAATATTTATAGCAGGCTGTTTAGCGTTAATAATATTTCTACTTTTATATCCCTTATTACATTAGTGCTACTGTTATCTTGTTCTTGCGTTATATTTAGGAAAATGTATACACTATAAAATCTTCATCTATTGGGTAAAATATACGCCATGGGCTTTCCACAATGTACGGAATTTCAATATGTAGTTAGTTTTGGTCGGCAAACATTCTTTTTTATATTTTATGATATGCTTAATTATTCAGTTGTGTTGGTCAGCTATTTTTCTTGCCTCATTTTATAATTAATTTCAATTCTTTTCTATAATACGTTCTAATTTATACACATGTATACCTCACTCAGTATTTAGTCTACCATTATTGAGGCCACAAAATGATTAAACATTTTGTGTTTTCATATACTGTGGGTGCTAGGTAGGCACCCTATATGAATTGCTCAGCTCAATGATAACTATGGAGGAGATTCTTACATAGAGTCAGCTGGGATGTGTCTAAAGTGTGTGTGTATGTTTTAAGCTATTATGTGTAATTAATAGAGAAATTCTTTACATACGTATCATTTCTATTTTTACATTTATCCTTTACCAAGAAAAACTTTATTGATTTCCATCCCTATGGATGAACGTGCACGTATTTTTGGATAGAAGGGTTATATTTTTATGGGGGTGATGCTGATCCGTCCCCGTTCGTGCCCCTGGATAGCTGCAGATTTTTGCAGTGAACCAAACATCAGCAAATAATTTTCCGTTTGAACCAATATTATATTCACATTTCTTTAACTGAAGCCTGTGAGATCATATACAGTGAGAATGTTTGGAACTGATTTTTTCCGTGTGTAACTGCATGTTAATGCATTAACAATATTATGTTTCTCACTAGAGTAACTCGTTAGGTCATATTGCTGTAAATAGAGCTTGTTTAAAAATATTAACAGCAAATGTACTTTTTTTTTCTTCTCTTGGACAATTATGTGATTTATGTCGCATTTGATTTTCGATCGAATGTTTGTATTAACTTTTCACATTTTTAAAATTTTTCCTTCAGTCATGGACATTCCTTTTCTATCCGAAATTCAATCGTCAACTGGCATTTGTCTATGATCCCTGCATTTGTTCTCCAATCTAATCTTCGTATTAAATTTTACGAAGAAGTTGCCCGCCAATCGGACGATGATATTTTCCTTTCTACCTTTTTGGAAAGCTGTTGTCCGCAGTAGAACATTTTCTAGTAGAAAGTGAGACACGTACTTCTTAGATGGTACGTTTAAGAGATTGCTTTCTTGTATAAAATAAAACATATTTCGGATAAAATTTCTTCTCCCTTGTGTAATAAAAACCTAGTTCTCCAGCTTTTATAGGCCGAAGGAAGATTTTATATGAGTGCCTCGGTGTCATACTTCAGAACAGAGATATAGATAAGACTGAGAAACCGACACCAATGATTTTAAAAATTACATTCCTCTCTGTATGTAATATTTTTAAAAATTAAGCTATTAACACTATATCTTTACGCCAAATAAGAAATTCACTTAAAAAAGGAGTAAAATGTCAGCAAGTACTAAAATATAGTGTGATTTAAATCAATCTGTATGTGCTAGTGTTCAAAATTCATATATCTACACTTAATAATATCAAATAAAAATTTATTGTAGAAAATTAACTCTTACTTACTATTAAGATATTATAATGCATTTCTTAATATTTTACTATGGTATTCCTCAAACTTCTCGATATACACAGTTGAGTATCTCAGAAATAGGAAATACTACAGTAACAAAATCAAAAGAACGGACTGTAGATAAACCTACATAAAACTGTCCATGACTAAACACTGGAATTCATAGGTCTAAACATATTTTGTCAAAATTTTTCCTCTTGCAACCAGTTTGAAACACTGATGGAACAAAAAATAAATTAAAATTTTTCACGAGTAAAATACAAGAATTGTTCCAAATTAAGTGCTATCGTTGAGCCACTACACAGATATGATTGGCCGCTGATATTTACATCTGGTAGTTGCAGCCGTTGCCATTAGGAGCGTAGATATATTGTCGATTTTTGTGCCGCATACCTACGCGTTTTATATATATAAATAATGCATTTCTTAATATTTTTCTATGGTATTCCTCAAACTTCTCGATATACACAGTTGAGTATCTCAGAAATATAAAATACTACAGTAACAGAATCAAAAAACGGACTGTAGATAAACCTACATACAACTGTCCATGACTAAACACTGGATTTCATAGGTCTAAACATATTTTGTCAAAAGTTTGTCCTCTTGCATACATTTTGAAACACTGATGGAACAAAAAATAAATTAAAATTTTTCACGAGTAAAATACAAGAATTGTTCCAAATTAAGTGCTATCGTTGAGCCACTACACACATGTGGTTGGCCGCTGATATTTACATCTGGTAGTTGCAGCCGTTGCCATTAGGAGTGTAGAAATATTGTCGATTTTTGTGACCCATAGCTACGCGTTTTATATATACAGTGGAACCCCGATTTTACGTTTTTCATGGGACCAGCGGTAAAAAACGTACGAAACGGGAAATCGTAAAATCGGGGTTAAAATAAATCTAAGCATATTGCTCAAAAATTGACACTTGGCGGATGAACTACTGGGAAAAATGTGTAATCTTTATTTGTTTTTTGCTTTTAGATTCAATTTTTTTGCTTTTAGATGCAAATTTGCTTCTTGGTTTACATTCGAAACTAAAAATTGTTTCAGAGTTTTTATGCTTTGAATCGCTTGATCAGCTGTGGGTACTACATCCTCCGTTATTCCTTCTTCATCCTTCATCACAACTATCATCGGAAGCGGACATTAAATTAGATATCGAAGTTATCCACGTCCTTTTATTCGAAGTGTAATCCTTAGGTAAACTTTTCACATTACTGAAACGCTGTGGTTTCTTTGCTCTACCGATCACAAGAGGCGTTAATTTCTCATTTCCGTTCAGCATTAGTACATATTAAAACAGTAAAGCGTATTTTTGAAAGCTTTCCCCCGTGGCAATTTTCTCCTTTGACAATCAGTGTTTTGTCGGGTAACAAGTTGAAAAATAGTCCCGTCTCGTCGGCGTTGACTACATCTCTTGGAATGTACTCCTTTAATAAATTTCGCAAAGTGTTCTCTTTCCACTGCTTCACAATTGCAATATACACACCATCGGATTCACCACAGATAGATATAAAACATAAATTGTTCCTTTTTTTTTAAATCTGTCGATCCAGTCATTCGATGCAGAGAAGCCCTGGAGTTTAAGCCTTTCAGCAATTTCAAGCGCCTTTTCTTTGACGATGGAACAGTTTATTGGAATTTTTGATGCCCGGGATTCCTTGAACCATTCGATTAAAATTTTTCCAAATCATCATACGGAGATGTCTTAAGAATTTTTCGTTTGTTTGCAGATTTTCCGAGTTTTTCAGCACTCAACTCTACTGAAGCTTCTTGCTTTAAAATCGCTTGCAAAGTTGAATATGCAATACCCAAAGAATTAGCAAGATCAACTTTAGTACCATGAAATTCTTTAGCTTTTTCGACGATTTCGGCTAGAGAGAAACATTTTCGTGTAGACATCCTTCATGTTAAGTACGCTCGACAATGACAAAAATGGCTACGGTGCTCAAACGAACACTTACAGACCAGTTGAAACCAGTTCTACCTTTAGTGGGTTGCATGGGCTGGTAATAGCCCCCCCCCCCCCTTTCCATGAGAAGTGTGGACATTGGACAATAGGTCCAAAAGACATCCCTCCTCTCTTTTTCTTTTGTTAACAGAGAGTGATCGAAGAATCGAAATTCATTGCCGTGATTTTCCTCTCACTTGCGGGTGTCCCGTACTTTTCTCCTTCCCCACCCTTCTGATTTTAACACTGGGAGGAAACCCCTTCTGCCTACTAAAACACAGACAAAAGGACAATAAGACAGGTGAGAAAGAATGCCAGAACGGCTGCAAGCAGGTAAGAAACAAGTTTTTCTTGAAAGAAAGAACTCGAAAAAGTGTGTGTGAGCTTTGTAGTGGAAAATGATTTTGATCTTGTCTTCAGAAAAAGACGTATTAAGCGGGATTTTCTGGAAAGGGTAACGTAAAAGCCGGGATATTTTAACATTATCAGTATAGGCAATTTTCACGGACCAGCAGAAAATGACGTAGAAAGCGGGATAACGTACGAAACGGACAACGTAGAATCGGGGTTCTCCTGTATATAGATAATGCATTTCTTAATATTTTACTATGGTATTCCTCAAACTTCTCCATATAAACAGTTGAGTATATCAGAAATAGGAAATACTACAGTAACAGAATCAAAAGAACGGACTGTAGATAAACCTACATAAAACTGTCCATGACTAAACACTGGATTTCATAGGTCTAAACATATTTTGTCAAAAGTTTGTCCTCTTGTATACATTTTGAAACACTGATGGAACAAAATATAAATTAAAATTTTTCACGAGTAAAATACAAGAATTGTTCCAAATTAAGTGCTATCGTTGAGCCACTACACACATGTGGTTGTCCGCTGATATTTACATCTGGTAGTTGCAGCCGTTGCCATTAGGAGTGTAGAAATATTGTCGATTTTTGTGCCGCATACCTACGCGCTTTATATATATATATATATATAGATAATGCATTTCTTAATATTTTACTAAGGTATTCCCCAAACTTCTCGATATACACAGTTGAGTATCTCAGAAATAGGAAATACTACAGTAACAGAATCAAAAGAACGGACTGTAGATAAACCTACATAAAACTGTCCATGACTAAACACTGGATTTCATAGGTCTCAACATATTTTGTCAAAAGTTTGTCCTCTTGCATACATTTTGAAACACTGATGGAACAAAAAATAAATTAAAATTTTTCACGAGTAAAATACAAGAATTGTTCCAAATTAAGTGCTATCGTTGAGCCACTACACACATGTGGATGGCCGCTGATATTTACATCTGGTAGTTGCAGCCGTTGCCATTAGGAGAGTAGAAATATTGTCGATTTTTGTGACGCATAGCTACGCGTTTTATATATACAGTGGAACCCCGATTTTACGTTTTTCATGGGACCAGCGGTAAAAAACGTACGAAACGGGAAATTGTAAAATCGGGGTTAAAATAAATCTAAGCATATTGCTCAAAAATTGACACTTGGCGGATGAACTACTGGGAAAAATGTGTAATCTTTATTTGTTTTTTGCTTTTAGATTCAATTTTTTTGCTTTTAGATGCAAATTTGCTTCTTGGTTTACATTTGAAACTAAAAATTGTTTCAGAGTTTTTATGCTTTGAATCGCTTGATCTGCTGTGGGTACTACATCCTCCGTTATTCCTTCTTCATCCTTCATCACCACTATCATCAGAAGCCAGATTTAAAAATGTCACCGAGCATGCGCAGAAAGCAATTTTTTTAAATTGTAAATTATCGCTAATTAAACAATTTCCATCAGGTCTAATCTTATATTTCACAAACATAATTATCATAAAAATGGCAGAGAGAGAGATCTGGGGACTCCTCGAAACAGACGTGTTTATCGTTAAAACATATCACTGAGCATACGCAAAAACAGTGAGTTTATAAAGACAGATTTAAACATGCCACTGAGCATGTGCAGAAATCAATTTTTAATTGTAAATTATCGCTCATTAATAGAAATTGCGGTTACAAAAACCAAATTTGACAAATCTACAGATTACAGTCTTTCGTTTCAGACCAAAATGAAGTCAATGGATGCAGTCGTTTTCTCTCACGGACTGCCCAAAAAGTCGGCTTAGCAACTTAAATATAGAGATCTCGCAGCATCCGTGAAACGGTGGGCTGTATTAAAAAAGCATGTGACAAATTTAACTTTAAAACCACTCTCGAATACTAGGTGGGAAAGTAGAGTAGAAGCCCTTAAACCTCTTAAAAATATCCTCGGCGAAATTCATCAGGCTCTTTTAGAAATTAAATATGATCAAAATAAAGATATCGATTCTAGAGCTCAGGCTGACAACTTGATTTCAAAAATTTTTTCTTTTAAATTTATTTGTTCCATTCAAATTTGGTATGATATCTTAAGTTTAGTAAATGTTGTAAATAAAATAATGCAGAATCCAACGTTAATATTACAAACGATTACAGAAAATCTTGAAATGATTACAAACAATTTGAAAAGTCGCTCGATGAAAATTTTGAAAACATTATTATTTCCACGACGAAAATAGATAACGAACTTAATATTGATCCCGTTTTTCCAGAAATTTGAAAAAGAACCAAACAGACGATGTTTCAATACGAATCATCAGATGAATGTGTGAATAATCCTAAACAAATATTTAAAATCCAATTTTTTTTTCGTGGTATTAGATTCAGCAATAACATCAATCACAGAAAGATTTGTACAGTTAAAAAATCATAACGATGATTTTAAACTCATTTACGAGATAAGCAAATTGAAAGAATTGACTGGTTAACAAAACACTAAAAAAATATACACATCAAACTTACCGTTCAAAGAAAAATCGCAAAATCGGGATATTGACGGTGTATCCTTGCTTGATGAAATAAAAAGTTTGCAATGTTTTTTAAAAAACAACATGTGTCCGCATGATGTATTAAACTACATTTATAAAAATAATCTAACTAACACCTTTCCCAATATAACTATAGTATTACGAATTTATTTAACTTTACCAGTTTCAGTAGCTTCAGGAGAAAGGAGTTTCACAAAATTAAACATATTGAAAATTAATTACGCTCCTCAAAGTCAGGTGAACGTCTAACGGATTTATCGTTAATATCAATCGAAAATTATATCATGGATACCTTAAATTTTAAAGATTTAATTAAGAATTTTGTAGCGGCTAAAGCAAGAAGAGTAAATATTATTTGATTTTTTAATCAGCAAAGTTATTCGCCCTTTTTAGTTATAATTCATACCAAAGCTTACATGTAATTGATACATTTATAATGTGATCTAATTTATATTATCAATAATACAAATATAACATTATCTTTGTTGTGATTTTTTTAATAATAAAAGATTGATTATTTGTGAATTCAAATAATTTTAAATTAATTTAAATTCTTAATACCGGCTTTATTTCTCTTTAAATATTAATCTAAATAAGTTAATTCCATTATAAGTAGTAATTCTTAAATTCAGTAGTAATTAAGTAAGAAAATTTAGTAGTAATTCTGAAATTCAGGAATAATAATTACAAGATAAAAAGAACTTTTTATATACCATGTTATTAAATTTTCTGTTGAATCATATGAACTGGACAATTCTATGTTAAATTTTTTTGATGAATTAACCCATCAACTTGAAAGAAAATGAAGTTAATTGGAAGATATCTTGTTTTTAACTTTTCATTCCCGTCCCGGTCGATAGATGGCTGCACCAATCTACAAAGCAAAATTAACTGAAAATGAATTCTAACCTGCTTAAAAATAGCTAAAAGTATTTTTAAAAATGCATTGTCATCGTGTTCTGAGCTATTCTAAAAGTTTCAAAAGTTAGTTAAAAATCGATTGCAAGATTTGTTCTGGACGAACACAAACACACAAACAAACAAGTAAGAAAGTTAATAAAAATATGGTAAAAAAGCAATGGGTTTCTAATATTTGAAATAATAAATCCGCCAAGTAAAATTTCCTGATCCTTCTGTGTCCATAATTGAAGGGCTTTACTTTATGAGAATAATAATACTGCTACACTACACATTACTTCCCACTACCAATATTGGAACGATATCGCACACATGGTTTATTTTTAGGGTAAGAATGCATCACTTACTTACCTCAATACATGAACCTATGAAGTCACTCTGGAGTAAATTTTAAGTCCACTTGTCGGGCCAGAGAATTGACGAACGAATCGGCTGCCTCGTGCATCTCTTTAATTTTATCGTCGTCATCAATCTTTCCAACGTAAGACATGAGAAGCGATAAAAGTGTCTCTTCACCGGACCAACCGTAAAAAAGCAAGTCTTGAGTTTTCATAATCCTTGAATTTTCCAAATATGAATCTCGAACGCTTGCGTTACGTAAAACGGAGGACAATTCGATGGCGAATTCCTCTACCGCCGGCTGATATCGGGAATGCACCTTGGTCCCGCTCTCAACAAATACTATGATCCACATTTTCAACTTCGACTCAAGTAAAATTTCCTGATCCTGCTGTGTCCATAATTGAAGGGCTTTACTTTATGAGAATAATAATACTGCTACACTACACATTACTTCCCACTACCAATATTGGAACGATATCGCACACATGGTTTATTTTTAGGGTAAGAATGCATCACTTACTTACCTCAATACATGAACCTATGAAGTCACTCTGGAGTAAATTTTAAGTCCACTTGTCGGGCCAGAGAATTGACGAACGAATCGGCTGCCTCGTGCATCTCTTTAATTTTGTCGTCGTCATCAATCTTTCCAACGTAAGACACGAGAAGCGATAAAAGTGTCTCTTCACCTGACCAACCGTAAAAAAGCAAGTCTTGAAATTCATAATCCTTGAATTTTCCAAATATGAATCTCGAACGCTTGCGTCACGTAAAACGGAGGACAATTCGATGGCGAATTCCTCTACCGCCGGCTGATATCGGGAATGCACCTTGGTCCCGCTCTCAACAAATACTATGATCCACATTTTCAACTTCGACTCAAGAAAAATTTCCTGATCCTGCTGTGTCCATAATTGAAGGGCTTTACTTTATGAGAATAATAATACTGCTACACTACACATTACTTCCCACTACCAATATTGGAACGATATCGCACACATGGTTTATTTTTAGGGTAAGAATGCATCACTTACTTACCTCAATACATGAACCTATGAAGTCACTCTGGAGTAAATTTTAAGTCCACTTGTCGGGCCAGAGAATTGACGAACGAATCGGCTGCCTCGTGCATCTCTTTAATTTTGTCGTCGTCATCAATCTTTCCAACGTAAGACACGAGAAGCGATAAAAGTGTCTCTTCACCGGACCAACCGTAAAAAAGCAAGTCTTGAGTTTTCATAATCCTTGAATTTTCCAAATATGAATCTCGAACGCTTGCGTCACGTAAAACGGAGGACAATTCGATGGCGAATTCCTCTACCGCCGGCTGATATCGGGAATGCACCTTGGTCCCGCTCTCAACAAATACTATGATCCACATTTTCAACTTCGACTCAAGTAAAATTTCCTGATCCTGCTGTGTCCATAATTGAAGGGCTTTACTTTATGAGAATAATAATACTGCTACACTACACATTACTTCCCACTACCAATATTGGAACGATATCGCACACATGGTTTATTTTTAGGGTAAGAATGCATCACTTACTTACCTCAATACATGAACCTATGAAGTCACTCTGGAGTAAATTTTAAGTCCACTTGTCGGGCCAGAGAATTGACGAACGAATCGGCTGCCTCGTGCATCTCTTTAATTTTGTCGTCGTCATCAATCTTTCCAACGTAAGACATGAGAAGCGATAAAAGTGTCTCTTCACCGGACCAACCGTAAAAAAGCAAGTCTTGAGTTTTCATAATCCTTGAATTTTCCAAATATGAATCTCGAACGCTTGCGTCACGTAAAACGGAGGAGAATTCGATGGCGAATTCCTCTACCGCCGGCTGATATCGGGAATGCACCTTGGTCCCGCTCTCAACAAATACTATGATCCACATTTTCAACTTCGACTCAAGTAAAACTTCCTGATCCTGCTGTGTCCATAATTGAAGGGCTTTACTTTATGAGAATAATAATACTGCTACACTACACATTACTTCCCACTACCAATATTGGAACGATATCGCACACATGGTTTATTTTTAGGGTAAGAATGCATCACTTACTTACCTCAATACATGAACCTATGAAGTCACTCTGGAGTAAATTTTAAGTCCACTTGTCGGGCCAGAGAATTGACGAACGAATCGGCTGCCTCGTGCATCTCTTTAATTTTGTCGTCGTCATCAATCTTTCCAACGTAAGACATGCGAAGCGATAAAAGTGTCTCTTCACCGGACCAACCGTAAAAAAGCAAGTCTTGAGTTTTCATAATCCTTGAATTTTCCAAATATGAATCTCGAACGCTTGCGTCACGTAAAACGGAGGACAATTCGATGGCGAATTCCTCTACCGCCGGCTGATATCGGGAATGCACCTTGGTCCCGCTCTCAACAAATACTATGATCCACATTTTCAACTTCGACTCAAGTAAAACTTCCTGATCCTGCTGTGTCCATAATTGAAGGGCTTTACTTTATGAGAATAATAATACTGCTACACTACACATTACTTCCCACTACCAATATTGGAACGATATCGCACACATGGTTTATTTTTAGGGTAAGAATGCATCACTTACTTACCTCAATACATGAACCTATGAAGTCACTCTGGAGTAAATTTTAAGTCCACTTGTCGGGCCAGAGAATTGACGAACGAATCGGCTGCCTCGTGCATCTCTTTAATTTTGTCGTCGTCATCAATCTTTCCAACGTAAGACATGCGAAGCGATAAAAGTGTCTCTTCACCGGACCAACCGTAAAAAAGCAAGTCTTGAGTTTTCATAATCCTTGAATTTTCCAAATATGAATCTCGAACGCTTGCGTCACGTAAAACGGAGGACAATTCGATGGCGAATTCCTCTACCGCCGGCTGATATCGGGAATGCACCTTGGTCCCGCTCTCAACAAATACTATGATCCACATTTTCAACTTCGACTCAAGTAAAACTTCCTGATCCTGCTGTGTCCATAATTGAAGGGCTTTACTTTATGAGAATAATAATACTGCTACACTACACATTACTTCCCACTACCAATATTGGAACGATATCGCACACATGGTTTATTTTTAGGGTAAGAATGCATCACTTACTTACCTCAATACATGAACCTATGAAGTCACTCTGGAGTAAATTTTAAGTCCACTTGTCGGGCCAGAGAATTGACGAACGAATCGGCTGCCTCGTGCATCTCTTTAATTTTGTCGTCGTCATCAATCTTTCCAACGTAAGACACGAGGAGCGATAAAAGTGTCTCTTCACCTGACCAACCGTAAAAAAGCAAGTCTTGAAATTCATAATCCTTGAATTTTCCAAATATGAATCTCGAACGCTTGCGTCACGTAAAACGGAGGACAATTCGATGGCGAATTCCTCTACCGCCGGCTGATATCGGGAATGCACCTTGGTCCCGCTCTCAACAAATACTATGATCCACATTTTCAACTTCGACTCAAGTAAAATTTCCTGATCCTGCTGTGTCCATAATTGAAGGGCTTTACTTTATGAGAATAATAATACTGCTACACTACACATTACTTCCCACTACCAATATTGGAACGATATCGCACACATGGTTTATTTTTAGGGTAAGAATGCATCACTTACTTACCTCAATACATGAACCTATGAAGTCACTCTGGAGTAAATTTTAAGTCCACTTGTCGGGCCAGAGAATTGACGAACGAATCGGCTGCCTCGTGCATCTCTTTAATTTTGTCGTCGTCATCAATCTTTCCAACGTAAGACATGAGAAGCGATAAAAGTGTCTCTTCACCGGACCAACCGTAAAAAATCAAGTCTTGAGTTTTCATAATCCTTGAATTTTCCAAATATGAATCTCGAACGCTTGCGTCACGTAAAACGGAGGACAATTCGATGGCGAATTCCTCTACCGCCGGCTGATATCGGGAATGCACCTTGGTCCCGCTCTCAACAAATACTATGATCCACATTTTCAACTTCGACTCAAGTAAAATTTCCTGATCCTGCTGTGTCCATAATTGAAGGGCTTTACTTTATGAGAATAATAATACTGCTACACTACACATTACTTCCCACTACCAATATTGGAACGATATCGCACACATGGTTTATTTTTAGGGTAAGAATGCATCACTTACTTACCTCAATACATGAACCTATGAAGTCACTCTGGAGTAAATTTTAAGTCCACTTGTCGGGCCAGAGAATTGACGAACGAATCGGCTGCCTCGTGCATCTCTTTAATTTTGTCGTCGTCATCAATCTTTCCAACGTAAGACACGAGAAGCGATAAAAGTGTCTCTTCACCTGACCAACCGTAAAAAAGCAAGTCTTGAAATTCATAATCCTTGAATTTTCCAAATATGAATCTCGAACGCTTGCGTCACGTAAAACGGAGGACAATTCGATGGCGAATTCCTCTACCGCCGGCTGATATCGGGAATGCACCTTGGTCCCGCTCTCAACAAATACTATGATCCACATTTTCAACTTCGACTCAAGTAAAATTTCCTGATCCTGCTGTGTCCATAATTGAAAAGCTTTACTTTATGAGAATAATAATACTGCTACACTACACATTACTTCCCACTACCAATATTGGAACGATATCGCACACATGGTTTATTTTTAGGGTAAGAATGCATCACTTACTTACCTCAATACATGAACCTATGAAGTCACTCTGGAGTAAATTTTAAGTCCACTTGTCGGGCCAGAGAATTGACGAACGAATCGGCTGCCTCGTGCATCTCTTTAATTTTGTCGTCGTCATCAATCTTTCCAACGTAAGACACGAGAAGCGATAAAAGTGTCTCTTCACCTGACCAACCGTAAAAAAGCAAGTCTTGAAATTCATAATCCTTGAATTTTCCAAATATGAATCTCGAACGCTTGCGTCACGTAAAACGGAGGACAATTCGATGGCGAATTCCTCTACCGCCGGCTGATATCGGGAATGCACCTTGGTCCCGCTCTCAACAAATACTATGATCCACATTTTCAACTTCGACTCAAGTAAAATTTCCTGATCCTGCTGTGTCCATAATTGAAGGGCTTTACTTTATGAGAATAATAATACTGCTACACTACACATTACTTCCCACTACCAATATTGGAACGATATCGCACACATGGTTTATTTTTAGGGTAAGAATGCATCACTTACTTACCTCAATACATGAACCTATGAAGTCACTCTGGAGTAAATTTTAAGTCCACTTGTCGGGCCAGAGAATTGACGAACGAATCGGCTGCGTCGTGCATCTCTTTAATTTTGTCGTCGT
This sequence comes from Dolomedes plantarius, assembly GCA_907164885.2. NCBI lineage: Eukaryota > Metazoa > Arthropoda > Arachnida > Araneae > Dolomedidae > Dolomedes > Dolomedes plantarius. The sequence continues at coordinate 18,307,653 of OU015503.1, read as the reverse complement.
CATCAATCTTTCCAACGTAAGACATGAGAAGCGATAAAAGTGTCTCTTCACCGGACCAACCGTAAAAAAGCAAGTCTTGAGTTTTCATAATCCTTGAATTTTCCAAATATGAATCTCGAACGCTTGCGTCACGTAAAACGGAGGACAATTCGATGGCGAATTCCTCTACCGCCGGCTGATATCGGGAATGCACCTTGGTCCCGCTCTCAACAAATACTATGATCCACATTTTCAACTTCGACTCAAGTAAAACTTCCTGATCCTGCTGTGTCCATAATTGAAGGGCTTTACTTTATGAGAATAATAATACTGCTACACTACACATTACTTCCCACTACCAATATTGGAACGATATCGCACACATGGTTTATTTTTAGGGTAAGAATGCATCACTTACTTACCTCAATACATGAACCTATGAAGTCACTCTGGAGTAAATTTTAAGTCCACTTGTCGGGCCAGAGAATTGACGAACGAATCGGCTGCCTCGTGCATCTCTTTAATTTTGTCGTCGTCATCAATCTTTCCAACGTAAGACACGAGAAGCGATAAAAGTGTCTCTTCACCGGACCAACCGTAAAAAAGCAAGTCTTGAGTTTTCATAATCCTTGAATTTTCCAAATATGAATCTCGAACGCTTGCGTCACGTAAAACGGAGGACAATTCGATGGCGAATTCCTCTACCGCCGGCTGATATCGGGAATGCACCTTGGTCCCGCTCTCAACAAATACTATGATCCACATTTTCAACTTCGACTCAAGTAAAATTTCCTGATCCTGCTGTGTCCATAATTGAAGGGCTTTACTTTATGAGAATAATAATACTGCTACACTACACATTACTTCCCACTACCAATATTGGAACGATATCGCACACATGGTTTATTTTTAGGGTAAGAATGCATCACTTACTTACCTCAATACATGAACCTATGAAGTCACTCTGGAGTAAATTTTAAGTCCACTTGTCGGGCCAGAGAATTGACGAACGAATCGGCTGCCTCGTGCATCTCTTTAATTTTGTCGTCGTCATCAATCTTTCCAACGTAAGACATGAGAAGCGATAAAAGTGTCTCTTCACCGGACCAACCGTAAAAAAGCAAGTCTTGAGTTTTCATAATCCTTGAATTTTCCAAATATGAATCTCGAACGCTTGCGTCACGTAAAACGGAGGACAATTCGATGGCGAATTCCTCTACCGCCGGCTGATATCGGGAATGCACCTTGGTCCCGCTCTCAACAAATACTATGATCCACATTTTCAACTTCGACTCAAGTAAAACTTCCTGATCCTGCTGTGTCCATAATTGAAGGGCTTTACTTTATGAGAATAATAATACTGCTACACTACACATTACTTCCCACTACCAATATTGGAACGATATCGCACACATGGTTTATTTTTAGGGTAAGAATGCATCACTTACTTACCTCAATACATGAACCTATGAAGTCACTCTGGAGTAAATTTTAAGTCCACTTGTCGGGCCAGAGAATTGACGAACGAATCGGCTGCCTCGTGCATCTCTTTAATTTTGTCGTCGTCATCAATCTTTCCAACGTAAGACATGCGAAGCGATAAAAGTGTCTCTTCACCGGACCAACCGTAAAAAAGCAAGTCTTGAGTTTTCATAATCCTTGAATTTTCCAAATATGAATCTCGAACGCTTGCGTCACGTAAAACGGAGGACAATTCGATGGCGAATTCCTCTACCGCCGGCTGATATCGGGAATGCACCTTGGTCCCGCTCTCAACAAATACTATGATCCACATTTTCAACTTCGACTCAAGTAAAACTTCCTGATCCTGCTGTGTCCATAATTGAAGGGCTTTACTTTATGAGAATAATAATACTGCTACACTACACATTACTTCCCACTACCAATATTGGAACGATATCGCACACATGGTTTATTTTTAGGGTAAGAATGCATCACTTACTTACCTCAATACATGAACCTATGAAGTCACTCTGGAGTAAATTTTAAGTCCACTTGTCGGGCCAGAGAATTGACGAACGAATCGGCTGCCTCGTGCATCTCTTTAATTTTGTCGTCGTCATCAATCTTTCCAACGTAAGACATGCGAAGCGATAAAAGTGTCTCTTCACCGGACCAACCGTAAAAAAGCAAGTCTTGAGTTTTCATAATCCTTGAATTTTCCAAATATGAATCTCGAACGCTTGCGTCACGTAAAACGGAGGACAATTCGATGGCGAATTCCTCTACCGCCGGCTGATATCGGGAATGCACCTTGGTCCCGCTCTCAACAAATACTATGATCCACATTTTCAACTTCGACTCAAGTAAAACTTCCTGATCCTGCTGTGTCCATAATTGAAGGGCTTTACTTTATGAGAATAATAATACTGCTACACTACACATTACTTCCCACTACCAATATTGGAACGATATCGCACACATGGTTTATTTTTAGGGTAAGAATGCATCACTTACTTACCTCAATACATGAACCTATGAAGTCACTCTGGAGTAAATTTTAAGTCCACTTGTCGGGCCAGAGAATTGACGAACGAATCGGCTGCCTCGTGCATCTCTTTAATTTTGTCGTCGTCATCAATCTTTCCAACGTAAGACACGAGGAGCGATAAAAGTGTCTCTTCACCTGACCAACCGTAAAAAAGCAAGTCTTGAAATTCATAATCCTTGAATTTTCCAAATATGAATCTCGAACGCTTGCGTCACGTAAAACGGAGGACAATTCGATGGCGAATTCCTCTACCGCCGGCTGATATCGGGAATGCACCGTGGTCCCGCTCTCAACAAATACTATGATCCACATTTTCAACTTCGACTCAAGTAAAATTTCCTGATCCTGCTGTGTCCATAATTGAAGGGCTTTACTTTATGAGAATAATAATACTGCTACACTACACATTACTTCCCACTACCAATATTGGAACGATATCGCACACATGGTTTATTTTTAGGGTAAGAATGCATCACTTACTTACCTCAATACATGAACCTATGAAGTCACTCTGGAGTAAATTTTAAGTCCACTTGTCGGGCCAGAGAATTGACGAACGAATCGGCTGCCTCGTGCATCTCTTTAATTTTGTCGTCGTCATCAATCTTTCCAACGTAAGACATGAGAAGCGATAAAAGTGTCTCTTCACCGGACCAACCGTAAAAAATCAAGTCTTGAGTTTTCATAATCCTTGAATTTTCCAAATATGAATCTCGAACGCTTGCGTCACGTAAAACGGAGGACAATTCGATGGCGAATTCCTCTACCGCCGGCTGATATCGGGAATGCACCTTGGTCCCGCTCTCAACAAATACTATGATCCACATTTTCAACTTCGACTCAAGTAAAACTTCCTGATCCTGCTGTGTCCATAATTGAAGGGCTTTACTTTATGAGAATAATAATACTGCTACACTACACATTACTTCCCACTACCAATATTGGAACGATATCGCACACATGGTTTATTTTTAGGGTAAGAATGCATCACTTACTTACCTCAATACATGAACCTATGAAGTCACTCTGGAGTAAATTTTAAGTCCACTTGTCGGGCCAGAGAATTGACGAACGAATCGGCTGCCTCGTGCATCTCTTTAATTTTGTCGTCGTCATCAATCTTTCCAACGTAAGACATGCGAAGCGATAAAAGTGTCTCTTCACCGGACCAACCGTAAAAAAGCAAGTCTTGAGTTTTCATAATCCTTGAATTTTCCAAATATGAATCTCGAACGCTTGCGTCACGTAAAACGGAGGACAATTCGATGGCGAATTCCTCTACCGCCGGCTGATATCGGGAATGCACCTTGGTCCCGCTCTCAACAAATACTATGATCCACATTTTCAACTTCGACTCAAGTAAAACTTCCTGATCCTGCTGTGTCCATAATTGAAGGGCTTTACTTTATGAGAATAATAATACTGCTACACTACACATTACTTCCCACTACCAATATTGGAACGATATCGCACACATGGTTTATTTTTAGGGTAAGAATGCATCACTTACTTACCTCAATACATGAACCTATGAAGTCACTCTGGAGTAAATTTTAAGTCCACTTGTCGGGCCAGAGAATTGACGAACGAATCGGCTGCCTCGTGCATCTCTTTAATTTTGTCGTCGTCATCAATCTTTCCAACGTAAGACATGCGAAGCGATAAAAGTGTCTCTTCACCGGACCAACCGTAAAAAAGCAAGTCTTGAGTTTTCATAATCCTTGAATTTTCCAAATATGAATCTCGAACGCTTGCGTCACGTAAAACGGAGGACAATTCGATGGCGAATTCCTCTACCGCCGGCTGATATCGGGAATGCACCTTGGTCCCGCTCTCAACAAATACTATGATCCACATTTTCAACTTCGACTCAAGTAAAACTTCCTGATCCTGCTGTGTCCATAATTGAAGGGCTTTACTTTATGAGAATAATAATACTGCTACACTACACATTACTTCCCACTACCAATATTGGAACGATATCGCACACATGGTTTATTTTTAGGGTAAGAATGCATCACTTACTTACCTCAATACATGAACCTATGAAGTCACTCTGGAGTAAATTTTAAGTCCACTTGTCGGGCCAGAGAATTGACGAACGAATCGGCTGCCTCGTGCATCTCTTTAATTTTGTCGTCGTCATCAATCTTTCCAACGTAAGACACGAGGAGCGATAAAAGTGTCTCTTCACCTGACCAACCGTAAAAAAGCAAGTCTTGAAATTCATAATCCTTGAATTTTCCAAATATGAATCTCGAACGCTTGCGTCACGTAAAACGGAGGACAATTCGATGGCGAATTCCTCTACCGCCGGCTGATATCGGGAATGCACCTTGGTCCCGCTCTCAACAAATACTATGATCCACATTTTCAACTTCGACTCAAGTAAAATTTCCTGATCCTGCTGTGTCCATAATTGAAGGGCTTTACTTTATGAGAATAATAATACTGCTACACTACACATTACTTCCCACTACCAATATTGGAACGATATCGCACACATGGTTTATTTTTAGGGTAAGAATGCATCACTTACTTACCTCAATACATGAACCTATGAAGTCACTCTGGAGTAAATTTTAAGTCCACTTGTCGGGCCAGAGAATTGACGAACGAATCGGCTGCCTCGTGCATCTCTTTAATTTTGTCGTCGTCATCAATCTTTCCAACGTAAGACACGAGAAGCGATAAAAGTGTCTCTTCACCTGACCAACCGTAAAAAAGCAAGTCTTGAAATTCATAATCCTTGAATTTTCCAAATATGAATCTCGAACGCTTGCGTCACGTAAAACGGAGGACAATTCGATGGCGAATTCCTCTACCGCCGGCTGATATCGGGAATGCACCTTGGTCCCGCTCTCAACAAATACTATGATCCACATTTTCAACTTCGACTCAAGTAAAATTTCCTGATCCTGCTGTGTCCATAATTGAAGGGCTTTACTTTATGAGAATAATAATACTGCTACACTACACATTACTTCCCACTACCAATATTGGAACGATATCGCACACATGGTTTATTTTTAGGGTAAGAATGCATCACTTACTTACCTCAATACATGAACCTATGAAGTCACTCTGGAGTAAATTTTAAGTCCACTTGTCGGGCCAGAGAATTGACGAACGAATCGGCTGCCTCGTGCATCTCTTTAATTTTGTCGTCGTCATCAATCTTTCCAACGTAAGACATGAGAAGCGATAAAAGTGTCTCTTCACCGGACCAACCGTAAAAAATCAAGTCTTGAGTTTTCATAATCCTTGAATTTTCCAAATATGAATCTCGAACGCTTGCGTCACGTAAAACGGAGGACAATTCGATGGCGAATTCCTCTACCGCCGGCTGATATCGGGAATGCACCTTGGTCCCGCTCTCAACAAATACTATGATCCACATTTTCAACTTCGACTCAAGTAAAATTTCCTGATCCTGCTGTGTCCATAATTGAAGGGCTTTACTTTATGAGAATAATAATACTGCTACACTACACATTACTTCCCACTACCAATATTGGAACGATATCGCACACATGGTTTATTTTTAGGGTAAGAATGCATCACTTACTTACCTCAATACATGAACCTATGAAGTCACTCTGGAGTAAATTTTAAGTCCACTTGTCGGGCCAGAGAATTGACGAACGAATCGGCTGCCTCGTGCATCTCTTTAATTTTGTCGTCGTCATCAATCTTTCCAACGTAAGACACGAGAAGCGATAAAAGTGTCTCTTCACCTGACCAACCGTAAAAAAGCAAGTCTTGAAATTCATAATCCTTGAATTTTCCAAATATGAATCTCGAACGCTTGCGTCACGTAAAACGGAGGACAATTCGATGGCGAATTCCTCTACCGCCGGCTGATATCGGGAATGCACCTTGGTCCCGCTCTCAACAAATACTATGATCCACATTTTCAACTTCGACTCAAGTAAAATTTCCTGATCCTGCTGTGTCCATAATTGAAAAGCTTTACTTTATGAGAATAATAATACTGCTACACTACACATTACTTCCCACTACCAATATTGGAACGATATCGCACACATGGTTTATTTTTAGGGTAAGAATGCATCACTTACTTACCTCAATACATGAACCTATGAAGTCACTCTGGAGTAAATTTTAAGTCCACTTGTCGGGCCAGAGAATTGACGAACGAATCGGCTGCCTCGTGCATCTCTTTAATTTTGTCGTCGTCATCAATCTTTCCAACGTAAGACACGAGAAGCGATAAAAGTGTCTCTTCACCTGACCAACCGTAAAAAAGCAAGTCTTGAAATTCATAATCCTTGAATTTTCCAAATATGAATCTCGAACGCTTGCGTCACGTAAAACGGAGGACAATTCGATGGCGAATTCCTCTACCGCCGGCTGATATCGGGAATGCACCTTGGTCCCGCTCTCAACAAATACTATGATCCACATTTTCAACTTCGACTCAAGTAAAATTTCCTGATCCTGCTGTGTCCATAATTGAAGGGCTTTACTTTATGAGAATAATAATACTGCTACACTACACATTACTTCCCACTACCAATATTGGAACGATATCGCACACATGGTTTATTTTTAGGGTAAGAATGCATCACTTACTTACCTCAATACATGAACCTATGAAGTCACTCTGGAGTAAATTTTAAGTCCACTTGTCGGGCCAGAGAATTGACGAACGAATCGGCTGCGTCGTGCATCTCTTTAATTTTGTCGTCGTCATCAATCTTTCCAACGTAAGACATGAGAAGCGATAAAAGTGTCTCTTCACCGGACCAACCGTAAAAAAGCAAGTCTTGAGTTTTCATAATCCTTGAATTTTCCAAATATGAATCTCGAACGCTTGCGTCACGTAAAACGGAGGACAATTCGATGGCGAATTCCTCTACCGCCGGCTGATATCGGGAATGCACCTTGGTCCCGCTCTCAACAAATACTATGATCCACATTTTCAACTTCGACTCAAGTAAAACTTCCTGATCCTGCTGTGTCCATAATTGAAGGGCTTTACTTTATGAGAATAATAATACTGCTACACTACACATTACTTCCCACTACCAATATTGGAACGATATCGCACACATGGTTTATTTTTAGGGTAAGAATGCATCACTTACTTACCTCAATACATGAACCTATGAAGTCACTCTGGAGTAAATTTTAAGTCCACTTGTCGGGCCAGAGAATTGACGAACGAATCGGCTGCCTCGTGCATCTCTTTAATTTTGTCGTCGTCATCAATCTTTCCAACGTAAGACACGAGAAGCGATAAAAGTGTCTCTTCACCGGACCAACCGTAAAAAAGCAAGTCTTGAGTTTTCATAATCCTTGAATTTTCCAAATATGAATCTCGAACGCTTGCGTCACGTAAAACGGAGGACAATTCGATGGCGAATTCCTCTACCGCCGGCTGATATCGGGAATGCACCTTGGTCCCGCTCTCAACAAATACTATGATCCACATTCTCAACTTCGACTCAAGTAAAATTTCCTGATCCTGCTGTGTCCATAATTGAAGGGCTTTACTTTATGAGAATAATAATACTGCTACACTACACATTACTTCCCACTACCAATATTGGAACGATATCGCACACATGGTTTATTTTTAGGGTAAGAATGCATCACTTACTTACCTCAATACATGAACCTATGAAGTCACTCTGGAGTAAATTTTAAGTCCACTTGTCGGGCCAGAGAATTGACGAACGAATCGGCTGCCTCGTGCATCTCTTTAATTTTGTCGTCGTCATCAATCTTTCCAACGTAAGACACGAGAAGCGATAAAAGTGTCTCTTCACCTGACCAACCGTAAAAAAGCAAGTCTTGAAATTCATAATCCTTGAATTTTCCAAATATGAATCTCGAACGCTTGCGTCACGTAAAACGGAGGACAATTCGATGGCGAATTCCTCTACCGCCGGCTGATATCGGGAATGCACCTTGGTCCCGCTCTCAACAAATACTATGATCCACATTTTCAACTTCGACTCAAGTAAAATTTCCTGATCCTGCTGTGTCCATAATTGAAAAGCTTTACTTTATGAGAATAATAATACTGCTACACTACACATTACTTCCCACTACCAATATTGGAACGATATCGCACACATGGTTTATTTTTAGGGTAAGAATGCATCACTTACTTACCTCAATACATGAACCTATGAAGTCACTCTGGAGTAAATTTTAAGTCCACTTGTCGGGCCAGAGAATTGACGAACAAATCGGCTGCCTCGTGCATCTCTTTAATTTTGTCGTCGTCATCAATCTTTCCAACGTAAGACACGAGAAGCGATAAAAGTGTCTCTTCACCTGACCAACCGTAAAAAAGCAAGTCTTGAAATTCATAATCCTTGAATTTTCCAAATATGAATCTCGAACGCTTGCGTCACGTAAAACGGAGGACAATTCGATGGCGAATTCCTCTACCGCCGGCTGATATCGGGAATGCACCTTGGTCCCGCTCTCAACAAATACTATGATCCACATTTTCAACTTCGACTCAAGTAAAATTTCCTGATCCTGCTGTGTCCATAATTGAAGGGCTTTACTTTATGAGAATAATAATACTGCTACACTACACATTACTTCCCACTACCAATATTGGAACGATATCGCACACATGGTTTATTTTTAGGGTAAGAATGCATCACTTACTTACCTCAATACATGAACCTATGAAGTCACTCTGGAGTAAATTTTAAGTCCACTTGTCGGGCCAGAGAATTGACGAACGAATCGGCTGCCTCGTGCATCTCTTTAATTTTGTCGTCGTCATCAATCTTTCCAACGTAAGACACGAGAAGCGATAAAAGTGTCTCTTCACCTGACCAACCGTAAAAAAGCAAGTCTTGAAATTCATAATCCTTGAATTTTCCAAATATGAATCTCGAACGCTTGCGTCACGTAAAACGGAGGACAATTCGATGGCGAATTCCTCTACCGCCGGCTGATATCGGGAATGCACCTTTGTCCCGCTCTCAACAAATACTATGATCCACATTTTCAACTTCGACTCAAGTAAAATTTCCTGATCCTGCTGTGTCCATAATTGAAGGGCTTTACTTTATGAGAATAATAATACTGCTACACTACACATTACTTCCCACTACCAATATTGGAACGATATCGCACACATGGTTTATTTTTAGGGTAAGAATGCATCACTTACTTACCTCAATACATGAACCTATGAAGTCACTCTGGAGTAAATTTTAAGTCCACTTGTCGGGCCAGAGAATTGACGAACGAATCGGCTGCCTCGTGCATCTCTTTAATTTTGTCGTCGTCATCAATCTTTCCAACGTAAGACATGAGAAGCGATAAAAGTGTCTCTTCACCGGACCAACCGTAAAAAATCAAGTCTTGAGTTTTCATAATCCTTGAATTTTCCAAATATGAATCTCGAACGCTTGCGTCACGTAAACGGAGGACAATTCGATGGCGAATTCCTCTACCGCCGGCTGATATCGGGAATGCACCTTGGTCCCGCTCTCAACAAATACTATGATCCACATTTTCAACTTCGACTCAAGTAAAATTTCCTGATCCTGCTGTGTCCATAATTGAAGGGCTTTACTTTATGAGAATAATAATACTGCTACACTACACATTACTTCTCACTACCAATATTGGAACGATATCGCACACATGGTTTATTTTTAGGGTAAGAATGCATCACTTACTTACCTCAATACATGAATCTATGAAGTCACTCTGGAGTAAATTTTAAGTCCACTTGTCGGGCCAGAGAATTGACGAACGAATCGGCTGCCTCGTGCATCTCTTTAATTTTGTCGTCGTCATCAATCTTTCCAACGTAAGACACGAGAAGCGATAAAAGTGTCTCTTCACCTGACCAACCGTAAAAAAGCAAGTCTTGAAATTCATAATCCTTGAATTTTCCAAATATGAATCTCGAACGCTTGCGTCACGTAAAACGGAGGACAATTCGATGGCGAATTCCTCTACCGCCGGCTGATATCGGGAATGCACCTTGGTCCCGCTCTCAACAAATACTATGATCCACATTTTCAACTTCGACTCAAGTAAAATTTCCTGATCCTGCTGTGTCCATAATTGAAGGGCTTTACTTTATGAGAATAATAATACTGCTACACTACACATTACTTCCCACTACCAATATTGGAACGATATCGCACACATGGTTTATTTTTAGGGTAAGAATGCATCACTTACTTACCTCAATACATGAACCTATGAAGTCACTCTGGAGTAAATTTTAAGTCCACTTGTCGGGCCAGAGAATTGACGAACGAATCGGCTGCCTCGTGCATCTCTTTAATTTTGTCGTCGTCATCAATCTTTCCAACGTAAGACACGAGAAGCGATAAAAGTGTCTCTTCACCGGACCAACCGTAATAAAGCAAGTCTTGAAATTCATAATCCTTGAATTTTCCAAATATGAATCTCGAACGCTTGCGTCACGTAAAACGGAGGACAATTCGATGGCGAATTCCTCTACCGCCGGCTGATTTTGGGAATGCACCTTGGTCCCGCTCTCAACAAATACTATGATCCACATTTTCAACTTCGACTCAAGTAAAATTTCCTGATCCTGCTGTGTCCATAATTGAAGGGCTTTACTTTATGAGAATAATAATACTGCTACACTACACATTACTTCCCACTACCAATATTGGAACGATATCGCACACATGGTTTATTTTTAGGGTAAGAAAGCATCACTTACTTACCTCAATAAATGAACCTATCAAGTCACTCTGGAGTAAATTTTAAGTCCACTTGTCGGGCCAGAGAATTGACGAACGAATCGGCTGCCTCGTGCATCTCTTTAATTTTGTCGTCGTCATCAATCTTTCCAACGTAAGACACGAGAAGCGATAAAAGTGTCTCTTCACCTGACCAACCGTAAAAAAGCAAGTCTTGAAATTCATAATCCTTGAATTTTCCAAATATGAATCTCGAACGCTTGCGTCACGTAAAACGGAGGACAATTCGATGGCGAATTCCTCTACCGCCGGCTGATATCGGGAATGCACCTTGGTCCCGCTCTCAACAAATACTATGATCCACATTTTCAACTTCGACTCAAGTAAAATTTCCTGATCCTGCTGTGTCCATAATTGAAGGGCTTTACTTTATGAGAATAATAATACTGCTACACTACACATTACTTCCCACTACCAATATTGGAACGATATCGCACACATGGTTTATTTTTAGGGTAAGAATGCATCACTTACTTACCTCAATACATGAACCTATGAAGTCACTCTGGAGTAAATTTTAAGTCCACTTGTCGGGCCAGAGAATTGACGAACGAATCGGCTGCCTCGTGCATCTCTTTAATTTTGTCGTCGTCATCAATCTTTCCAACGTAAGACACGAGAAGCGATAAAAGTGTCTCTTCACCGGACCAACCGTAATAAAGCAAGTCTTGAAATTCATAATCCTTGAATTTTCCAAATATGAATCTCGAACGCTTGCGTCACGTAAAACGGAGGACAATTCGATGGCGAATTCCTCTACCGCCGGCTGATATCGGGAATGCACCTTGGTCCCGCTCTCAACAAATACTATGATCCACATTTTTAACTTCGACTCAAGTAAAATTTCCTGATCCTGCTGTGTCCATAATTGAAGGGCTTTACTTTATGAGAATAATAATACTGCTACACTACACATTACTTCCCACTACCAATATTGGAACGATATCGCACACATGGTGTATTTTTAGGGTAAGAATGCATCACTTACTTACCTCAATACATGAACCTATGAAGTCACTCTGGAGTAAATTTTAAGTCCACTTGTCGGGCCAGAGAATTGACGAAGGAATCGGCTGCCTCGTGCATCTCTTTAATTTTGTCGTCGTCATCAATCTTTCCAACGTAAGACATGAGAAGCGATAAAAGTGTCTCTTCACCGGACCAACCGTAAAAAAGCAAGTCTTGAGTTTTCATAATCCTTGAATTTTCCAAATATGAATCTCGAACGCTTGCGTCACGTAAAACGGAGGACAATTCGATGGCGAATTCCTCTACCGCCGACTGATATCGGGAATGCACCTTGGTCCCGCTCTCAACAAATACTATGATCCACATTTTCAACTTCGACTCAAGTAAAACTTCCTGATCCTGCTGTGTCCATAATTGAAGGGCTTTACTTTATGAGAATAATAATACTGCTACACTACACATTACTTCCCACTACCAATATTGGAACGATATCGCACACATGGTTTATTTTTAGGGTAAGAATGCATCACTTACTTACCTCAATACATGAACCTATGAAGTCACACTGGAGTAAATTTTAAGTCCACTTGTCGCGCCAGAGAATTGACGAACGAATCGGCTGCCTCGTGCATCTCTTTAATTTTGTCGTCGTCATCAATCTTTCCAACGTAAGACATGAGAAGCGATAAAAGTGTCTCTTCACCGGACCAACCGTAAAAAAGCAAGTCTTGAGTTTTCATAATCCTTGAATTTTATAAATATGAATCTCGAACGCTTGCGTCACGTAAAACGGAGGACAATTGGATGGCGAATTCCTCTACCGCCGGCTGATATCGGGAATGCACCTTGGTCCCGCTCTCAACAAATACTATGATCCACATTTTCAACTTCGACTCAAGTAAAATTTCCTGATCCTGCTGTGTCCATAATTGAAGGGCTTTACTTTATGAGAATAATAATACTGCTACACTACACATTACTTCCCACTACCAATATTGGAACGATATCGCACACATGGTTTATTTTTAGGGTAAGAATGCATCACTTACTTACCTCAATACATGAACCTATGAAGTCACTCTGGAGTAAATTTTAAGTCCACTTGTCGGGCCAGAGAATTGACGAACGAATCGGCTGCCTCGTGCATCTCTTTAATTTTGTCGTCGTCATCAATCTTTCCAACGTAAGACATGAGAAGCGATAAAAGTGTCTCTTCACCGGACCAACCGTAAAAAAGCAAGTCTTGAGTTTTCATAATCCTTGAATTTTCCAAATATGAATCTCGAACGCTTGCGTTACGTAAAGCGGAGGACAATTCGATGGCGAATTCCTCTACCGCCGGCTGATATCGGGAATGCACCTTGGTCCCGCTCTCAACAAATACTATGATCCACATTTTCAACTTCGACTCAAGCAAAATTTCCTGATCCTGCTGTGTCCATAATTGAAGGGCTTTACTTTATGAGAATAATAATACTGCTACACTACACATTACTTCCCACTACCAATATTGGAACGATATCGCACACATGGTTTATTTTTAGGGTAAGAATGCATCACTTACTTACCTCAATACATGAACCTATGAAGTCACTCTGGAGTAAATTTTAAGTCCACTTGTCGGGCCAGAGAATTGACGAACGAATCGGCTGCCTCGTGCATCTCTTTAATTTTGTCGTCGTCATCAATCTTTCCAACGTAAGACTTGAGAAGCGATAAAAGTGTCTCTTCACCGGACCAACCGTAAAAAAGCAAGTCTTGAGTTTTCATAATCCTTGAATTTTCCAAATATGAATCTCGAACGCTTGCGTCACGTAAAACGGAGGACAATTCGATGGCGAATTCCTCTACCGCCGACTGATATCGGGAATGCACCTTGGTCCCGCTCTCAATAAATACTATGATCCACATTTTCAACTTTTCAGAGAGTGCTAAGAATTTTTGGGCCACTACTTCGCCGGACATACTTATAGTCCGGTCAATATAGACATTTAAAATAACAAAAATTCCCGGAGAGCCAAATATTGGTGGAGAGCTGGGGTTTACCATTACAAATAAAGTTTTAAAAATCCCTATCGATCCTATGTGTGCTACAAAAGTTATTCGGTGTCAAAGGTCAAAATTTGCGGTTTTTTGGATTTTTCTCGAAAACGGTAAGTTTTATCAAAAAAAACCTCAAACCAAAGTGGTAGATCTTAAAATTCTCTACAAAAATGGTCTTCATGATTTTTTTCCTAAGAGTTACCATTCCTGAGATATCGCGATTCTAAGAGTCACATTATACATGATATGCACACATTTCTACGCCACCTGTGAGGTAGTGTACTCGGCGAGTTTTTTTTTACCGTGGTTTCCCCTGTAGGCCTACTCCACTAACTGTCATGACAATTTTAGGATAATTTAAGGGAACAATATCCGTCAAGTTCTAGATATTACCTTATTATTGATATTGATTATTGGGTTAACTATTGTTTTGATTTCTTTAGATATTTTAATCAGATTCATACTCTTGAAAGTCTACTTCAACAGTCATGTCTTCTTCGATTTCTTCTTCTTCCTCTTCCTCTTGCTGGATGTTCATAAATTGTTCAAATGTGGCTGAGTCATTGGTCTCTTCATTAAAATCACAGGAATCTTCCTCTATTGTACTCAACTGGACATTTGAGCAAGACTGACCTTGGCAATTGGTACACGCTGGAGAACACAGCAACCCGACTTTTTTACAGCCACACAGATCATGGATGAAAACCAGTCAAGAAGTTTTTTAATATCTTTAGCATCTTTTTTACGCCACGAATCACTTGCATCTACATGCTGATCTGTTGTGTCCATTTGAACATTAGCAAGAACTTCCAACCCCTCACCCCCTCAGGGGGTTTACCTTCTTTAGGTAAACGCGGGTGTCGCAATCCCGAGGTACCCCAGCGAACTATCTCTCCTTTCCTTTTTCCTCTCCTCTCTTCCTTTCCTTTCTTCTTTTTTTCTCCCTCGGCGTGGTTCCTCTTCGGAGGCGAGGGCACCTCATTAGAAGCTGTTGCCTCTCTTGCTTCTAGCTTCTAATGACGTGTATATCACCCACGTGTTTGCCGTGCGTGGAGACCCGTGTCCCCGGAAAAGGGAATCCTGGTAGTTGAGGGTCAGTTTTGGTTGCCCAACACACTGCTTCGGCCCCCGCTTCGGGTAAACGGGAGGTACTTAGTGGTTCCCTATAGTATCAATCGGCTGGTCGTTGAGTTTTGTCTTCGGCTAGGAACCAAGCAATCGTTCCGATTTCTGGACATCTCGTTAAGGGTGGAGGTCGTTTCAGTGTCGTTTCGTTCGCGTATAGTTCTCGGTTAGCACCGGTGCACGTATGTGCATCCCCTTGTTGGGCTCCATGGTGGGTGGTGCGGCCGGGAACTGAATTTTATGCCCCTTTATATGGACACTTTTTCTGAAAATCCCACGGTGAGGGATAAGTCACCAAAATTAAACGAATGTACCGCTTTTTCTACAACCCGTTTCTTTATCATTAAACGAGCAGAAGGAAACTTTCACAATATTTCCCCATTTGTGATCTATAAATCAATGCAGTGTTTACTTGTTGAAGTTAAATCCATCAAAAAACTGCGATCTGGGGACCTTTTAGTTGAGGTCTCTTCAACCCAACAGGCTACCATTCTTTCAACTTGTACCTCTTTAGGCCAATTTCCAATTCTTGTATCGGCACACAGTACGTTAAACTCCTCGCGAGGCGTTATTTCGGAGTTGGATTTTCTCAACACACCCGAAGATGAGATCCTTGAGAATCTGGGAGATCAAAATGTATCGGCTGTTAGACGTATCACTGTACGTCGAGATGGGAAGATGCTTCCTACTAAGCACCTCATCTTGACGTTTAACACGCCATCCCTTCCAAGTCACGTGAAGATGGCATGGATCCGTAGCCCTGTGCGCCCGTACATCCCGAATCCGTTAAGATGTTTCAAGTGCCAACGTTTTGGACATTCGAAGGATTCCTGTCGTGGATCTATTACCTGCGCCCGTTGCGCAGAAGTTGGCCACGACAGCGATAGCTGCGATGCACCCCATCGATGTGTAAATTGTCAGGGTGATCATGTTGCCTATTCTCGTTCGTGTCCGAAGTGGTTTTTGGAAAAAGAAATTCAAGCCTTAAAAATAACAAAAAAAATTTCTTTTCCTGAGGCAAGGAAACTTGTGGAAACCCAAACCCCAAAGGTTGGTGTTTCATATTCTGCTGCTTTAAAAAAAATAATGAAACCTGCAAGCACTCAGACCAAACCAGTTGTTTTCTCGCCAATTAAATTGACAAACAAAAACTCTAAACAGGATAAAGAATCTTCACAGGCAACCTCTCACGGCAGAAATTCCAGACAAACGTCATCACCTCCAGCACATCCAAATATTACTGAATCTAGAAAGACACAACAGACAAAAAACAAAAAAAAGAGACACCCCAGCAGGATACTTCATCTAAAAGCAATATATCTAAAACTGTCAAAACTACCGCTCATCAAAATGTTACTTCATCCAATCAGTCTTGTTCATACCACATTGATACGAACTCACCTATCCCTCGAAACCTAAATAGAAAAAAAGTGGCTATTCCTAGAAAGTGCGTTGCCCTTTCTAGGAAAGCTAATGATCCGGATTACATTCTAAAAAATAATCAGTACGTCCGCAGAGTCGCGGAAAATTCGGATCTAAAATTGTACGTGTCCGAGGACTCTGACATCGAAGTTGATTTGGAGGATTCTTAACTCCTCTTTTTGTTAAATGAAATTTTGTCTTTTACAACTTTTATTCATTGTATATGTCTTTATATTATCTCATATCAGTGTTTTCATGTCGCTTGTTTTTAGTTGTGTTTTAATTTTTTCTTTTATATCACGGCTCTTCGTTATTCTCTGTCGTTATTCTTGATTAGTGTAATTAATTATTATTTTTGGCCTCTTTTATAACCTTTTTGCATGACTGGTTTATCGCTATTTACGTAAGACTTTTTTTTTTATCAAATTTCAAAACCAGCGGAATTTTATACTCTAATCTGTGTGTTTATATGGATTTTTTAATATTTTGATTGTTTTTTTCGCTGTATGATGTGTATATGTTTTTATCATCGGTTTTAGTTTAGATTCTAAGAATGCTCACTTTTAGATACGCTTTTTTCGGGTTTTACCATGTGTTTGGCGCAGCATGTCCTATTTTGGACCTTGCGCCATAAAACCCCAACCAACCAACCAACCAATCCAACCCCTCACACACAGTATTCATTTCATGCATTCCGTAATGCTCCGTAATCCCATTTACTTATCACACTTTCTTTCGTATTTCTTCCTCGAGAAATGCCCCCATCTGTTTTCATAGATTTCATCATCGAGTGCTCAATAATCATATCTGTTGAAGTTCCACAACAAAGTTTATCAGAACACCGAACAGTAAAAAATCCTTCTGTAAACCTTTGATAAACACTAGGATCCATTACCTCGTTCAATTGAAGCATGTCTTGTAAGTATAAGTGCGCAGACTTAGCATAAGGTAAATGCCCAGATGCATGGAAATAAGGCAGCATTTTTTTAACGCAGTTCAAATGTGCTTGCCAATCTCCCATACGTTCTGCTCTTATAAACTCCTTTGCAATGGACACCATCCGAAAGTATTGTACCCATAATTGTGCGGTTGGCCCTCGTTTCTGATATTCAATTAATTTGTTATTAAACTGATCAAGTAATTTTCCACATATTTCCTCATCTTTTTCAATGTCATAGTATTAAAGAGTGTTATTTAGAATATTTTCCACGGTAATAATAAGATTTGCATCCATTACATCATCAATAGCAAGTTCTTTTAATATTCTTAATGCTAAAGTGAGTTGAAGTATTGTATGAGCTCGAACTGCTCTCGCGTAAGCATGGCCATTAAGCATTTTCTCTAAAGACTTAGGTGCATAAACTTCAGCGAGTACTTCCTTTAAACCACTTCCTTGCATAATATAACCGATTGCTCCAAAAAATGACATAAGCAAATGAAATCCTCCTAGTCTCATTATAATCTTCGATACTTCAGATCCTTCAGGTGCAGCAGATACAATCTCGCGAGCTTTCGCATACAGAGGTTGATCAAAAGTAATTATACATACTTTGTGGTTATAACGTTTAGCATTCTCTAAAGCACAAAGTAAAGTTGTGTATATTGTATTGTAATTACTTGCTGGTTGATGAACAAATGGCAAAAATGTAATTTTTGACTTAGAAAAATCTATAATATTACTTGTCACGCATTCAATGTAACCATTCCAACCAGGTAGAGAGAAATTTTTGTATTTGCCATAGAACCATGTCACATCAACTTTTTTTTAAAAAGATACTTTAGATTCACTTTCATAATCAAAATTTCGCACATTTATTTTGCTGTACCCAACCACGCCAGTGTTTTGATAGACCTGTGTAGGTACATAAGCCTTTGCTGCAAAATTTTTCGCTGAAAGAACTTCAGTTACTCGTGGCATCGGCTCTTTGGGAGTCACAATTTGGATAATACCCATTATATGAAGCGTATTATTACCGTCCAAAGTATTTACATTAATGTCAGCATTGTCTGCAACGTATTGAATGAATGTGCCTGTTTCTGGTGGTAAAATATGAGGTGGACGACTGAAAACTGCTGCTGATTCATAGTTCATTGTTTCACTGTAAGATGCGCATAAACCAAAAGACGAGAAAATTTGTATGAGACGTTTCGAACCAAATCGCCGATGAAAAAAAACTGAAAGACCCAGCTGTAGTTTAGATTTAAAGGTTCTAGGCCGAACAGCAGTCATGATGCAGTGGCTAATATTCGTACAAACTAACTTTAGATGATCTAAATTATAACGCTTGTTTTTTAAAATGACTTGTTCCAAAAAATATGACAATGATTCGGGAATATCGTTATTTATATCCTCGAACATTCTACCTGGTGGGGGGTACATAGTATTATCGAAAACGCAAGATTGAATATCTTCACGAACAATTGCTGCCGCAGCTTTCAAAGTTTTTAACTGCTTGTCTTTTTCATCCAAGTGTTTTTTATCAGACCAGACTTGACTTAAAATATCTTGGTAATTGTCAATAAAACAAATAAATGTTAATTTTCCAGGCTTCTCTGTAATAATAATTCTACTGCCATACTTCAATTTCAATCGTATTTTTATAGTTCTGTCATCTAAAGCTCCATCTTGACAAACATTCTTCAATTCATCCAACGAAAACTGGCAATCATCACTCGTTTCTATGAATTGAAAAATTTTCTCCATCGCAGAGTTTACAGTTTCATCTTGTGGACGGCCAATTTTACCACCAGTATTAGGTTTTAAGAAAGATTTGTAACAACTGTCATGGTATTTTGCATCAGCAGCTACTAAATCATACTCAAAATTAATACGTTCAAGAACAGCCTCTGAAACATCATCAGAACGATCTTTAGCTAATTTCAACAGGGATTCTTTGAATTTTAGTGTAGTCACGTTATAAATTATTTTTCGAAGATGCTGTGCTTTCTTTTTCTCAGTTTCTTCATTGGCTTCATTGCCACAAAATAAACAGTATTTTTTAAAACAAAAATTTGATTCACTTACTCGCGTTCTAGTACGAGGTGGATTTATTTTTGAAGTACTAGCCTGTTCCTCCTCACGTTGTCTTTTTACTGCAGTGATTGAAGTTTTCCGGGTGTATGATTTTCTGCAATCCACGTGTATTGTAACGGATTTTTGAGTTCTTAAATACTCAGTAAACTCATCACCTCTCGCGACACTAGCCTCGATTAAAGCTGGCATTCCACGATCACCCACAACTGTTTCATCTTCAGTTAAAAGCTTATTGCAAATAAAGCAAAACTGAGACATTTTTTCGAGCTATAAAATAGCACAAATAACCTAAATGGTAGACGCTTGTAATAAGTACGTATATTCACTTGAACTGAACCTTTAGCACTAAAAGAAACAGGTATATGAAAGATAGTGTTGCTATGTATCGAGTATAACAGAAACAAAAAGAAGGAAAATTTTGGTTTGATTGCATAGACTTTTATCTTTTGAAAGTGGAAACCACAGTTGACAAAAATTACGTTCGTGCATCGTAGAACATTCTAAGTGGGAAAACTCGTATATGGGGTACTCGAAGTACTAAGTGGGAATACTCGAATAACTTTTGTAGCACACATAGGATCGATGGGGATTTTTAAAACTTTATTTGTAATGATAAACCCCAGCTCTCATGGGAATTTTTGTTATTTGACCACTATTTTTATGTCTAAATTGACTATTAATGGCGTTTGTAGACTGGACGATGCGCACAGAAAGAGGACAACGTTCCTGATGCCGCGACAGAGGCCGAATGATTCTGAAGTCTAGCGGTTTCTGTCCAGTTGTGAATCTACAACCAGTCACAATACTGGAAACTCGATGTCCATAACGTAGTACTCATTCGCAGCCAATCAGATCGCTTTATAAATATGATAGGCTGTGCTAGTCAAATTAAACTTTAAATAGCTTTAGTGTACTATGAATTTGTGATAAATACTAGCTGAATACCCGTGCTTCGCTACGGAGTACGTTCAAATTAAATACAACGGTCAATGTATGTAATTAATGCTAAAAAAAAAAATATATTTATAAAAAAATGTAGCGGATATTTTTAAGGACATAATAATGTAGAAGAAAATATTCAAATAAATCTAATAGAACATACTAAAGAATATAGTGGAGTTAATATAATACAGATTGGGGAATATTTCTTTTACTGTATTTTAATATTTTTTTTGGTAATGTCCACGTGATCAGCATTTGATAAATTAAATTCTAAAAATTAATGTTTAAAAATTCACCATAAATTAGAAAAGGGAGGTAAATATTCGAAAAAGATTTTATTTTAAAGGAAGTTTTATGATCTTTCTCGTGATATAAATTTTATAACCCTCAAATTATTATTTTAACTGCAAACTTAAAAAATGTTACTAAAAACAGCTTAAAAATTTTATTTTGAAAAATGTAAGATGAATTCTTCAAAATCCTTTCTTCGTGCACCACTACACCAGAAGAAGTATCGCCATGCAAAATTTCAGCCCTTTTGGTACAACGGTTTGGTCTGTGCGTTATCTGTCAGGCAGTCAGTCAGTAGTCAGTAGTACTACAGCTGCAGTAAACAAATATTTATTTTTCCAAGATCATCAAAGAGAAGAAGAAAAAATATTGTGCGGTCGGGGGACCCCCGTCAGGAACGAAGTTCCTTACGTTATTTTTTCAACTCTAAACGTGATTTAATATATAGATTTATATATATATATATATATATATATATATATATATATATATATATATATATATATATATATATATATATATATATATATACATATATATATATATACATATATATATATATATATATACATATATATATATATATATATATATACATATATATATATATTTACATACATATATATATATATATATATATATATATATATATATATATATATATATATATATACATATATACAGAGGCTGTTCGCACACTTTTTGGACGATTTTGGTAAGCGGTAATAAACAATCGTTTGCTGCAAAAGAAATAATTGCAATTGTACTATATTTTTAAAAGTCAAAATTATCGTCTAGGGCTTGAAAGTTTTGTTTTTATTCAAAATGGCGTTTTTAACAAAGCAGTGGCTCGAAGTCTACATTTATTCTCTTTCCGAAGAGAAATATTCATACTTCGTTATCCAAAAACGATGTGAGAGTCATGGTTTTGTGATATCTAAAGCGTCGATAGGTAATATCATCAACAAGAAAGGAAAAAAACGTCAAATTGGAGCCTCAAGTGGGACAAAAATTCCAAACAAGTATCCAAGGTAAAAACGGACATCTTCGGCTATTGCAAAGGTACGTTGTTTAATGTTAAAAGAAAATCCCCCTAGTCAAAGGACAGTTGCAAAATCATTAAAATGCTCGGTGTCCACTGTAAACAAAATGATAAACGTTGATTTAAATCTTAAGAAAGCGAAAAAACGCAACGTGCATCGTTTTCTTCCAAATCATATCGCTGAACGCAGGACACGCTGCAGAATTCTATATGAGAAACACTTATCGAAAGAAAAATGGAAAACAATTGTCACAATAGATGAATCATGGGTGTATTTAAATGATTGCAACAATAAAAGAGCCATTTATTATCATAAAAGGGGAGAAAAAAATTTAAGCTGGAAAGCTGTTCAGGAGGAATGGGATAGAATACCTCTTCTGACACTTCAAAAGGCATTATTATCCTGGAAATTGCGGTGTAGAAAGATAGTTCAGAATAAGGGATGTGAAATAGAACATTTAAAACACAAGAATTTTATGTAATTTAGTTTTGTGCATACGATATACATCGTCTAAAAAATGTGTGACAGCCTCTTTATTCAAATTAAACTTTAAAGAGCTTTAGTGTACTATGCATTTATGATAAATATATTCATATCTCTTTGTATACTAACATATTATGTTTGTATACAAACATACTAGCTTCCGGGAGCTCTAAAAATTGCTCCAAGTCAAAGAATGGTCGGTAAATTATCTTTAATAATTCATGTAATTTTTAATGTGATATTTTCAAACTGGTAACTGGCCACATTAATTATTTTTCAAATGATATTAAAATATATTTTAAAAATAGCAGTTACTTTAACAAAATTAAAACCTAAGAACTGGAAAACTCTACTGTAATTTACTGTAATAATAATAATATTATACTAGATGGTACCCGTCAAAACTTGACGGTTATTAAGTAAACATTCCAATAAAAAAAAGGGTTCATAACCTTATTAAAATATTAGAAATTCATATGAAAGCCACGTGTGCTGGTAATTTAGAAATATTCAATAAAACACTTAAAAAAATGCAAGAATATTTTGCGGTTATATTAGGTATTATCTTTGAAAAGCACGCTACCGTACAGACACTTTTGAACATATCACTATCCATGCGCCGAGTTTGCAACTTTCCGAAAATACAAAATTTGATATTATTGTAATATCTGGTTAAAATAATCCCTATATATAAAACGCGTAGGTATGCGGCACAAAAGTCTACGATATTTCTACACTTCGAATGGCAACGGCTGCAACTACCGGATGTAAACAGCGGCTGTCCGCAATTTAAAACCGCGTGTGTGTAGTGGCGGCATAAGTTACAACCACTGATCTTTTGCAATACATGTTTAGACCTATCAAATTCAGTGTTTAACCATGGACAGTTGTATGTAGGTTTATCTAGAATCCATTTTTTTGATTCTGTCGCTTTAGTATCTCCTACTTTTGAAATACTCAAATCTGTATATCAAGAAGTTTTATGAATATCATAGTTGAAATCCACACTATATTCTAGTACTTGCTGAATTTTTGCTCCATTTTATAAGTAAGGAAATTTTCCCAACAATTTATTATTTAATATGATTAAGTGTAGATATCTGAATTGTGAACAGTAATACATACAGAGAGTGATGTAATCAACACTGTATTTAAAATTTCCCCCCAACAATTTCTTATTTCTTGAAATGGTAAAGTGTAGATATCTTAATTTTGAAAAATTGCTGAATTTTTGCTCCATTTTATAAATGAAGAAATTTTCCCAGCAATTTATTATTTAATATGATTAAGTGTAGATATCTGAATTGTTAACAGTAATTCATACAGAGAGTGATGTAATCAACACTATATTTCAAATTTTCTCCCTGCAATTTCTTATTTGTTGTAATGATAAAGTATACATATCTTAATTTTGAAAAATAGTACAGCTCATATTCAAAATATTAGAATAATTATATTTTTTTACAAATTGAAAATATCCTTTGGTAATTTAATGTCTTTTAATGCAAATATGCAAATGATATTTTTATTAAGAACTTATTGTTGATTAAACTTATTTATTATCTTAAAATTAATATCATTTTTGAAAAGATTAACTGAAAAAAAAATTATTTTGAAAAGTCAAATTATTAGAATATTTATTCAAGTGGTTCAAAATATTAGAATATTTCACATTAATTCTCCTTTAATTATCACCAATTCATAACTGGTGGCATCATTGATTAAATTCAGATGATTTTACTTAAAATAAGTATTCTTTTTGCAGTTTGTTTGCTTTTTTTGTCTTAAAATGGGTCGTGTGAGTGATATTCCTGAGTCTATTAAACTTCGTATGGTTGATTTGTATCGGCACGGTAAAAATCAATGTTATATAGTGAATTATTTGCATTGTTCGCAATCAAGCGTTAGTAAAATACTAACACAATATTAAAAAAATGGAAAATTTCAAAATAATCGCTGAAATGGTGGCCGAAAACCAAAAGCATCCGCTAGAGATGACAGGAAACTGAAGAGTATAGTTAAGAAAAACCGTTTTAAAAGTGTGCGATTCTTGCACGGAAAATGGAAAGAAGAAGCAGTTGAAGTTTCTAAATCGACAACATTAAGACGTCTCCATAAATTTAAGTTTGAATCTCATGTACCGAAAACAAAACCTCTCATGACTGCAAAATAAAAGCGTATAAGATTGAATTGGTGTAAATAAAGACGTTTATGGAGCGAAGAAGATAGGAAAAAAATATTATTTAGTGATAAAAGTATGTTTTGTGTTTCATATGGTAGTCAAGGTATTCGAGTTTGGAGAATGAAGCAAGAAGCATTTGATAAAGAATGCCTTAAACGTTCGGTAAAATTTGCTGCTAGTGTCATGGTTTGGGGTTGCATGAGTGCAGAAGGACCTGGAAAGTTATGATTCGTCTACAAAAAGGTTAACTCTCAGATATATCAAGAAATTTTGGAATATTACTTGATTCCATCATCAGAAGATTTTTTTGAAGATGATGTCATCTTTCAAAAAGATTTAGCGTCACTGCATACCTCGGTGTCAACTAAGAATTGGCCAACTTAAAATTAAGGTACTTCCTTGGCCACCAAACTCACCAGACATTAATCCCATCGAAAACTTATGGGGTATAACGAAGAAAAAACTCCAAGAAAATCCTCCTTCAAGTAAAACTGAGTTAGTGGCACGTATAAAGTCTATTTGTGCTAATATTGATAGAAATATTTGTAAACACCTTGTATATAGTATGCAAGATCGATTGTACACTGTTATTAAAGCTAAAGGGGATGCTACAAAATATTAACTACTATTTACTTCATATTCATAAGGTAATATTTTTGCATAAAATAAAATATTCTAATATTTTGAACCAATCTAAATTTTATTCTAATATTTTGATGTGTTTCAGAAAGCTGTTGTATACCTAATTTTTTGTATTTTATATTTTGTAAATGTTAAAATCTTATCTAAACATTCCAGATTTAATTTATAAGAAATTTAATTGCATTTACTTAGTATCAAAAATAAATAAATGGAAAATAATTTCTTTCTTATTACTTTTTCTCAATTATTCTAATATTTTGAATCTGAGCTGTACATACAAAGAGGGATGTAATTTTTAAAATCATTGATGTGGGCTTTCTCAGTCTTATCTTTAACTCTGTTCTAAGGTAATGGAAATTCACATTTTTTTATCACGATGTTTTAGAATCAGCTTAATAGAGAATACCCCTTAACAACATATATTTATGATGACAGGTAATTGTAACATTCCTTACATATGTCACTTTCAGCTGCGTTGTTTTGCAAAAGGAAATTTAAAATTAAAAGTGACCATGCTGGTCACGCAGCGGCTAGTATGGTTAAAATATAAATATATATATATATATATATATATATAAAGATGAATGAATGACTAACTTCATGTTTACATTTTCATGTCCCGAATATATAAAATGAATACTTGTTATTAATTTAATTGAAACGCTATGAAAACGTGACAGGTATCGGAAAATTACAGACTTTTAAAAATTTAAGAAAATTTTGCCGTTATGTTAGGTATTCGCTCTGAAAAGCACACTACTATACAGTACATACCGTAGATAGTACCTGTCAAAACTTGATGGTAAGTAATTGAACAGTTCCAATAAAAAAAAGATTCATAACCTTGTTAAAATATAAGAAATTTTTACAGAATATTACTGTTTTGCAACCTGATGTGTTGCAATTTAGAACATTGAAATTTACTTGAATGTTTGCTGTCTGATTTGTTAATTTTAAATTGTTTTCTAATTTAAAGGTGAAATTTTTTAATACTTTTTTTATTAGATCTGAAAAATAAAGTAATATAATTCGAGAAAGTGGCACAAAAGAAAATAATAAAATGTCCCCTTATAATCACCTGAAATATTGTTTTAAGGTGACTGCCTACATTTGGAGCCAATTTTTTTAAAAAATCATTTTTTAAAGATTTTTTTGTTTTTTATGGTAAAATAGCACTTGAAAATTAAAAAATAAACAAAAACTTGCCAGTAAATACCATACTTTTTTATAAATTGGTCAATTTGAAGTAATTTTCAATGAAAATTAGCTAAAATGCGACACATATGACAGTTATCTTAAATGACGCACAATCTAAGAGAAATTTTAAAATGCAAAAATGTTGCAATATGAAAATTTCTCCCGATTTATCATTCCTCTCCTTATAAAAACAGCCCCAAACACAGTGGCGTATGCAGGGGAGGGGTTGATGGGGGTTTACCCCCCCATTTTTTCTGATTACATATATTACTTAAATAGGTTCAAGCTCTGCACTGATTGCTCAAAACTACTTTTTCATAGTAACCCCCCCCCCCACTTTTGAAAATTTCGGCGTATGCTGCTGCCCAAACAAAAACTATTTAACTATTTATTATTATGCATCAATTATTGAGCGTCATTTCATTAACAATAGCATCTAAAACATTTTCCGAAAATTTTATCAAATTATATGTATTATTGTGTGAAATATCATGATGACGGTAAAGATTTGTGCTAAAAACATAATTCTGAGAAAAACTCAGTTCAAGTTGTTTGCCACTTCAATTTTGTAGCAGACATTTTTTAAAATAGCGATAACTCTCCTTCTAATTGATGTAGAATAAAAATCAAAACGGTTTTGAAAAGAGAAAAGATTGAATTGCACGATTCCTGGAAAAAATAAAATTGACCAAAATAGTCAAAAAATGACATTTTCAACGTAGGCAGTCACCTTAAAAGATACATTATCATTGCAATAGAATGCTTTACTAAAAATTATTACAGTGAGGTTTTTTTAAAAAATATTTAAGTTTATAATTAAAAAAAACGTTCTTGGAAAAAAAAAGCATGCTTGCAGCTGATTTTAAAATCTGACTTGTACAGTCTAACTAATGCAGCCAGATATTTAGAAACAATACTGTTAATTCAATCTATTTCAATGTAATATAAATATTTTATATAATCATGTATTATGCTATATATATGTATAAATAGGCTATGTATAAATATATTAAACAAAAATAAAATATATAAATAAAATCAGATTAAAATATCATGTAAATTATTCACGTACAAAAAATTTTTGCACGTGTATTTCAATTTAATGTACATATATTATATCTTATGCTATATATATGTATAAATAGGCTATGTATAAATATATTAAGCAAAAATAAAATATATAAAGAAAATCAGACTAAAATATCATGCAAATTATTCACGTGCAAAAAATTTTTTCACGTGTATTTCAATTTAATATACATATATTATATATTATGCTATATATATGTATAAATAGGCTATGTATAAATATATTAAGCAAAAATAAAATATATAAAGAAAATCAGATTAAAATATCATGCAAATTATTCACGTGCAAAAAATTTTTGCATGTGTATTTCAATTTAATGTACATATATTATATCTTGTGCTATATATATGTATAAATAGGCTATGTATAAATATATTAAGCAAAAATAAAATATATAAAGAAAATCAGATTAAAATATCATACAAATTATTCACGTGCAAAAAATTTTTGCACGTGTATTTCAATTTAATGTACATATATTATATGTTATGCTATATATATGTATAAATAGGCTATGTATAAATATATTAAGCAAAAATAAAATATATAAAGAAAATCAGATTAAAATATCATGCAAATTATTCACGTGCAAAAAATTTTTGCATGTGTATTTCAATTTAATGTACATATATTATATCTTGTGCTATATATATGTATAAATAGGCTATGTATAAATATATTAAGCAAAAATAAAATATATAAAGAAAATCAGATTAAAATATCATACAAATTATTCATGTGCAAAATATTTTTGCATGTGTATTTCAATTTAATGTACATATATTATATATTGTTAAATATATATATGTATAAATATATAAATATATGTATAAAGATATATTAAGCAAAAATAATATATATAAACTAAAGAAATTTTGATTAAAAATCATACAAACTTATTGAATCGTTACCAAACACGTATTAGATGTGGAATATATAGAATTCCATGTGTTGTAAATGCAAAAAATCTGTATACTTGTTATGTCTGTTATATTCGAAGTTGACTTTAAATAAAGACACCATTCTAGAATGATACGCTACTAATTTAATAGCCGAACACATCACAACAAGAAGTGGCTGTTGCCATACATACAATGGAAATACAACAATTCTCCCACGCTTAAAATGGAACTATACATGAAATGAAAGTTCAATTCGTGACATAGTCCTGTAAATAGGCTGGCTTGTTACATGATCGTAATGATCGCCGGGGTCCAAGCTGAGCTTGTGTATCTTGGATACTACAAGGTTGAGAATAAGTTTGTACATCTGGATTTTCGTTATCTAGTTGCTGTAAATTAGTTCCGGAGTCAGGTACTGTTATCCACAGAGGTTGTGCAGGCACTTGTACTTTATCTGGCAATTGGTCTTTATCAGATTTAGTATCGGAAGTAAAAGATACAGATTTCTTTGGAATTTCAGTTTTTCTCAACTGATCAATGTGTCGTTTGAATGTATGTCCATCATCTAAATTTACTTCGTAATGTAACTTGCCAAATTTTTGAGTGATGGTACCCAATTTCCATACATACTTATTTCTAATGTGGCATCGAACTTGTACTCTGTCTCCCACGCTTAATTGTCTGGCTTTAACTGCGTACTCATCATTTTGTGTATGTTTCATTGGTCGAACAGCATCAAGTTGAATGCGGATATTACGTTGTAAATACATTTCAGCTGGAGTTTTATTATTAGATAAAGGTGTTGCTCGATATCGAAATAAAATTTCTCGTACTTTGGCATACATTGACAGTTGATCATCAGCCATTGCTTTTAGACGATTTTTCAGTGTTTGTACATTTCTCTCGGCTAATCCATTTGTAGCTGGGTGTCCCGGTGCTATGTGTTTCTGAAAAATCCCATTCTTAGCACAGTATGATTTAAACTGATCACTCACAAAAATTGTTGCATTATCTGATACCATAACGTATGGATAGCCATGCACAGCAAAGATATCAGCAAGCATTTCTATAGTAGAAGCAGTGGTTGGAACATTGCGACTTACTTTGATCTCGGCCCATCTTGATTTTGCATCAACAACTATTAAAAAGAAACAATCCTGGAAGGGTCCTGCATAGTCAATATGTATACGATCCCAATTTTCTTTAGGTTCATCCCAGGGGTGAATTTGAACTTTTGAAGGATTGGTTTTGATTTCAGCACATGGTTCACATGTTCTTGAGATACGTTCAATATCTTTGTCAATTCCCTTCCAATAGATATACCGGCGAGCTAGTTGTTTCATTTTTGTTATGCCAATGTGAGTTCGATGCAGTTCATCTAAAGCAGCTTTCTGGAGTATTTTTGGTATTACAACCCTCTGCCCTTTGAAGAGGATTCCATTTTCCATGGTATATTCACAGCTAAGTTCAGGACTACTTTGAATTTCTTGCTTTATTTTTGACAAATGCTCATCAGCATCTGTTGCTGTTCGAATTGTGTCAGCATTTAACATGTCTGTTGATATTTCATTAATTGATACCATGCACACAAGATTTATTTCATTGTTAATTGCCATATCATTAGATGATTCTTTTTGAATTATTGGAGCTCTGGAAAGACAGTCTGCATCTATGTTTTCAATACCCTTCTTGAAAACAACTTCATAGTCAAATCCTGATAAAAATGTGGCATATCGAAGTAAACGACCTGAAGTCATTGAAGGTAATTTAGTGCTTGGATGAAAAATTCTTGTCAAAGGTCGATTGTCAGTTACCACTTTAAAGTGTCTTCCAAACAGATAGTTGAAAAAATGATTTACAGAAAATATAATTGCAAGCGCTTCACGATCAAGCTGTGAGTAATTTTGTTCTGCTGTAGCTAGCGATCTTGAAGCAAATGCAATTGGTCTCTCTTGTCCATCAACGATGTGTGCAAGAACACCTGCAACACCTACTGGACTTGCGTCGCACGTAAGTATTATTGGTAATGCTGGATCATATGGGGTAAGAGTTTTATCACTTCCTATTTCGATTTTCAATTTTATGAAAGCAGCTTCACATGCAGCTGTCCATCGGAAATCCGAGTCCTTTCGAAGGAGCTGTCGAAGAGGATAGGTAGTTGATGAATTATTGGGCAGGAAACGAGAATAATATGTAACCATTCCTAGGAATCTGCGTAATTCTTCCACGTTTGAAGGTCGGGGCATCTCCATTATAGCCTTGACTTTCTGTGGGCTTTTAGAGATCTTGTTGAATTCTACAACATGTCCTAAATATTCGATTTGCTCTTGAAAGAATGAGCATTTATTCCGATTCAAGTGAAGATCGTATTTCTTTAATCTTTGTAGGCATTGATCAAGATTCTTTTGACATTCAGCTTTTGTTGTCCCGTGCACAATGATATCGTCAAAATAGGACATAGTTTTGGGCAAGCCTTGGAGAATCTGGTCAATGACGCGGTTAAATTCGCTTGGAGCAGTCTTAATTCCAAATGATAGTCTATTCATTCGATAGGTTCCACGATGAGTTGACAAAGTTTGAATTATACTACTTTCTTCATCTACTTGAACATGAAGATAAGCTTTGTATAAATCAAGGCAGCAGAAATATTTTGAATTTTTCAAACTGTTGAGGATATCATCAATTCGTCTGATAGGATAGTTTGCATTGACAAGACGTTCATTAACACCAGTTTTGTAATCAACACAGAGTCGAACGTTACCATCTGATTTTGGAATTATCACCAGAGGTGATCCCCAATCACTTGTAGCTATTTTTGAAATAATTCCTTGTGCTTCCAATGTATCCAATTCTTTATTAACTTTATCTCGAAGGGCGTATGGTACATCTCTTTCTTTGTGAAATACTGGCTTACTTTTTTCGCGAAGTTGTAATGACACTTTTACTCCTGGAATACATCCTACTTTTTGCACAAAAATTTCGGGATAACTAGAAATAATATCATCATCATTGTTACTTATAGACTGCACTTGCAAGTCACTCGATTTTTTTTTGTTTTTAGAATCAATTTCTTGCAGGTTGATTTCAAGATGTCGTATCCAAGTACGACCAAGTAATGTATAGTACTCTTCCGGAACTATATACAATTCTTCACAGGATGTTTTTCCATTGTATGACACATTTACTATAACCTTTCCATCTGGTATAAATATATTACCTGTGTATGATCGGAAAGCAACACTGGAATTTTGAAGATCAGTTGAAATGTTAAGTTTGTAGAATTTATCACGTGGCATGAAAGTGAACCCTGCACCTGAGTCCACTTCAAATTGCTCTTCATGGCCTTCAATGTTCACATGAACAAAATATTTTTCAGCATCTTGTAAACCTTCCTTCCTATATTGGAAAATATCGATTACCTGGTTGACACCATAACGATAAAGTGATTCTTCATCATCAATATAGTTTGTAGAATTTGAATTTGTGGTGCCACTATTTCTTTTTTCTTCAAGTAATGTCCGAATGCATACCTTCCGGATATGTCCCGATTTTTTACATGCACTGCAATGGAGTCGGTTGTAATCAGATTTGCAATTCCTTGCTGTATGATTATCTCGGCCGCAACGGAGACAAAGATTCTTAATTCCAAGTCCTTCATAATCGATTCTGGATTGTGAGTTTGAACGTGTGACTTTGGATTTGGTTTGCAAACTTGGGGGTTCGTCACGTCT